>VWPW01014765.1:0-117514 GCA_013389825.1 Crypturellus undulatus
CCAGTATGAGCCATTTCATCACTTTTCTGGGGACAGATGTGAGGCTCACTGGCCAGTAGTTGCCCAGATCCTCCTCCTCGCCTTTTTTGAAGGCTGGTGTGACATTGGCCTTCTTCCAGTCCTCTGGCACCTCCCCCATTCTCCAGGATCTTTTGAAGATGACGGAGAGTGGTTTAGCTACGACATCCGCCAGCTCACGCAGCACTATCGCTACATTTAGGGGGGATTCTGACTTGGAGGTGTTCAGTCAATCCCACAGATGGTAGCCTCGCTCCAGTGGCTACTCAGCCAAGCACGTACACCAAATGTCTGAACCTGCAGTTCCTCTTGTACTGAGCAGGATTACTATTGCAACAACACATCATCAGTAGAGTAAAACTAACCTGTCTCACAACAGTCTAATCCACCAGTTAGGGAAGCTTGAGAAGCGGTCTTTATTTTTTAATCACACACAGATCCCTTTAATCATTTGTGAAAAGGCACATTACAACATTTGTGATAGAGCTAGCTTTAAGTTTGCAGGTTTCTCAAAAAAGCATTTGGGTTCTTCCATGCCCAATACAATTAATGTGTAAGTTTTAAACAAACCCTTGAGTCCTTCCTTCAAGAGTATTAAAAGCATCAGCTTTGTCTACCCACTCTGTCACCTACAGATTTGATTGATGCACTTGAGAAAGCACAATGTTAGGACAGAACACCTTCAGAACAGGAAAAAGCAAGTTAAGACTACATAGACACACAAGAATATTTAGAGTCAGAAAATGGGGGAGAAGGGGAAAAAAAATCAGTTCAGTTAAATAGACTGAATACAGGCTTTATACCAGAAGCTGTCAGTACAACTTAACTGTTTTTCAAAGAAAAACACAGCCAGAGGGATAGGTTTTATTTAAATACTGAAAATTACAGTGTGTAAATAAATGTTAAATAAAGCTCAAGCTAATGCAATCTGATGTTAGACCAGATACTACATGTACCGAAGGTGGGCCTCCCATATCTGCTTTCTCAATGTACAATATTAGCAAATTCCATTGTAGCAATTTTGATGCCAGAATAACAACAGAATACTGCACAGTCATATTCATTGTCAGGCAGCTAACAGCCTTTAGATATGCCTAAAATAATTTGGGCCAGAATTTTTTTAAACAGATCAGAACAACATGCACAGTGTTTTTTAGGTATATTAGTCAATGCAGCAATGTTAGATAATCAACTTGATGCTTCAGGAAGCAATCTGACTACATGTCAAGTGCCATAAACTTTGCCTCACTCACATGCACAGCACTGATACTCCAGACAATAATACAGAAGAAGTTGACATGAACAGGCATTTCTGTGCTGTGCCAGGGATACAACACCAATGAGCAAAAGAAAGTGGCAGATAACAGCTCGAGCTGCCTCCCATTAGTTACTCAAAATCATGCTCCACCTTTGAAGGCTTTTATCATAATTAATGATTATGCTAATAACTGCAGAAGGATCAAGTTCTCCTTTATCCAAGTGACAACTGGCTTGAATGCTCATGCAAATTAAGATTGTATCAAAAAATCCCACGTTCACATCTGCAAGAACTATATATAACTGAAAGGGCCTTTAGCAATAACAAGTCTCTTGTCCAGGTGTGGATACAGACTGTGTATTTATTGTAAACAGGTCTGATAAATGTCTTCCATTTCTTCAAACACTAAGCACCCCTCTCCCTTTATGGATAAGGGGTTTCTACCAAAGCATGACACTGCAGCCCTCAGGTCAGAGATGTGCCTGGTTTTAAATGAAAACGCTTAGCTCACCAGTGAGCAAGCTGTGACACTTGAGCACTGCGAGCAAGGCATTGTGCCAAGCCTACAGAATGTAAAAGCGCAGCTGCAACATTGCTGGCAGAGGCAGCTGGGTAACCCAGGGCAACCAGCTGAAGGAGAAAGCAAGTCCCCAGGCCTCTGAGGCAGGTGCACTGTCCCACTACTAACTGTCGGCCCACCCAGCACCAGCAGTTCCCTTTTTCCCCAAGGGTTTTAGTGTGTCTTATTTTTCAGCTAAAGCTATTTGTTTTCTTGCAGCTTTAAGCCTAGCAAATTCTAATACATGTTTATAACAAAAAGGTACCTTTAGAGTCACACTGTATGGAGGGTAAGTCACTACCAATATAGCACAGCATAAAGCACAAGAAGGTCACAGACTGCTAGGGAGCTGTGTCAAGGTGAACCTGTGCAGAAGGCAGCTCTGTCCCTCTATCCAGCAGAGGATACTATCTCACAGGTGGGACCACAGCCCCCCATCACCAGTGGGTCAGGCAACAGCTCCTGAATATTCCTGAGGCTCCTGGAAGGATATGAGGCAACAAACTCCATTGTGTACCCCCAGTACAGGCAGGAGCTGCCAGCAGTACAACCACTGCTGTTGAGCTCCACAGGGCAGAATTGCCATGCATGAACCCACCAACACAGTGAGACAGCGAGGCTGCTGTCAGCATTTGCCATCTAGCAACAACCCTGAAAAATTTATGCCTTTCTTAGAAATTTAGTCAGCAGTGGTTAGAGCTTCTCTAGCTTAACATCTTATGAAAAAGGAATCATAAAACTGCTGCAGAGAGACCTAGTTACTTTAAACTATTAAGATACATGTCCAGACTGCATTTTTCCACTCCATCAAGTTTGGCTGCAATTACTTAATGTACGTTAAGTCATCCAAAGATCAGCAACAGTTGAGGGAATTTTTAAGTTCCCTAGATATCCAGGCATTTTGTATTTACTGAATTTCTTCCCTTCTGCCTCTTTACAAACTAGACTGAGATTTCATTCTGAACAGTTAGAAATGAATCTGCATTATTTATATCTACATTATATCCTCCAATTATGCCATTAACATACAGAGTCTTCAGTCTTCTGACATAGAATATATTGGCTTGCACAATAGGAAAAATATGGTTTAAAGACCATGGTTACAAACTCATTTTCAGTCTCAAATTCCAAAAAAGCTCCTGTAGCTACAGACTAAAGTCACATTCATCTGAGATTAAGTATGCATACAACAGACCAAGGCCCAGGTTGCCTTAGCTCACTCACCACATCATTCTTTGCTGCGCCAGTTGAACCACTAATATTCAAACTATTTTTGTTGTGTCTGTATACAATATCCAAGTTCTCTAGATGTGGAGAAAATCCAAATCCTTCACATAGAAGTAATAAATGAAGCTATGGACTGAATTTACTTCTCAGGTAAGCTGAGAAATGGGCCAATCAACCACCAGTTGGATAAAATCGCATGAAGTGTTACTTATTAATATGAGTTTGGAGAAACAAACATGTACCTACCACACAAGAAGCTTCATACTGTTTCCCCAACTTAGGTCTTAAAAATGCACTGAAACAGAAAGACAAATATGTCAGATATGGTATTTAAACTATGGATTTTGTTCAGTTATTTGGGGCTGGGGGTATTACATTACACAAAATAAGTCATAGGTACCTGTTGATAGCATCTGGAAAAATACTATTACCTATTACAGAAGACAGAAGTAGCGCCACTAGCACACCAAGAGAAAGATTATCTACAGAAAACTGTGCATTTCTTTGAAGCAGATTCAAATCTTCCATTAGACAGTTTTCAACCATTTTACTTCAGTGACAGACTTTTTCACAGCATTGTGTTTAAAATGTGTGAAATACTACTGAGCTTTGGCTTGCCTGTATTTTGAGCTAGGGATCCACGTCAGTTGTGTATTGTTTTCTTCTACAACTGCTGATCTATAAGGCTTGTTAGAAAATGCACGCCTGCATCCTGTAGCTATAAAACACACACCTCTGCTGCTATTCCTCTCTGAAGAAATCAAATAATGAGATTAATCAGGTCACTATTTTGCAGCATTTTCCTCAGAGCTCACAGAAACCAGTCAGAATAAGGGGATTTTGCAGCAGAGGCCTTAAATTAAAGCTACAACCTTCAAATCTCCTCCGAAACGTTTTCAGTCTAGAACTCTCTTAAGGCAACAGACAGCCAGGATTCAGAAGGAGCATAAAGCCCAGCCATACATTCAGCCTGCCCCTCATACATCATTACTCTCCAACCCAATGAAATAGGATGAGGCTTTGACGTATCTGTTTGCATGCTGACCTCTCAAAACATAGATTACACTTCCAGAACTGTTGCAAATACACATATGAGGAAAGCTGCAAGTCTGATGCAGCAACATGGAAGATTATTTCTGATGTCGGAGCCCCAGTAGATTGGAATTATATTTGAACAGGGGAGGAGGGAAAGAGGTGCACAGAGACATGAATACATGGATGTTTTAAAGTGAAGTCAAGCTGCCTGGAGCTGTCATTTAGTTAAGTGATCTCCATTCCTCTCCTCAACCCAAAACACCCAATTGCCCTATGCAGAGGGCAGGCAGAACAGTTTATTTTATGCTTTCATGCCACAGCTGCAACAGTCCCTTCCTCCTCACCACCAGGCACAGCTGGGCTGCACTCCCTCCACACTTCCCCTGCCCTGTTGCAGCTGCACCCAATCACTCAGGGATCAGTCTTACCTGGTTTGCCTCCACAGGAAGGTCTGGATGGGCAGAGGGATGCCACGACCACTCTCCTGCTCCTGGCCCTCTGAGCTTTTCCTTTTCACCATGTTGCTGGTGACAGCTGCTGTTGTGGGCTGCTCTTAGCAAAGATACCAGCTGGGATCTCCCATAGTTGCTTCTCTGCAACTCCGCAGTCGCTCGTCTCCGTGCTCTGCAGTCCACCTCCTCCCCTCCCCTCTTGCACCTCCTTTAGTTTCGCCGGTGCAAAATGGCTGCAGAAGGCAGGGAGGAAATTAGGGGAGCGAAGATGTCCGCGTCCCTCCGCTTCCTCCCTGCCTTCAGCACCTCCCTCCGCGGACAGCTCCCAGCACCGCGAGCCGCAGGCGGGCGGGGACGGGAAGGGCGGGCGGGTGGCGCGGCGGGGGGGGACGCCGGGCACCGCGCAGCACCGCGGCTCCCCCCTCCCGCCAAAGTTTGGAGGCAGCGCCAGGCTGCAGAAAGAGGGAGGTGCGGAGCGGCTACGGACGGCGCCGCTGCGGGAAGGGCCTCTCCTCTGTTGTGCCTTACTGCTCCCCTACCACTCGCGGGCCACGTCCCACCACAGCCACAAAGGGGAGGAGTGGCAAGACCAGGTAGAAGAGCTTGTTAGTAGTTTAAGGTCAAGTTGCTTTCCATGCGTCCCTGCAGCACCTCATGCAGCACGCAGCAAGGCAAGAGACATCCATTCAAAGTGGCGATGCAAGTGGGGCAAGCGTTAAACTCAAAGGCAAGCAGTCCAGTTGCACATGCCCCTCTCAAAGGGAAAGTGGGTGGAAGTGGCCTGTGGTGTTCTCCCCACACAGAAAGATCCAAAACAGGAGTGGAGAGGATGGCAACTGGTGGAGCCCAGGCATCATGCTGTAACTGAGAATGGTGCATTACAGCCTGGATGCACTGCCAGATGTACTTGAGCCCCCAACTTAAACCCAGAGAAGTTGGTCTTTAACACAGTGATTCAGTTGAGTAAGATTTACTGGAAACATTTCTCAGCCAGTCTCTGAACACCATTACATTAGCTCCTCTTACATATCTAAAGATATCAGGAGATAATGCACTACAAGCCTATAGAAAAAAGTGAAAGACCAACTCAGATCCACCATTATCCATTAATGCTAAGAGTTTGTGAAAAATCCATTGATGATATTATATATACACACACAAAAATAAGTTTAAGGAGAGATGCTCCAAAAAGCCAAGGTCAAACTTATGAGAGTTTTTCAGGTCCCCTACTTAATATTAGGCACTTAAACTCACCTAAGCCATCCCTTTCAGGGATAGGAGACAGACCAATTAATACCACCTATTTCATTCCTCACAGGTTCTTTGAGAAAGATTTGATGAAAATGCAGCAAGTAGCCACCACCTAATCCTTCCCAGAGTGAAGTTTTTTTTCTGGTGCCAAATCAGGGCTAGCTTACAAGGACTTAAGCTGATTCTGTTCCCTGCTCATAGAGAATACAACCCGTGTAAACTACTTTATGCCTAAATGGCCCTTGCAATCAAAAGAAACATCAAAGCATTACTCAGAAAGTATTTGTTAAACAGTCTAAGCAATGCTTGTAGACAACAGGTTAGGAATTAATAAATAAATAAAAGGAAAAAAAAAATACACAGAAAATCATAGCATCCTGAGTGTCAAGAAGCTAAATCAGTCCTTTTTTTCGCTAGCAGTAGCTTTCTACTGGTGTACAAATTAATCTCAAGATCAGTTTGCTCAGACAGGAAAGTAAGCATTACTTTTTCCACTTTAGAGGAGTGTGGTCAGACAAAACTTTAAGGTAAGGATTTGCTTCTATACATATAGTTTCAGAAAGAAAAAAAAAGTGTCAAATGCAAGTTAGTATGTTTTAAAGTTTTCCTACTCCACATCACCTCAATGGATCCAAAATTTTTATATTTAAAAAAAAAAACTTTGACTAGAAAGTGGATTTGAGTTTTAATTCCTATCAAAAAGGATCTTTACAGTCTAAAGTGAAACAATGCAACAGAACTGATAAGTACATTATTTAAATTGCTTTGCCTAGTCCTGTAGTGTTGTTCAATTATAAAGCAATCTCCCTGCTAGTTGTATATCTGCAATCTAATCTTAGCTTTAGTTTTACTATTAAGCAATAAATTAAACAACTGAGTTACTATTAAGCAATAAAAAAAACTCTAAGCAAAATGAACGAGGACAAGAAATTTTAGAAATATTTGCAATAATAAAAAAAAATCTCATTAAGGTTTCAAGAAGTACAGTTTCACCTTCTGCCTCACAAAGGCTCACAGTATGCATAAAGAATCCATAACATCTACCAGGCTGCACACTTAATGTGTGCATCAAGGATGGTATACATGGATGTTACTTGAAGTGCCATGCAGGCTCACTCTCAAAACTAGCACCATCAGGCATTTAAATCAACTTTAATATTAAACTGGATCAACTTTTAAGACACCTGGATTCTCTCAGTAACTGAGAAGTGCTTTTAAGGCTTATTTTTTAAGTGGGCATCTCTCCCCACTCCTGCACTTGAGAATTAATCATTTACCCTTCAGTTTGAAATTCTGGACCAAACCCTATTATTTCCATCCTCTGCTACCCAAAAGCAAGCAGACATGCAAAAGAGCACTGCAGTTTAGTTAGGCTGCAGCTGAAAGATCTAATATGGAGTCTAAAGACCAACAGGAACACCCAGAGACTAACCCATCAGGGTTAGTCCAGACTAGGCAACCTAGAGGAATCACAAGTATGAACACAAAGTTCTACAAGAAACAAGTCCCATAAAAGCCGTAGTGCTACTAACTGGTTTCAAACCCAGCTACATCCTTGAAGGACTCTTTAGAACAGCTTTGAAATACATTGTTTTCCTCATTCTTCCTTTAAGTAACATCACACAAAAACAGAGAGCAAAGATAACAGCTGGCATTGCCCTAAGACTCTGTGACAGAGCTGCCAGATTTCCCAGTCTAGACAGACTGACCAGCACTCGACCAAGAAGTGATCAAGGTGATTTATTTTGGTTTGACAGTGGCTAGAGGCTAATTTTGTTCTTGCCTTGCTTTGGAGATAGCTTTGCATGCTCTGCAAGTAGGGTAGGGTGATCTGTTACCTGCATAAGTGTACCAACCTACATATTTTATTTATACACTGGAACTGTTTGCAATCGAAGTTGAGATCTGTGATCACCATTTGACTGTATCTAAAAACTAATAAAAAATTGTGTTGTGAAAAGAGAGGTCATAAACCAGTCTCCTGGTTTCTTATGTTCTTCTTTGATGTCACATACATGGTTTTTGTTTGGGTGTGGGCGGTGATAATGATGACAAAAACTGCCACACACACAACCCACACCCTCTCAAGAAAAGAGCAATATATAATACATTTCATAAGGCTTTCAGAGAGACCTGATTTAGGAGTATATCATGAGATAGATTTTTTTCACTGGTGCCTTTGCAGGAAAATCAGGATGAATGACAAGCAGTTGCCATGACACCTACTTGCACAGCCACAGCAGTCAGGATCAATCTGCCTAATTTCCTGAAGCACAAGCAAGCAGCTGGTTCATCATAGAACAGCCAAGTACCAGACCTGCCTCTCGTAGGTCCATCACTGTGCCAGGCATGCAGAACCCTTGCAAGGTGCTATCTCATGACTATTGCTTTCAATTCTGCCACAGTGATGCCATGGATACCCTTTACCTTGCCAGCTGCTTTGGGTTCTGCAACTAGCCTCACTTCAGGGCACACAAGTTGCCCCCACATTCTACAATGCATTTTTCCAAGAATGCTATTAAGTTCACCCCACTTCTTTGTAGTCTGTGGATTCGTCAGCAAGACAAAGCTTTTTTGAATTCCAGTCTCTTCATACACATCTCAATCTCCCCCCACCCTCAATCAACTCAGCACTGGACAATCAAGTTGCTCCCTCAATTCAGGCATTCTAGAAAAAAGAACAGTCAGCTGGAAACCCAGACAGACTGGCTGCAACAGCTGGGTCCACCAAGCCATTCCCTACTCCATCTCCATACCCTAATACTATTTATCCATTTCCCCTCCTCACCACAGGCAGCTGCACCCTAGTATCCACCCAAGACACATAACTTTAGTAGGTTACTACTTCGAGCATTGATCAGCCACATTTATGCACCCAAAGCCACGGCAGGATTCAGTCCTGACCCCAGAATAGTCAAAGGAACATTGATGAGCTGAGCATAAGCCCAACACAGCACATGCAAGTGTCCAGAACAGACAAGTGCTCTAACCTTTGTCTTGATCTTAATTCCCTGCCAGTACTCTTCAAACCCTCAGCCTTGATCCTCATCACACAAGCTTTTAAGAATTCATACCTTTACTTTACTTTACCTGTAATGCTCTGAACAAAGCCATGATCCAAGGTATCTTGAGCCTTTGCATTACCAGGCAGAATCTGGAAGCAAAGCTCTAAGCAGTTCCACCTGTATGCCAAAGTAAGCACCACCAAGCAGCTCCACCTGTACGCCAGCCTCTTCCCCACCCCTCTAGGGACAAACAGCCACAGAACATTAGCTCTGATGGATGCCGCTCATTTTATTCTGTTCTCAGAAAGGTGTCTCAGTGTAGCAAGAGTCATCTTCTCATTTATCCATCTTTTTCTAAGACATCTTTTCTGGACTTTATAAGTAATTACACTCAAGCAGGGCAAGAAAGTCAAAGAGTAGGCACAGAGCCTATGCAGCCACGCAGCAGTGTAAAGATAAGGTCAAATGCTACTGTTTTGCTGTGACAGTACTATCAAGCCTCCGCATAAGGTAGTTTAAAACAAATAAATATGGCAACTCTCTCCTCATCCCTGCCCCTCAGGTGTTTTGTAGAAAAAGTTAGAGAGAAACTAGGAAGAGATTCATGTTTTCTTTAAAGCCTTTTAAAGATCAGCATGAAAATTTTTTGGCTAGAATTCTTCAAGTGTCTCATTTGCAGCTCTGCTTTGTCAGTAACATAGTTGTCTTCAGAAGCAAAGAGAAACAACCCTCCAAAATCATGCAACAGTGGGTTTGCTGCTATTGCTATATCACTTTGGATAGCACAGATGAACTTAGTTGGGTCATAGGGACAGTTGGATGCTTAATCTCTTACATAAAACAGTTGGACTAAATAGAATTATCAGTATTCATGCATCTGATAAAAAAAACCTCTTTCTAATGATAATAGCCTGAAATTAAGCAAAATAAAACTAAAAAACCTACACTCCTCAGTCGCAGCAATAGCATCAGCTTTGTGCATGTTCCAGCAACTGTTTCTATTCACAGAATCACTTAACCACAGTGAAATACCAGGTAGATAAGGCAAGCAGTTGCAACAAAATCCGAGAGATTACAGGGTGTCTGACAGAATTTGTCTGTGAAAGCTTCTCTTCCCCCACTTCCAAAGCAGAACACTGTCCCTTGCACATCTCCAGCTTACGGAAACACAGCTGCTTAAGCGGTAGCTGCAAAAAAGTTTTGCTTGGAAGAAGAGAGAGAAAACACACAAAGTATATCACCCTTTTCTTAACTGAGAAGGGAAGTTTCCTCTACTTTGAAAGCAGCAGCTGAGACTCCCTCATGGTCACACATCCCTAGATGAAAGGGCCTCTGCCTGCCACTCCACATAGTGGAGAGATCTGAGCCATTTCTCCAATTCACCCATATTTTTTTCTACCATTTTCCTGTAGTATGCAATGAACACCACACAAAACAATATACATGCTAGATGCACCGAAGATCTGCCCATCTTGTAAATGCTGTAATAGGATTCCTGGGCTACCATGGCTTTTAATAACATTGTAGTTAAAGTTTTGATTCAGATTCTCTCGTCAGGACTCCAACATCACATTTTGCTCGCAAACCATAAAATATTACCTACTGAACGCTGCTAATGAGACCAAGCTCATTAGAAACACCACTTCTGCTGGCTGCTGTCGCACTTTCACTCACTTTGAAAGCAGGAACAAGTTCTCTGCAGCTGCTCCCAACCATTGCTTCAGCTGCAAGTACTTAAAGCAGGATTTACCCTTTTGTTCTTAACTTTTTTTCCACAGATGATACATCAGCTCTGCCTTGCCCCTGGAGCACCTTTACAAACAGGCTTTGAATGGTAATTAAGAGCACCTGCTTCTTTCTTCCAGGTGGTCTGACAGCATTATTTCAGGAGTATTGCAGCATCATGTCCAGAGCTTAGCTTGCTCAGGAGCCTGGAAACTCCTCTCTCCTGCTGTTGGAACTGTAACACAAGTGTGTTTCAGGCCTCACAACCACCAACACATAGTTTTGGTGGAGGAGTCCCACTGCAGCCACAGAGTCTGTGGTACTTGTGCTACTCACTTCCCCTCTCTTCTCACCTAGACCAGAATGGCACTGGTTCTCTGAGGCAAGAATTAGAGCAAGAAGCAAGGTCTGTGCAAAGGCAGGGCAGCCCCAGAAAAGGGCATTCTCCCTTTTCTCATACCACAGCCCATTGCTGTGTCCGGGTAAGGCACACACAGGCGGCTTGAGTCAGTGCATATAACTTCACTGAGTATGTCTTTCCTCCACCTTCAGAGCAGTGTTTTCCCCCCAAACTGAGGTAAAGTAAGGGCTTCAACACTCAAACAGGGCCAAATCCCCTTTCAAGGTAACAAACCACTTCAAGCAGCCCTTGAAGTTTAAACTTTTCCCTTCCCTTTTTACTTTTTCCCCCAGGCTTTCGGGGCACTGTCATTACCTTCAGCCTACATAGCCCTGCTGCAGGAAGCCACCCAGGGTTGTCCTCCACAGCCCTTCGAGCGTCCCTTGCAGACGAGGAGATCAAGTCCAGCCCCCTCACGGCATCGCGCGGACACCACAAGACCGTTAACGGCCGCGCAGCGACCGTTAACGGCCGCGCGCTATTTAAGCCCCGCGGGGCGCAGGCGCGGTGCGAGACCAACGGCCGCGCGGCGACCGTTACCGGCCGCGCGGCGCTTCAAGCCCGCGCGCGCCCCCTGAGGGCGGGGCGGGGCCCTGGCAAGGGCGCACCGGNGAGATCAAGCCCAGCCCTCTCACGGCACCGCGAGGACACCACAAGACCAACGGCCGCGCAGCGACCGTTAACGGCCGCGCGCTATTTAAGCCCCGCGGGGCGCAGGCGCGGTGCGAGACCAACGGCCGCGCGGCGACCGTTACCGGCCGCGCGGCGCTTCAAGCCCGCGCGCGCCCCCTGAGGGCGGGGCGGGGCCCTGGCAAGGGCGCACCGGAGCGACGAGCTGTCCCTTCTCAGCCCTGCGACAAACGGGTGGCTCTGGCCCGCGGCGACAAATCCTGGGGTAATTTATTCATAAGCCGTAAAATAGGGGGGCAAGAAATATCAGGGCCATTAAGTGCGCTGAGCACTTGAGCTGCTCTGAGCTTTCTTGGCAAGGCTGAGGGCACGCGGCTCTTCCTTTCAGCAGCACCGTGGCGCGCAGGGAGGGAAACGCGGCGTCGCAAACAGCAGCACACACACGCACCGTTAGATGACAAGCGATTTTATTTTGCAAAACAATCACTATACAGAAACAAATACAATTGCAAATTGGATTGAAAAACATGAAACTACCTACCACCAGCCATTCAAGAAACGCCTCTTTTATGGTAACAGGCTCTAGAATTATCAGAAATAATAATAAAAAAAAAAACACAGGTTTGTAACAGCAGACTGTATTCCTCAAAATCCCAGTGTACTGCATGTTTATTTGTCGGCTTTTTCTCTTTGCTAAAGTTGAAGTGGTTTTTCCACACGTGAAACGAATTCACCTTCCTGCAGTGGGAACTGCGCGAGCTGCAGGGGTGTTTGCTTTAGCAGCTGTGCTGGAGAGCGAGCGCTGCGCACACCTACGCTAAAATCCTATCTGCTCTGGGTGCGATCGCAAAGGCGACCTACTCTTCACGGCACTCGCCTGTGAAGGGACGTTTGCGCTTGGTTTTCGAGCGTTATTTAGTCCAGCGTGGCAACGTGTGGTAATTCCACACAGGCTGCATCGCGACTCCCTGTAGGTCGCGTGTATAGGCAAATTTCTATATGCAAGCAGCCACAATGAGGTTACTACTGTACTTTTAACGTAGCACTGAATGGGTAATACCATTTGCTGCTGTACAGTGAAAATCTACATAGCCCTAATAGGCAAAAAATTATCCTCATTGAGAGTAGTTTTACCGTTGCTGGACGAAGGTTTGCTCTGCTTTGATTTCTTTTGGCTTGTGGTTACATAGGAAGAGAACTTTGCAGATGGGGCAGAAGCGCCGTTGCTCTTGTCTACACAGCCTGCCAGACAGCAATAATTTGAGGCTCTCCCCGTGCTATCCAAAGGGGGTTGCCTGTCCCATCTGTGCGGATTCTCCCAGCACTGTTACAAAGCCGGGTCTCAGGTACCCGGTATCCTGCGGAAAAGAAACACAACGGATGCAGTTTCCAGGAAGCTGGCTCTACCTTTAGTGGGCATTACATATTTACAAAACTGTTGTTTTTCAAAACCAACACGCTGCTTGAGAAGATTAATATGAGCTTTTTCAGTGAACATCTAGAGTCATGTAACATAACTTGTTTTATTTATTTATTTATTTATTTAACAGCACAGAACTCTTGATTTCTTTTGTTTTCATCTAACTCCACAGCACTCTAGGATTCTTTCTATGGAAGGATGATTACGATTACGAAGGTCTTTGCTTGAACCAGGACAAGAAAGCTCATTTTAACGCATGAAATAAATGATTTGGTGTATTACACCCATCTAATTTCAGACTTGGTAGGTGTGTTAACTAAGCTTCATCATCTAGAGTATGTCAACCTTAAAAGCAGAATAAAAACACTTGAGTCACAGGTTAACGCTGTTCTGACTGGCTGGTGTCCAGCTTTGGAGAAGCTGATGCTCAGGAGTACCACAGACTCTCCCACATTGGCAAAAGGCATAAAAAAACCACTGCAAGGCTAATTTTTGCTAGCTGGTGGTATGACCAGAGCAACATGATCAAAAAAGATTTTTTTTTTTTTAATGTTTTTTTTTTTCTGGAATAATGGAAAGGGGTTTGTGATGCCCCTTGTCCGTCACTGCTTCCACGTGAACTCTTAGGTAATTACTCTAAGCAAGAGTACAGCAAGAGTACAGCAAATACAAGGCAGAAATCAGTATCTTCCAGACACACTTAGTGCAGTTCTAGGCTTACTGTCCTTTGTATAAAATGACTGACTTACAAACAGTATTAGGAACTTTAGAGTGTGAAAAAAGCTTTTTTTTTTTTTTTCCTAAGCTGAAATGTCATGTGTGGGGCTGTTAGGAGTTCATCTTCAGCAAAAATTTGGGGGTTTTAACCATTTTGTCTTCATACTACCGTGACAGTTTAGCTAAAAGCCCCACGCACTCCACTGAAGACCTACGGTTTAGTAACTGTGCATTTGCTACCTGAATCCTGTGCTATTCATTATAAGACTCCTTCTCCACAGACATAAAAATCTTCTCTATGCATCTTTTCAGATCAAACCCCAACACACACACGCATACGTACAAATTAAGAAGCAAAAAGAACAGATCATGTTAATAACTCACACAATGTTAACCTAACATATGGATCAAGTTTAGCTCAACTGACAGTGCAAAGCTGAGAGGTTTCAAAAGGAAAAGATCAAACAATCTGCAAGAATGTAAACTGGTCATTTCATAATGTCTACTGTACATAATATCAGCAGATTACTAGCTGCTGATGAGTAATACTACTATATTACCTTCAGTGTTCTCTTAGTGTCCACGAGATAGTGTTGGAGTTCTCACAAGTAACTCCATTTCATTTGATGTTTATATATCTCTGCCCTTTACCTTTTATGCACACTTTATCTTATACTTTTTATAGTCAATATAAACCCCACTTCTTTTTTCAGTTTTTAAGATGCCCTATCTATTGATTAATCCCCATGACAATCCAGGAGCTTATTTTATTTATTCATGTACTATAATTTATAGGCATCTCTGTTATGTTTATCACTGTTAGTTGAGTGCCCGAGTGTTTATATAAGACATCACTGAAGGAGTGGAAACAACACCATAATACTTTTTTTCCTGTGTTTCAACTTTAGCAAAAGAAAAATAAATAAATAAATCTAACATTCACTGCTACTACAGGATTTTTGTTTTTTTTTTTTTTAAAAAAAGCCCAAACCGAACTATTTTGGATTTTTAAAAAAATCCAGAATTCAAACCCAGCCATCTTTGGAGACCCTCTTACAAGCTTCTGGACCCCACAAAAACCATTCTTGATGGAGAAAGGGAGGGAGGGAGGGCAGGGAGGAAGGAAGAAATCTTTTTTTTCTAGCATCACAGAAGAGACTTGCATCTGGCACTAAAACAGGGTCACGGCTTTTAGTTGTTACAGAAAGCAACTTCATGCTAAAAGTTTTTGTCTTTTTTAAATGTATTCTTATGAATAGGGAAAAAAACCCTGCTAACATCTACTTTTACATACCTAAAATTGCAACACCAAAGGGTGCAAGAGACACAGATACTGTGAATAAAGTAGAATATTCAAGTATATGAGGAGGGCGTATCACAAATGGCCACAGAGAAATATATATATCTATAATACTGTATCAAACAGATGGAAAGGGTGTGAAACCGGTAGTGCGCACACACATCTAGCCGCTTAACCAACATTCTACTCAGACACAAGTCCATTGGGGTGGAAGTGCTTCCTTTTGTCAGCTTTTTTATGTCACTTCCCCAAACATGGTTCAAGTGTTTTTCAACTACTATTTTTAGTTATTAGTTAAATAATTTATTGGCTTTTCAGCTATACACTGACATAATTATCCAGGCCCAAAAAAAAATGTTAATAACTTAGTTCAACTTTTGTTCTACTCATTTATACAAAATAACTTTTTTTTAAGTTAAACTTGAATTTCTCTATATGCCCGACCTTCTGGTAAACAGACTCTTAATTTAACCTGTAATAACTTACAATGGGCAACTTTTTCATTTTTTATTTTCCCATCTATCAAGAGAACAGCAAGATGAGCAACTTGGGATATTAACAAGGCTCTTCAGAAAGAGGTGGATGGCCTTCAGGCACATGAAAGGTAAAAATGCATTTTATCATAGTACAGTACTCCATGCAAGACAGAGCAGAGCAACAATAATTGTCCAATGTAACATACTGCAGTTGTATACCCATATAAAGCCAGTGTCTTCCTGTTGGAAATGGAGATCAGGCCAATTTCTGCATCTATTTAATTTTTTTTCTGTTTTTTTTTTTTTTCTTTTTTTTTATTATTGTATGTTAACTACAAGTCTTGGGATATGACTTAGTTTTAGACATGGTAAAGGATGAACATAACACCTGCTCTGAGCCCATTCCTGCCAAGAGCTCATGCCTAAATATTATTACTTCATACAATGAAAAAATGGAGCAGATTCATAAGCCCTGCTTGGCGAGGGCGGCTGTGACGTCTTCGGCGAGGGTCGCGAGCTGGGGCGACTCGAGCAGGTTGATGCTTCCAGAGGACGAGACGTTGCTGAGCCTGCGTGGCGAAGCCACGCTGGACCGGCCCGGGGACTGCGTGATGATCTCGGCGCCGTGGTCGACGCGGGCCTTGGCGTGCTCTCTGAAGTTTAGCTTCTGGCTGTCAATCTGTTCCAGGAAAGCAAAGAATTTAACACGGGATGGGAGGGGACTGGTTTAAAAAGCCCTCGCTGACGGGATGCTTTCCAGCTTTCTTTTCCAAGGCCAATCTTCCTTTCCTTTAGGTAGACTGATCCTGAATAGGGCTCGCTCTTCTCAAAACCAGCTGCTCAGCACCTGCCTCAGCAGTCAGGCAGCTCAGGTCTTTTGAGAGCTGGTCAGGACCCAAAAACTAATCACCCTTTTTTTCCTTTTACGGCAGCCATTATTAGTTGGATGCATCATCCAGGCAGTACAATGCCTTATATTACAGTGTACCATTCCCATCAGTTACAGCTACTGTACGTTCAAGATTCACAGCGCACCAAGTTAATTTAGACATCTAAGAAAGTATTTCCCACCAACTTTCAGTGACATTTGAGTTCTTAACTTCTTTACACAGAACTGAAAACCTACCTTCAGCTTTCCTCTCTGCTACTGAATGTTGCTGGAATGCATTCTACATTTACTAAAATCACTTGTTACAGATCATCTTTCGGGTGTGGTGTTAAGAACTATTAAATGTACCGAAGCTTAGAAATTTTACCCTGTTTAACGTGCACTGGCTTAATTAATGTGTTTTGGCTATTTTACATCTTCTCTTACTGTTTCTGTCTTTGGGCTTTTTCCCTGAGGGTTGTTCTGTTACCTTGACATTACCACCGCCAGGTACATGGTGGGCATTTTCGAGGGATCCAACTTTAGCCTGCGCCTTTTCTTTGAAATCCAGTTTCACACTTTCAATTTTCACACGCCCGCCACCTAAACAAAGAAAGGAAATAAAGATTAAGAGCTGAAACCCCCACAAGAGAGTCTGACACAATACACATGGGTGCATTTTTACTATCTCAGTTGAGATGTAATGAGGTTAGAGAAGCACTGATTACCATGCCCAGTGCTAAAGAAAATACAAAATCTTTGATGCATAATCAAACTTTTAACCATGTGCTTTAGTCCTATTGACTTTGATGTGATTTAGGCACATAAGTACTTTGCTGATTTCTGCCTGCATTTCACCATCCTATTAATCTGACATTGTGCCCCAGCAACATCCTTCTATGTCATTATTTTATCTCATCTCTTAACTGGTGGTCCTACACGCTTAAGTTTTTATATAGTTAGGCAAGTAAAATAAAGAGTATTATTTCTATTGTCAAAGTGTGACTACTTTCTTTTGGACTATAAAAGTGAACGGTACCATCCATGCTTCCTCTTTTACATACAAGGAATGGGTCCTGCCTTGTCACATCCCATAAAATCCTACAATACCTGGCTTGTGGTGGATGTTCTTGAGGGAGCCACACTTCGAAGTCACGTGACTCAAATCTATCTTCTTGGTTACAATTTGTACCTGTCAAAATCACACATAAAACACATCAAAAATTACAGGAATGAAAAGAATAAAATAAGTAAAATGCCAAGCCCAGCAGAGAAACAGCCAAAGTCTCTACAACCCACTGGAAAAGGAGAGATGGTTAGTGGAAAACAGACCATGCCACAAGGGAGGAAATACCTGGATTAATGCAATAAGCTTCTTTTCCACCTAGGAAGATGACAGCAGGGTTAAGTTTTTCCATTAGTAAAATGCAGAGGAGGATGAAGCAGATTGGGTTGCGAGTCCTTTTCTAAAATGCCTGTGAGCTGTCTACTCGAGGTGGTGATTTCCAAAGCTCTGCTTGCAGCAGCATCCAGGTCTGTTGGTCCTGCTTCTCAGTGTTCCTCTGGGAAACAAGAACAGCCTGGTGGCTGTTTCTTTCCTACCATCTGTTTCATATTTCTTTCCCCATCTCAGTGCAGTACAAATTTTCAGCTCAATCCATTACAGAGAGCCTTCCCCCTCACTGCATTAGCCTGTCTTTGCTAACGCGGCAGCCCCTCTGAGCCTGGGAAAACAACTCCCTGCACACCGTCGGCGCTTGCATTTGAGGGGGCATCGTTTCCACCAGAGGAGTGAGAGCCACCTTATACCATTCTGACACTAGTACTGATCAAACCCTGAGCAGCCTCTCTTCATTCTACTGGAATACTAACGTGATGGAGATCCATTAGCACTCAGCACCAACAGATCATATCCTCCCCTCTGAGTTTGCTTTGTCCTGTTTTACTTCTCTTTCTTTCCCTCTCCAATAACCACACATGACTGACAAGATTAGCTGAGGAAAGACTGTGACACTAGGAGATGTCCAGCTGTGTGGTTGGACTCTTGATGGGATAATTGGGGCTTTCTGGAAATGACTCCCATGGGCCACTGAACCAACTCGGCTGCCGCTGCGCTTCCACTCTCAGCATCCTTGGGTCTTAGACATGACCATTCTTGTCCCACTTCCTTTTCCTGGCCAGGTCCTAGGGGTGTGCTGTGCTCTGTGGAGAAGGATGAGAGGGCCACCACTGCATACACAGGACTAACACAACTACCAGACCAGACTCACATGTGAAACGGTAGCAAGGAGGAAAATAGTGCTCAGAGGAAGGGAGGCAGGAGCAGGGCTGGCTGTGCAAGGTGGTCACCACAGCGGAGGTGCCTGTTCATAGCATGTCTGTACTACTTACATTTCCTCCCCCTGCAGAATGTTTGATGTTATCTCTGGAACCACAGCGGGACTGAATATCACTAAAATCGATCTTCTTGTTTAAAATCCTAACCTAAAAGGAATCGGAGGTAACTTACTATTCACCATACACACACACACACCAAGCAGGGTGCAGGACAAGGGAGCAAGGCACTTTTGCCTCCTGCTGTCACTCCTTCTTACACTTGCATTGAAATATGAGAAAGAAAATCATGCTAGTCTCTGTATTAAATGCAGTATGTTGCTCTCTTTTTCTTCCTCATGAGATGGTGGTGAAATACAAAGGGGAACACTGAAACAATACCTGGAAACTACAGCTGCTGGGTGACACACACCTGGCTGACACCACTGCGGGACTCCTTTGGCACACGGGGAGGGGATTGTGCTGATCTCGGGTGCATGTAAAGGCGTCTCTGGCTCCACCTGCCTTCTCCGCACCAGGAGCTTACCCTCATCCAAAACGTGCAGCCAGTGCAGCATATTCACTCCTCCAGGTTAAATACCAAGTCCTTATGCAAATATTATGGTGGATTTTATTCACCCCTATGTTACTAATATACAATGCAAGTTTATACTGTTTTTTCCCAGACAAGCCATATAATTTTAGGCATTATGTATTCCTTTTACTAAATGGCAATTCATGAGCTTTCACTAACATATACTTAGCACAGTTCTGTTGGCAGATGTTGAAGGTAAACATGACTAACTGATATTGGGATGAGAGAGAGGAACAGATTTGCAGGTACCTTCTGGCTTTTTCTTTTTAACCACACCAGTAACACAAATCAGCTGCCAACCAGCTGAAGCCATCAGTGGGAGGAAGAACCACCTTATGAGGCCTCTGCTTCCTGGCTTCAGTTTCCCAAACTGACCACAGCTCCTTGCTAAATGTGAGGCAAATTGCTTCCTCTCTGCCCCACCTCTCCAAAGTAGTTGCCCGCCTTACAAGGATATCAGGATTTGCAGCTCTTTGCTCATGCAGTGGTGCTAATATCACATTCAAAAAACACATTCAGAAAACACTGGTGCGCTCACCCATCAAGCCCAGTCTAAACTCCAAGAACAAATTTTCATACTTTGCAGCTAAAGCAAAGAATTTTTCCACAATAAAGTGTTTCCTGAATCCCCCTCATTACAACCACTACATCTGTCAAAACATTTAGATGTTAAGGGCTCCCTCGCTTTAACTGGCAAGAAGCGGTGGCGATGGCAGGCTCAGCAGCAAAGGTGACAACAGCGTCAGAAACCACCGCGGCTGCTGGGTCACATCCAGCCCTTCAGGAGGGCACTGGCGCTTCTGAAGCCATTTCTGTCTTTTCTATCTGCATAGCCCATCCAACTGAATCGACGTACACTGAAACATGAAAGCCAACGGCCTCTGGAGTTTTATGTTTGTGCTTTATTTCAAATACTGTTTGTTTCAATGACGCACCCCAGTGCTATACAGGACAGGTGTCACACCAGTTACAGAAATGCACATCAGACATGCAGCCAGATCTGGTTCCCACAGAACTTTAAGCCAGACCACGCTGGGCAAAACAGAAAGCTTTCCTAGCACTTTTTGAGCACATCTCAGTGACAGATCAGCTGCATCTCTTAGCAATAGCCACAGGGCTCCATTTGCTCTAAAAATGCTGACTTAGGGGTCATGACAAGACCTTAGTGCTGTGGATTGGGTGCCTGTGGCTTAAAAATGAAGCCAAAGCAAGGTGATAAGTAGAGAGGGTGCCTCTGATCAAGCGTCCAAAGGTTGATTTGCACCCAGAAGTCTGACAAATTACAAATCTCATGGCCCATGGACCCAGCTAGCAGATATGTACAGGAACAATCATCTCAATTATCCTGTCTCGCTGGGTGATATGTGCTCCCGTGTAGAGAGGCCAGCAGGAGACCTATGTATCACTTACGTCCTATGCTGAAGGCTGAAGTGAGATCTGAGTGATGTGGATGTGCTGTGCTGGTCATCTGGGATAGGGATGAAGTGTACTCAGCCATGTTCTCCCTGATTATCTGCTTCTTCCTCTCCTCGAATATATCAGTGTCCCTGCACACAGCTAGATCACGACTGCCCTCTGTAACTGGCTGCTCCATGAACTATTAAAGCCCAGAAAATGAACTAATAAATCTGACTGTTAAAAGTCAGAGGGAAACTACCAGGGAGGGAAAGGAACTATTTAAGCTAAAGAGCGACTGTAGCTTGCAGAGAGTGCAAAGTGACTGCGTACAGTAATGCCAGATGCAATCTGGAAGGAAACTTGTAACTATCCAAGCACGGAGGCTCCCTAACAGCCTCTCAGGGGAACGGAGCTACAACAAGAAAATGGAAAACGTTTAGGATGGTGCTTTATGAAAGAAATTAGATGATGCAGCTGCCTGCAACAGAGGGAGTGCAAACACCATGACTCACCAGGAAGGGCTCCATGTTCCTGTATATGTATGTACATCTTGTGTGGGGGTGGAGGTGTGGTAGGGGTGTACGTATAGGCGCTGCAATTGTGCTGCACATTAAATGAAAGATCAAGCCTGCTCACGCTCTCAGTCAAGAAAGGGAACGTTCTGCTCTGTGGAAGAAGCAGGACTGATTTCTAGTCACTCCCACGGAAAATCCCAACAGGCCCATCTCCTGCACAGACCTGCGGGCAGGCTCCCTCGCTCCCTCCGCACTGGCCTGCCAGGCTCAGACAGGTGAGCTCCCTCCAATCTGGATGACCAAGGCATGTCGCACAGGGGCTGGAAGGTAGTTGTTTGCCCAGGAGCCAGGACAGGTTCCTTATCATTCATTGCGCACAGGGTAAAATTAAGCTACGTGAAGAAAGTAAAGCCTAGACAGAAAATGCTGGGTTTATTCCACAAAACTGCCAAAGAGATTGAGACAAGAAATGGTCTTACATCAGAAATAAGGTTAATGTTAAAACCTGATCATTATCAAGAAGCAGTTCTAGGCACTTCCAAAATTAAATGCTGCCAAGGACAGATGATACCTACATTTCTATACCCCTGGCAGAGGCTACTTGCAGAGAAAAGGGAGGGAAGCCTATTTCTCTGGCCTAGCAAAGACCCTGAAAAAAAATATGCCTCGAACTTTGCACATCTCCAAACAGAGCTTGAGATCATATTCTCATTTTGCACTGCCAGGTTTACTGGATACATAGAGTAGCAAAGCTGCCAGCCCACCTGCTTGTAAGAGGCAAAAGGGAAGGCTGCATTGGACATAGCATGGATAAAATGGAGTATCGCTCCTCATTGTACTGGTAGCAAGGGTGAAAAGCACTGGTGCAATGCTGACCTTGAAAAAGGAAGCCAGGGCAGACACTGGGCATGTCATATTTTGGCCAGAACAGTAGAACTTTAAGACAATTCTAAGCAAATGAAAATAGATACTTCCAATAGTAGAGGTCAGGTCCTCCAAACAGACCTGTCTTTAATGCTTGTATGGGACAACGATGGATGACTTACACCTCTCACTGTGAAGAACTTTCAGGCTTCTTTTTTCCCTTCTACAAACTATTCTGTTTGTCTATTTAATAAAGCGGCCACACAAAACAAGGCAAATCGGTAATAATTAAAAAAAAAGCACCTCAGCAGAACAAAAAAGCAAAAGGAGTGTTTTCTGAGGGCATTTCTGTCGAAGTATTGTACTTCGAAGAAATTAAAATATTTGATTTGCATCCACTAAGTAAGTTCACATATATATTATTAATTGTCCCAATTAGAAAGATCTGTATTAGATGATACTGTTTTCATAAGTATTATATACAAATAAACATTTGCTTCTCTCTCCAAAATTAACCACAGGAAGAGAAACTAGTATGTCATACTTAAACTTAACAGCTGGCTCAGTAAATATCGTTTTGGTTATAGATGTGGTAGAAATACTGAGAAGTTTTGCATAATTGTGCTGTGAAATACAAAGCAAAGCTGCCCCTTTTCATGGCGAAGAGTTTACAGTCAAGAGACAACAACACAGACAGCTCAAGGAAATGCAAAATCCAAGTCAGGTCAAACGTAACAAGTGTTGTATTCTCATCACTAACTGTAGAAATCCAATAAAAAAATAATAAAAGAAACTGAAGGATTTTCATGCCCAAAGTGTAAGAAAAATGCTATGAGCTCCATTAAATCAGCTAAAATGCACGATTTGACAGACCCTTAAAGCAACAAACAAACAAGAAAGATGGATTTTGCCAAATTACAGGGTTTGATCCTGAAACATTAGCAACAACACTGCATTCCCATGGAAAGAGTATTAACAGCTTCAAACATAATCAAATAATAAAGATTTCAAATCAGATTGAACACTTTTAAGAAGGAATGAGTTCTGAGTAACTAGGCCTACATTTTCTTTACTCCAGCATAATGGAGAAAATTAGATCATTCAGTTTGAGTTCAAAAAGTATCTTGTGTTTACCTCTTTGTGGAAAATGGTTTTCTCAAATCTCAATAGATCAGCAAGTCTTTTTCTTGTTTTTTTTTTTTTTTTCTCTTGTTCAAGTCCAAATTTCCACACAAAAAAACCCAACAAGTTTCCCTTTCTTTCCTGCCTAGCAAAATAAACTTATTTCTTCTCACCTTCCCATCCGAGGCAGAACATCTATTATATGACTGAACAGCTCTGATCCAAACTGGGGGTTGCCTATCAACCCCCCTGATTTTCCCTATCAACCATTTCATTGCTAAAGGGCAGATTACTTAGAGCTCAGCTGAAAATGCCTCCCCTGCTGAACCTGAGGCTGGGATGAGTGGGGCTTTTGCAAGACTCTACATCCTGGTGGTTTCAGCCTGCTCCAGAACGAAGTATATCTTTTCTCCATGATATTAATGAAAGACCAGTAACTAATACTGTCCACTGCCCCAGGATTGGTCTCCTCCAGCTTCAGGGAAGTGTTTCAGCTGTTTGTGTGAGCTGCCACTGTAGTCAGTGGAGAGAGACTAGATCACAGCTCCAAAAGAGCAAAACCTGATAACCCCTGACAAGAAGTTTAGTTACTCACTGACTTCAAGAGACTTTGGCTGCAGCCGCACTGGACATGTCATGACCCTCCTGGGGAGCACCTGTGTTTGCAGTCTGTCTTCGGGCAACGTTGTGCAAGGATGTGACCAGGCACAGAGAAAGCAAAGGCCCTATCTGCACAGCAAGTTCCAATGCCCTGTTCATTTCTACCAACCGAGCACCTTCCCCCATGACACGTTCTGACACCCGCTGAAGCCCGACAGTGACACCCGCTGAAGTCCTTCATTTTTCTAAACTATGAGCCAGGAAGAAGAATCCTTTTGTGGAGAATAATTCAAGGTTTAACTGTGCAGGCTGTACGCAGGCAAGCCGCCCATTACATGAGTGGAATATGAACACAGGAGCTGCAAGATGTTATTTCTGTACAAATCTGCAATGATGAGCCAAAACTCTAAAATTTCAAAACCCTAAAAATTATGCTTTTTGAGTTTGACAGTTTGAAATTGTGCCAGCAATCCCTAACTTATCTTTCAATTATAGATCTGCATTTTAGGCACTTAGGGACATGGTTTAACAGGCATGGTGTTAGTGTACTACTCTCTGCAGGCAAGGATGTAAATTGTGATATGTATGTGTGTGTGTGTGTTGTGTTGCCAAAGCAAAAGAACTGGGCAAAGAAGGAGATATCTACCCAAGTCGCCTCCTCTGCCCAATTCTGAGATGTCTTATCCATCCCTGCACTGTTTCTTCTAGTATTTAACTAAGAACCTATTCTCTTTAGCCATCAACTATATCTGCAGGTGCTGGACAAAGTCCACCGAATATCAGTGTCATCAATTTATTCCGACTCTCTGACTCATGTCCAAATGCACTTCGTTTTCTACAGTTTAGGGTAAATAGTGATTTTGTTTCTCTGAATCTTCCTACAAGTTTTTGGGGGTCACTTCATTCTCCACTATCACTTGGATATTTTGTTCTTCTATGGGCCATCTTATCCCTTGCGAGTGCCAGGCTGTTACAGCAGTTAGTGCTAGTTTACACCTGATCTGTAAGTTGGCTTCTTGTTTAGTTCTCGGCCTCTGATGCTTTATAAATACTCTGCCTAGCCAGTAATAAAAATAAAAAATAAAAAAAAATAAAAAAGACCTGACTGGTATGCTTTCATATGCTGATATGGTATCGATACCGTACAAACCACATTCACACGCAGAATTTCAAGAAGAAAAAAAATCCCAACATAAAAAAAACCCTCCAGTTCTGGCATTTGAAACAGATTTCTAGCCCCTCAATTTTCCCCCATGTTTCCCTTGGGCTGTCTGAAAAATAACAGATGCAAATGGGTTACTTTTGCAAGCACAGTATTTCCTCCACAGCTGATGCCGTGCTAAAATCCACCTGAAGCCCAGCAGACACAGCCATGGGCTTTGCCAAGAACGATACATTACTTCAAAGAGAAAACCAGAAAACTACCTACTGGCCGCATCCTAGAGCAGCGCACCCTGCACTTCTCCAGACTGCAGAATACCCATTAAACACATCTCAAACCATCTATTTCTAGCAGGAACTCAGCACAGGGCAACATTATTTTGCTGCTTTCCCCAGAAGCCTTTTTATTTTTGGTCACATGGAGCTATTTCTCTACTCTTCTTTGGTTTTGTGGCTTCTGTGCTTCTGTGGTTTAAGACAGAGCTTAAATCAATCTGTTGCCTGATGAGTTTCTGATGAAAGTCAAGGCTGAAGTCCTGTATTTCTTGCTTCCTTTAGCACTCAAACATCCCCTGCTTCTTAGCTCTGCACCTCAGTGTCTGGCAGTTTCTCAGTGCTGCTGCTTTTCTGGGGCAGCTGTAAGCTAAGGGGAGACCTTGTGCTAGGTTAAGATACGCCTCCGGTAAAAGGATAGAGTCTGTCTCCAACTGACGCTTTTGGGTTGCATATCTGTGCTCTTTTAGCGACTGGCATGTCATGTTTATGTGTTTAACTTGCCCAGATATATACTGGCTTTTTGTCTGCTCATCTTTCCCGTGGTTACTGCTATCAGCACTCCCAGTGCAGGCTGTAAAACCTGAGCAGCCTTCTGTTCATTTCATATATCATCACTAAAGCAGATAGCAGATAGCAGCTCATTGCAGCCGACAGAGTATTTGCCACCAGACAAGAAGCAAGCAGACACACGGAAATAAACTATCTTTCCTGTGTTCCTCTGGCAGACCCTTTAAAATCAACTGCAGAAACAGGGAAAGAACTAATCCTAAAACCTCTTACCTTGACTGAGGAATAAGAGATCTAACGGAAGAACTCAATCTCTGTTTGTCCCAGCCACAAGTCAGTGGCTACGTACCACTGAGAACTAAAAAGTGCTTTAGGCTTCACTGACCTTAGGATGTGCACCCAGAACTTTTCCCATATTGGCCCCCAGTAGGGATGAAATGATGAATGTTGTGTCATTCTTGCAACTTGCAATGTTCAACTTTCCAAAACTGCTAAGGAAATACAGCTTTTAGGTAAGATGTTTACAAAGAAACACAATTTGCTATGATCCTCTGGTCCTGTGGGGCCCTACGATCCACGGGGAGTAACGGGAGGAGGTGGATGGGCTAACACAGCCCTCGTTTTAAGCCCCATCTGCAGCACCCAGGCGGGTTGCATTAACCTCGATGCTTCCTTCTCGAGCCCCCTAAGCCCTGTGCACCCTGACGGGAACTCCCATGCACAGTCGTTACACAGACACCAAAATAAAGGCAGAAAGGACTTTTACTGAAGCATTACCATCCTAACTTTATCTGAATAACTGGCTACAGTCCAAATCCCGGAGAGCACCAAGTGTGTGAATTCACCGTGAAAGCAGGATCAAGGCCTAAGATGGACCTTTCCAGAAAAGACAACTGTTCTCATGGTCACTGCTGTAACTAACACGGCAATCGCAGCGTCTAGGGAAGCACAAGGGGGCTGGGGACACGGGGGTTATTTCGTGGTAGGGCTGTGGTCCAGAATCAATACAAAATGCAAAAGATATTTTAACAAAAAATAAACAAACTGATTTCTTTGTCCTCGCAATTGTGATTCCCCTGTATTTCTAGTATAAATCTTGGCAAGTTGTATTTTCTTTCCTCATTTATTTCTAAATGAAATAAAATTTCTTTCAAGGCTATGAATGGTTTTATAAGCATTAAAATATTAATAAAAGGAACTACTTCATCCTGTAAAACAAAACAGCAGCTCTTCCACGCAGAAAGCTTGCTCGGAGATAATTTGGACTTTTGATGCCATCTACATGACCACATACGCAGTACCCAAAACAGCGAAATGATTACTCTTGGTCTGGCAACAGCTCTGCACAAGCAGGAACTCTTCAGGAAGGTATAAACTCCATACCCTATGGACACAGAGTACTCCTTATCTGATCTTTCCTCGCCAAAAGCTCAGGCTTAGCCTAAAAGCCTACATTTTCATTGTTCTTTCCAGAATTTCTGTTAGAGCTGTCTATAGTAATAGATTTTGTTACTCTACACATGTTGCTTCCATAGATGAAGGCAGTCCTCGAGGTCGTATGTTTCATGGCATAACTGTGCAAGGATTGTAGAGCTATGTTCTTTGATATTTTCCAGCTTTCAACTATATCAGCTTTTCCTGAATTCTTGTGCACTGACATGGTGAGAACAGAAAACTATAATCTGCTTGCTCATACATTCACCTTTTCTTATTTCATATGCCTTCTCCAGTTTATAATTTAAGTCCTTTTCTTGCTTATTCAAAACAGGCAGCAAAAAAAGAGCAGTTAACTCTAACATGTAGCCCTTCCCATCATCTTTAGCCTAGGGTGGATTTTTCAGCCTGGAGATTGCACTCTCATTACCACCACCCAACACGAAGCATGTTAGGTAACGCGACACAGTGAAGAGTTATCCTGCTGTGCAATCCTGCTCACGCTTATCAAGGTTGAATCTGAAACTGCTTCAGGTAGACAGAACCTCTCTAATTTGCTGATAAGTGGAAGCTGCTAAGATTCAGGCTGAATGTATCTGTGACAGGGAGTGCAAAGTTTTGATCTCAGTGAGGCAATGTTAATTTTCAGGTGACAAAATACCTTTATTATGACAGTAATCTTTTTCCCTCTATCATTTATGACCACTTAAAAAACCACCCTATGTCTATGGCAGTGAGAACAGCAGCAGCATTCACAAGGCAACTCAAGATGGCTCCCAGCCCAGCACTGCAGTGCGGACATAAGAATACATCAAATACGGACAAACGTAAAGAGAGGAATCCTTACCTGCCCTCCTTTAGGCTGGTATTTGATATTATCTGTCGAACCGATTTTGGACCTGACATTCTTGAGGTCAGGTAGAGGCTGATTAATAACTCGTAGCTGCTTCGGAGTGGCTGGAGACTTGGGAGGAGTGCGGATGATGGCAATTTTTTTCTCAGTGGGTACCAGTATAGCAGATTTGGGTGTCCCAGGAGTGTGTGGGGTTCTGGAATAGCTTGGGGTCCCCGGAGTGCCTGGAGTACGGGAGGAGTAGCTAGGTGGGGTCCCTGGAGTGATGGCAGTGGAGCCAGGAGTGGTGGGGGTAGAAGTTCCACTTTTTCCTGTTCTGCTGCGAATTGGCTCCGATCCTATATGCAAGGAAAACCAGAGGAGCATTCATCATACTGACCATGCTGTACCTCCCAAGACCATAACCCTGTGAGACACAGCTCCAAGACTGCTGTCTGTGCTAACGCGGCAGCAGCAGACTGGGTGTTGGTCTTACTTAGCTAGACAAGCTAGGTAAGTTACCTCGCCAAGAGCTACCTTCTCACCTGAGGCTGAGCTTGTAATTCACCCGTTTGGTGACCGAGGCACCCGTTCTGCAGCACAGATGTGCTCCCCGAGATGTCTATGCTTCCTGCCTGGCTGACCAGACAGCACATTCCTCCCCAGGTGCAGCACTCTGCACTTCCCCTTATTGAACTTCATGAGGTTAAAGTTCAATTATTCTATTAGTGCAGGAAAAGAAGGCAGCTGCAGAAGGCAACTCTGATTAAAGGTCACATTCAAATTACATCTTCGTACAAGTTAAAAAATATACCACAACATTTTGCATTGCCTTCCTTCAGTGTCAGTGGCATTGCTAGCCCTTTCCACTTAAAATTAAGAGTCAGTTTATTAGTGGCATTGTGCTTTTTGCAGCCAGCTTTGCTTGTAACTGTCTACAGCAAACAGAAGAGGCTGAGGTATCTCCATACAGTGTTTACAGCACTCAGTGTTTGCTGAGGGCACTCAGAGAAGGAGCAAACCAACACACAACACCTGCGAACCTCAGTGCTGAATGGCTGCATATATGTGGTTCCAATTTTAAAATGTTCAGGGATGATAAATCCAATGGACCTCTCTAGAGCATACACAGAGACTTATCCAAGTCCCACTCAAGCTAGCTGGTAATTATTCTGCATGCTTAACATTCATGTTCCAAAGTCAATGCACTGCTGTTCCTGGGATCCATGAGAAACTCTCTGTTCTACACAACACATGAAACAGACTCAACATGTTCCATTTTGACCTCCAGTTTCCCGAAGGATTTCTCTTGCTCAACAAATCCCAAACCAGACCTAAACCTTCTCGCTGCAGCAACTGTAATGGAAAGGGGTTGTGATTTTTTTTCCCAGATTCCCTGCCACTTTGGTAAATCTGTTTTTCATTGCTGTTCTTCCACCATATTAACAAATGCTCAATGGCTCTTGCCCTGAGCCAGCAGAACGGGCTGTTGGGCCACCTGCAGGGCACTCTTCTTGCAGAGGGTCTCTGTTTTAGCCTTTGAGCATCAGCCAAGAATTTTAGAGGACTCTATGGTAGAATTTTATCAGCTACTTCCCTTTTATTTTAAGCTTCTTTTAAAAAGGGCAGTAAGCAGTTTCTAAAGAGACAAAGGCAGAATAATTTCCATGGGAGAGCAGGGAACCATATCAGATCCTGGGGCTGAAGCCTGGGCTGAATGCAAATTAAGCTAAAAGTTTTGCGGTTATTTGGTAAAATTCTGTCTTGCAATTTCTTTTGGCTTATGATTTAGTAGAATTGGTCCTCACAAAAGCACCTTGATGGTTAACTACCCTAATTTCCCCTGATGAGCCATTCCACTAGCTAACATTTTCTTTGCAACTCTCAGACTAGAGAGCTTTTACCCACAGATCAGAGCATAGGGAGATCCTTACAGTGAAAGAGCAAATTAATGACTGTAACCATTAGGTTCAATGTTTTCAGATCCATCAGAATGTTTTTATTTCCTGTTGAGATCTGTCTCATTCTTGTGGCTGTTTATAAACATCCCGAGTTAAATAACTTACCAGCCCTGTGGTCCCTGCAAAGACATTTTCTAATGGGGGTTTTAAGCCTGAACTGCAGCCCTAGCACTGGGCTCTGTAGACTGTAGAAAAGATGCCCTCCTTATCTGGTTTTAAGACCTTGCTACCTAAACAGAAACAATCTGAGGCCCTGATTTCCACCACCACACCTCAGACCTACCCCCACAGTGCTTAGGGCTACAGACCCATGGCGTAACAACCCTGGGACAAATTTAACAATGATGGAGACAACAACAGCAATAGGAGAAAGTTAATAAATAAAGAACATACGAGTAGTCCGTCGTACTGAAGAGGAAAGGGAGGTTGTGAGGGAGAGAGAGTTCTCCTCTCTGTCTCGGTCTCCTGACAGACCTCTTCGAGGAGGAAGGATAGAAGAAGGTCTTGGTAGAGAGGAACGCTTTTCTGGACTCTTGCTTACTCCATCCTAGTAGCAGCAAAATAGAAAAAGGAAGGTTTAGTTCTCAAAACACCCCTCTCTGGGTTCTGTTTGCTATTAATAAGGCAAGCCTCATCCCAGGGGCCCATATTACTATCCATGCAGGAAACTGTGGGGTTCCCATGCTCTGCTTAGCTCTCTGGCACTTCACCGCAGCCAAACACCCAACAGGAGAGGACGGGCTGTGGTCCTCCAAGTGCTCAGAACTCTGATCCTTGTGGGAAATATCCTGGCGACTTCCCCAAGTGAGGAGTTCTCCAAATCTCACCCTAGCTTGAATAACTCATTTTCTTAACATAAACTTCACCTTTGGTGCAGGCAAAGCCTTTCATTTCCCACTGGTTTGACCAAGCAGGTATTAACGACTGGTTTTACTCTTACTGAAGTAAAAGACAGAGCTCCCAGTGATTTCAGTGGATGACAGGGGACTACTAGACTACCATGGAAATCCCTGTGAAGCCAACATCGAGGTCTTTCCCACCGATACAACAGAGGTAGCTGTCTCCTGAGCTACTTGAGACAGATACTCTTAGATCTAAATATGGAGAGCTTCCAAATTTGATTCCTAATGAGAAACAGGTTTTTTTGATTGTTTCTTTTTTTTTCTTTCTTTTTTTTTTTTCTTTTGCTCAAGCTGAAAGTAAGAGTCACCTAGAGGTCAAGTGTGAAATTCTCCTGTGAATTCACTTGTAGAGTAACTGCAGTATTTGTGCTTAGAATATATTACACACTATATTAATAGGTAATGTGTGAATTTTGCCTTTTCAAGCATTAACATTTTTTTAAGGAGGGAATATTTTGGCTATTGCTTATTTTTTGAATGCAGGACTATTAATCCTGTCTTCTTTCCAAACTCCTCTTTTTCCATTTTGATATCATCAGATACCTGCTTCTTCCCCCAATTACAGCAGTGCACAACTGAATATGCTAAAGTCGAACTTCTAGCATGTGCAGTTGAAGACTCTCCTGCATAAGCAAATGATCCTCCCAAGGGCAAACGGGATGATGGTCCAAACCAGTCACAGACTCACCAGGCACAAAATGAGACAGAAAATGAATGTCAATATGGAAAATGGCTTTTAAGTAGCGTAACAATCATTAACTGATGACATGCAGTATCATCAGATATGCAATGCAAGTGGAATGTGAGTATCAGGAAGCTAGGATGGAAAGCTGCCAACAGCTTTTTAACTGCAACTTCTTCAAAACAATGCCAAGTATAGATCAAACCTCATTCCTACAGCTTCAGCTTTTACTGCTGGTCATGAGAACTGTGCCCTCTTACACTAGCATCTGAATTTGTTTTCAGAGAGTACTAACTGTCTGGAAGTTACTTTTTTGACTTTTAAACTTCTCTTGGAAGGCAATTTAGTTTGTTTTTCTACACATTTCCCCATGGGAAAATGGATGCAACTTCTCAGGAGTCAACGGAGCAACATCCATACCATCAACAGAAGGAGGACATGCCCTTTTATGTATCATTTATTTCACTTATCTTTCCTCTGGAGTATCTCCTTCATTCTTATTGATTTTGTAGTGTGCAGTCTAACAAGCATTTTTTTCTGCCATTGGATGTAATTAATACCAGGTTAACTTCACAGAGATTTACTCAAGCTCAGTGGAGAGAGAATCTGATGGAGGGACTTCACATCTCTGCGCTAACTCATTCTACCAAGGTGTCTACCTTACCTTAGCATCTGATTTTGAGCAGGGCAAGCAGTCTCTTGGGCCTGCTGAGGAGGGCCGTACATAATAACTGTCTGTATCAAGAAAAGTGGCCTTTTTAGTAGTTAATGAGCAAGCTGAGCTGGGTCTTGGAGGAAGCAATGACTTTGCTCTAGACTTTGAGGCAGGAATCTTTGACAAAGAAGCAGTCTAGTCATGAGAAAACAAACAAAAGAAAACAACATGAAGCTGAACAAAAGGAAAACACATGCAACATGGACCGAAAAAAAAAAAGCCAAGCAATGAATTATGACTTCTCCTTTGTCTGGTAATGGTGTGTCTGTGGCAGTTTTCAGACATGCAGGGAAGTTTTAGTTCTGTGTTGTTTGACTGAACACATCTGGGTCTGGTCACAGTTACTGATTCTAGGGAGTGCCTTTTTCTGTGTGTACCATTTTTTCTTCTGTGTTAATACAACAAAAATGGTGCCAGACACAGAAAAAGCTGGTACAATTGCTAGTTGGCTGCATTAGAAGCAAACACAAAACTACAGGAGCACAGACATATGTTGGTCTTTTTAAATCAAGCTATGCATTTGAAGCGGGGTACCCTAGATTATGCTCAACAATAAAGCAGTGTCAATCTTAAAGCTACAGCAATATTTCCAGAGTGGTAGAAGGACATGATAGCAACTGTACATACATGAAATCCTAAGAGCACCACAAATGCATTTGGTGTCATGGTGGAAATTTCTAAGTCTCTATTGAAAATGTGCAGACCTGGGATAAAACCTTTATATGCCTGAAATGTTGCCAGAAAGTGTCACTGTGATCAGACACCTGCCCAATTCTGATAATACCGCAAAGAAAAATAATTAAATATCAACAGAAACTGTTGCAAATACTTTGTTGACATTGAGTGGCACTTGACTGCCCTGCAAAAAGAGCTTTTCTTTCTTTGAAAGAGAACAGGGCTACCCCCTTGAGAAACACTTTTCTTTCTCCTAAGGGTATAATTGATGCTACACAGAATAACTGCAAGGCTGTTTTCTTGGCAATGTAGTCCTGTTTCTCTCTGTATTCACATAAGCATGGAATTACTCATAGAAACAATCCCAATGGGAGTTTGAGATTTGGTACAGAACCTTAGCCATGACAAAAATGGCATTTAATCTAAGCCAGTCACCTAGACTTTCTAAATGTTCAGAAAAGGTACATGAGTCATCTCTCAAGTTGTGTTTTTTTAGAAAATGAGCAAAAAATGGGATGAATCATACCCTAGAGATGTCCAGCTCTCTGCTGACGAGCAGACTTAAACTAGATACTCAACCTACAGAAAACTAATGCTGGGGTACTGAAAGTTATCTATAGAACATATGCACTAATCAACATGACTAGGAGTTGCAGAACATGATTAAGAGTTGCAGAACTGGGTAATAAACAATTTCAGTCCCATAACACAGCTGAGCTAGACTTCTATTAGAGACTACCATCCAACCCAGGTGGCTTAATCAAGGCTTTTTCTTAGTAATTATTTCACTTTACAGGAGTACACAGATAAAAATCAGTACATAATTATTTTAAACAGAAACTGAACAATATTAATAAAAGTGTTTCTGTCAATACAGGCTTCTCCATGTTTAGCTCAATTTGTCATCAATTTTTATGTCCCATCCAGTTGAGAAAATTTAGACTGGATTTACAAAAGCAGTATGGTGTTCAATGATGCTGAAACTGTGGGAGCTGGGTACCTATCTCAAGTGGTTTTGAAAAGCAGACATTGTGTAAGCACCTTTCCCCCCTATCTCCCCTGAGATAACTAAACCTCCACAATCAGAGGTCCAAAAGCTCATTTAGCAGTTTTAGCTTTATTCATCTTGGGGTAGGGAGGAACTCAAAATGATTCCTAGTAAGACTGAAAAATCCTTACAGATTAGAACCTCACTCAGAGAGGAGAACCTCTCCTTTTCAGTCATATTGCATACCAGTGCCCTCCGTGAACATACACATCTAATGTGGACCCTAAAGAGGGACATGAGCAGGATCTTTCAGTGGAACATGCCTTGAAGAAGGCAAGACATTGAGCTAATACATCACTCCAGGATTATCAGTCTGCACCTCCTTGGTGTTACTCAGGGTGCAGGGCACTTTCTAGCATCAGTTAAACCAGCAGAATGCAGCCCAAGTTCAGTGGCATGCTCGGGGAAGACTGGTGAGGCAGGTAAAGAAACCAAATGCCTCACACCAAACCTATGCTTTACCCAGAAAACTGTTCTCAGTCTCTGTTAGCAATGCATTACCTTTGACCTCTGCTATAATTCATGTTGATGAAGTGACAGCTTCCCTTGGGATCAAGATCCCTGATTTGCTGAAGGTGGGATGCAGAAAGCTCACTTTATTTCAGGGGCTAGCTAGGGAATACACATTCATAATGCATGGCCACTGCGCTTAATATTCTGCTGACACAGGTACCCAGCTCACTCCAGCAGATGGAACTGCTCAGCCTTTCCTGAATTGTTCTGAACTGCAGTATGCAAACTGTGGTTGCAAGAGGGATGACAAACTGAGGGGGAAGGATGGTGTAACATTACCAGTGGAGAGGAAAAGGCTGCACTTGAAGGACAGAAAAGCTGGGAGACTGGAACACACACAGCAACAAGATGGGAGAGATCTTTAGGAGGATATAGACTAAGACAAGGCACAAAGGAGAAACTGTCCAAGAGCTGGAGAATGTTGCAACCAGAGAAGGGAAGCAATAGGGGGACAAAGTAAACAGGACAGATATCTGATCTTTACCCTAAGGTAAGGGACAGAAAGAAGAAAGATGTGTAGAAAGCAGACCATGTCTGAGAATGATTACGCAGTGCTTATCCTCTGAGCTCTGCAGAAGCACTGAAGGCTCTGGAAGTGCTAGTACTGCTTTCTCTTGGGTAAACGTTGATCACCCCCGTACAGAGATGCCAATGTTAAATCTTATTGTTGACTCAGACCAGAAGCCTATCCAGGCATTTCTTACCAATAATGAAGCTCTAGCAATTTCGCAGTTTTGAACTGAAATGGGCCAGACTTAGAACACTACACAAAATCCCCAAATCTATGACTGAATTCAGAAGTAAATTTTGCATCTCCCTGTATAGCTTCAAATAAGTTAAGCTGTTATCATTACTGCCAATTTATTACAATTTGTCAATGATGTGGGCAGCATTTTATGAAACACAGATTTTTGTTCCCCAAGGAACTGACAATCTGATTAGACAGATGAAATATATTAACCATGGAATGCAGGAGGAGATACAAGGGGAATATTAAAGAATTTCTATGCTATGGTTAACGACAAATAATCACTGTGCTGAAGTTGTGAGCTAGTATACATCAGTGTCAAGAAAAAAGAATTGCTTATGGGAGAATGAAAGGAAATTTCCTGGGGATTTCAGAGTGGAGAGACAGGAAGAGCACAGGGTTAGCATGGGAGCAGAGCAGGAGGTGCTGCAGTATTTGCTGGAGGAAACTGAGCAGAGCAAGATGCAAGGAGCAGAACAGGCTGCAGAGCAGCTGAAGACAGGGGATTTCTATCAGGTAACTATCAGGTTAAAACACAAAGATCAGTGGTCCAGGAAGCAGCCAGCGAGAAAGCACTTACTATGTACATATAAAATGCTTTCTGCTAGTAACTTCTCAATAGCCACAAGCTCTGTAGACCATGTGGAAGCATACGGGTACGTTACAGCCTTCCAGTGAGTCTTGTGGCAGGGATTCCTTCATATCTAGAAAGGGGTCAGGTGCTGCAAACAGGGCCAAGGAACACGGTTTCCCCTGGAGCAGGCTTGAAATGCTGACCTATGTCCAGAAGTCTGGAGTCTGCCTTGCCCTGGGGATTTGCAAACTGCCAGCACGCACTACCTGTGACTCAGGGTTCTCCGGGAAAGACGGCCTCCATTAGCTTTTACATGAAATATGACTATGGCAGAAACATTCTAACAGGAACATACAATTCTTTACTTAACACGAAACCAACTGAAATAAGGACAAAACAGAGATTATGAAAACAGATGATGACAATATGACTTTACTCACTGAGAGCTTTTCCTTGGCTTGTTTAAATACACCAGGAGCTTGGTTTGTTTCACCACCTGCTGCTGAGAGACCCAGAGAAAGACTTAATGGTTAAAAAAATATGCAGATAAGCAATTTCCACTTAGCATATTGTTAGAACAATCAAATGCCTTGCAACTACTGTGCAAAGCAGTTAACCTGTGAATTAGTCTTAGGAAACTGTATGCATAAAGGCATCTGCCTTAAAAATGTCCTATATTCATCATACTTGATATAAAATAGTATTTTAACACATTTCAAACAAATCAGAATTTTGTCTTGATGTTCCCAGAAGTCTAGAAACAAGGGTAAAATAGATTTAAGAGGTAGTAGTTCTGAAGGTGTCTCCTGAGACATCTTAGAGTCCTGATTTCCAGAAAGCAATGACCAGAAATCCCCTAAAAATTAGGCAAAAAATCAAATTACCCACCACTTTTCGAAACGTAACCAAAATTCTGAGGAGAAAAGGAAATTCTATTTGGAATCATTAGCCCAGTGCTGTGGGTTAGCCAACCCATCAGACTTTAGAATTCAAATTAAATATGGGACAGCGAATGTCTTAATCTGGTATTTCATTTATCTGTTACAATATAATTTAAGGTAATGCTTTTTTCTTCTTTTAATCTTTGCCTTGGATCCTATCTTTAGGAGAAGTCTGAGAACTGGGGAGCTTTGCAGAGAGCAGATGACTGGCTGCACCCACTGCTGCTTTTTGGGAAGCCATTTGCTACAGAAAATTCCTTTGGCATCCAAGCCAGAACGGTGCTTCGGAGATGCAGATCTGTGACACAGATGACATCCTCTAGCTATAATTCTAATTGTCTTGTGATGATAAAACCAATCCTAAAACACAGTACGTGACAGTACCGATGAATGTTCTCTGTTCCCTGCACAGCGGCAGCGCACGCTGGTCGCAGGGTTGGGGGATCCCTGTCTTTCTGCCACAGGCTGAACGTCCACTCCACAGTTCTATCCTCCTAACAGCGCTTCCCTGATCTCTCCCTTCGGACTTGGTTGAAAGAGTAGGAGAGGAACTTTGGGAGGAGGAAAAGGATGTACAAACTGACGCTTTAGCTCTGAGGCTGCAGCCAGGCGAAGGTGGGCACAGCTCATCCGCACTGCGTCCTTCACTCCCTTGGTCCTGCCGCCCAGCCTGGCGCTGCCACTTACCTGCGAGCACCGCCAGGCCTCCGTCTGAGCGAGAGGTCTGGATCATGACTTCACGGGCTCCTCGCGCGCTCTACGTACGGGGGAAGTATGAGCATGTTTTGCCCTGGGGCGCGAGGGGCGCGGGTCTTCGCGTGCCGGCGGTGGTGGGTGTCCTACGGGGCGTCCCGCGCCCCGTGACCTCACACAGGGAACAAGGCCGGACACCCAGCGCGGCTTCCGCAGGCGCCCTGGGACCCTGTCGCCCTAGGCCGAGGCCAGGGCCTCAGGGGGCTCTCCTCGGCACTGGACCTACAGTTTCTTTCCCAAATTTTAAGGGGTATACGCAGAAGATTTCAGGAGTTAGTAGGAGAGTACCTGCGGGCAAGACAGCACTGGCCCCACCGCTGCAGAAGTGCAGGGGGGAAAAAGGATGCTACAAAATCATTTCTATCGTGACGTGAAGAATCACTTATGGACCCGCCTAGGTCTTTTGAAAGAGGGTGGGAATTATGGGTCCCAATTCTGAGCTGATAGAACTGCGCTCTGGGAAGCAATGAAAAGGGTGGCAAGAAGTAGTCCAGGATCTAGAGGGCAAGTTGGCCCCAGGGCTGCAAGCAGAGGAGGAGCCACCACAGAGGGGCCCCATGAGCTTCTTCCCTCGCTGCCCTCCTCGTCACAGGAGTCAGGGCTAGACCCCCTCACACCAGCAAAGACGGGCCCAAATACACTTCTGCTTTCCTAAAGGAATACAACCTGTAGATAAGACGTGATTTATGCTCCTGCGGCACAGTATTCAAGTTACACTCACATACACCTTACTGTGTCAAACATCCAGATAGAAGGTGGTCCAAAATTAGCACAAGTGTGAAAAACTGGTGCAAAACTGCATGGGATCAACTCCTTAGAAACACTTCTGGCATTTCACTGTGTTGTTCTGTGTGGGTAATAAATCCTATTCTTAATTTCCAAGGCACTAGAAGAGGCCTGTGCCTGTACAACCCACTAGCAGCTCTGCATTGCTGGGCAGGATTTGTCACTTGCTAACCCCAGGTCCATTCACGAGCAACCACACTGCAACATGTAGATGTGTTAAACAACAGAAAATCTGTCACCTTTAACAATTCTTTTTTTTTTTTTTTTTTTAAGATTAACAGTAAAGCTAGAGATGGTGTTTTTTCTACCCTGAACTCACAGTAACACTAAGAATAATATGATGAAATGTTGAAAATGTTCTTATTTTGGTCCCACAATATACTAATACTTCTATTAAGATGTAACAGGATTATTTTTTTCATCCTTTCATCCTCCTCTACCAAATATTAAGATTTTTTGCTTGGAATGCATTCGTAGCATGAGCTCAGATTTCTTCTCTTTCAGCTTCATACTGCGTGTGACTGGATTCCCCCTGTGGATTTTGACTGTACATTATAAACATCAGTTACAGATTGGGAAGTTTTCATGCAGATAATATCAATCAACAATATATGTCTGATACACTTCTTATTATGCATGAGAGTAAAAAAGCAAAATAATGAAAATGCATATCATGTTTTAAGCTGTCAACATTTTCCCACCAGAAAATAAAGCATAATTAAAAAAAAAAAATTCTCCAACAACACACCATAACCACAATGCCAAGATACAACCACAGCACTTGGAGGTCCAAGCAACGACAAGCATACATGACCATGGCCTCCATTAAACAAAACAAAAATGAACACTGGAAAAGAAAGAAGAAATCAAAAATGATACAAAGCATTAAAGAAGCAATACTATTTGTGAAGACTGATATTCTCAAGAGAAAAAATAAAAAAAAAAGTTGCTATAGCCATGAGATTTACAAAAAAAAAAGTCTATGTTTGCCAGCCACATTGCATAATTGAACAGAACGCAGTCACCTGTCTGCTTCCGTTTAACACAGGAGAGATGAGTTGGTCTAGTATATTTGATAGCAGGTTTTAAAATGATTTTCCTGGAGGGAGAGTGGGCCTGAACTTCAGTTTTTTTAGCAAGTTCAGCTTTCTTATATACTGCTATGGACAAGAAAACACAAAAGCACAGAATCAGGAAAAAACACCAAACAGTTTGATACGACAATATATCAAGCGGCAGGCCCACTGCTCCACAACTCCACGTTGGGTCAACTGGATCAACGACTCTGAAGTCAGAAAAGGGGAAGCCCTGGTGCATTAGCCTCAGATGTGCTACCCCATGCGGGGGCGGGAATGTTACAAAAAGCTGGACTGATGGAGCAGTGAGCCTTGCACGTAGCTTTTCATGTAATTGTACAATGTCTAATTAAAAAGCAAGGCAGTTAATACTATTAAGATACACATCTTCTACAACAGAGCAACCTGATAGCACTGCACAGTAGTACAAAAAATAATATATATATGTATAAAATATATAATGTAATAGGGAGTGTTAAATGAACCTTTTTTCCTTCTCACTTCATCTCTGGAGAGTGTGCTAGGTTCCTTTTTAGCTATTTTCCTTTCAGGAGTAGAAATCCTGCCTCGCCCAGTTTTAAAAGGTTTCTCTTTTTTATGCTTATCGAGAGATGGTCTTCGCAATTCTCTCTCTGCCTTCTCCTCTTTAGGAACAGTCTCTAACTGTTCAGTCATGATGCTCCTATCATCATCTGTAGGATCAGAGCAAATTATAACAACAAACAAGAGATTAGTAACAAATGTTAATATACTGTAGAGGAGTGGAGTAAAAATAGTTGAAGATAGAATAGATGATTTAATTAAAAAAAAAGGAAGACTATTTTACCACATTGCTCTAACACTGAGATTACTGTTACCGTTACAATAATTTTGCTTTTTGATCATTATGAATTGGAAGCAAAAATATTTAACAGACAAAACAAAAAGGATAATGCACACCTTGAGTATCCGCCCAGAGACTGTCCGTGTCCATGACGGAGTCATCAATAGTTGTTTCATCTTTGTAATCCTCACATGTCTCTGTCTTGTAGTCGGTGAGCAGCACTTCTTCTCTCTCGGGTGTCGCAGGGGCTTCGGGGGAGCCCTCCTTGGGCTCAGCGTGAATATCAGCCCCTTCCTCCATCTCCAGTTCCTCCTCGGCCTGGGAGTCCCCTGCTTCCAAGTCTTCCTGGGTAGCAGCAAACCGCACACTGTGAGAAGCTGATTCACCCTCATCGACTGTTGTCTGCACCACTGTGATAAAGTCATCCTCTACGGTCACCACAGATTCAATAACGCCTTTCAGTTCAAGTAGTGCTTCTGTGCCAACCTTGGCTGGCAATTCTTCACCAGTGGGCATCCCTAAGTCTACTTCTGGGGGCTCTTCTTTTACAAGTTGCTGCTTATCCTCTTCTTTTTCTTCTTGTTCTCCTCCTACCTCTTCCTCCTCCTGTTCCTCCCTTTCTGTTGCCTCAGTTGTCACTTCACATGGCAGTGGCTTTTGCATTTCCATGGGTTTCACAGCTGCATCTGGAATCTTTTCAGTTTCCTCTGCAGGTTGTGGTATGCTGTCCATCTGAACATCAGCAGTCTCTTCTTGCAGCGGCTCAGCTTTTGGAAGGGGGAGCTCCACAGAGGGCTCCTTTGCTGGCAACTCCACAGGAGCGTCTTCCTTTGACACAGGAGACTTTGGAGGCTCCCCTTTGATGTCCTCTGGTTTCAAGGATTCTCCATTCAAACCTTCTTGGACTTGATCATGTTCTCCACTAGATTCATATGATTCCTCTTTATCAACTGCCTCTTGATGTACCAGATCTGGCTTAGCTACTTTTTCCTTAATTTCTGTTTCAGTCAATTTGGCAGTGTCCTTCACATGACTAGGCTCAGTCTTGGAAAGTATATCTGCATCCTTTGCTTCTCTGGACAAAATGGTCTGATCTTTCTGCTGAGTTCCTTGAGGTTCAGGCTCTGCTCTTTGAACAGAGGCTTTGTCTTGTGCTGAAGGGGCAGAAACAATCTCACGGATCTTAGCATCTAATTGACTCTGATATTCTTGGTCTGCCACTTCCATATCGTGCTTTATAGCATTATAATCCGGTCTTATTGGAACATCTATCTCAGCCATTTCAGGAACAACACTAAGAGTCTTCTCCTTCTCCATCAACAGACAAACAGCATCTTTTTCTCTCGCTATCTCTGTAGCTAACAGTCTGTCGTACACAGTATCACCAGTTACACGATCTTTATCAACCACACCTTCTTCTTTCACTTCTAAGATTGCCTCAGGTCTTGTTTTCTCTGGCTCTGTAGCTTTAATGGGATAGACCTCCTTAGCATCAACTTGATCCTCACTTTTTTCTAGCACGGTATCCAACTTCTCTTTCTTCTCCTGCTCAAAGTCCCTCACCAGAACAGATTCACCAGGGGCATGCTGACCTATATCTTTTTCTTCTTTTGATTTTTCCGCTGCTGCCAGCTTCACTTCTATTAAAGACAGGTCAGGAGCTAGGCCACGTCTCAGTTTTTCATCAGTGCCTTCGTAAAATGGACAGGTTTCACCCGTTAAATTCTCACTGTCTTGAACAGGAGAAGGGAGTGGGACTGTGTACTTATTGAAAACGCAGTAGCCTAAGTCTTCCAGCTGACTTTCAGCTTTTAGGGTTACGTGGTTTTCATCTGTCACGGGTGGCAGGGCTGTGCTGCTGTCTTCTGCAACAGTGTCAGAAGGAACTGACTTCTTTTGGGCCATCTCAGCATCTGCACTCACAGAGGCTAATCTGGATCTTGTCCCTGCTAAGTCTAACATTTCAGGAAGATCAGGAGCCATTACAGCACCATTTTTGTAATAGTCTTTGGCTGGGAAAGGTGACTCAACCGAGGTCTCAGGCTGGACTTTTTCTTCAGGTGTTGCTTTTTCCTCTTCAATGTGTTCATCTTCATCTCTGCTATCAATGGGGAAGCAGGGAGCCTTCTCCAGTGCTGGTGTGGTTGCTGGCAAGTAGTCATCACCTTCATCCATACTTCCACTTGTGTTAGTTAGAATATCTGAAGCAAGGGGAGAGAGATCATGTGCACGGCCAAAGCTAAATCCTAGAGCTATTGAATCCAGGCAGGACATGGGCAGGTTAATAGACATACTTCTCTGTTCAATTGCAGATCTACCCCCAAGTCCCAAACTCCTGCTCAGAGTTAGGTCATCTTTATTTTTACTGTGGAGCTCTCTCTTATCTCCATAGACCTTGGGGTCAATAGTGAACATTCTTTCTGTTGGGGAACTTGGTTCCTCAGATTTGTCCGGTGGGAAGCTCTGAGCAAGGGTACTGTACCCTATTTCATGACCAGGCACAGCCTGCTGCTGTTCCACTTCTGCCTGTAATTCTTCCTCCTCTTCCTCTTTGCTTTCAGGTATTAGATGATCTGCCTGATAAGGCTCGTATGCCCTCTCTTTAGCGTCACTTAGCTCATAGTAATCACTGCCTAATTTCAGGACGTCTCCTTTGGTCACTTCCTCTTTGAGAGCAGAAGTTTCAAAATACTTTGACATTCCTGATCGATCCTCTTCTATTGTCATTTCATGAGTAACAGAATCCAAAACACTTATCTTGTCCTGCTGAGTGTCTTTTTTAACATCTTTTGCTTGAGGAGGTTCTAGAGTAGGAGTCTTGTCACTGGTTAACCCTGGTGTCTCGGGAATCTTCTCTGCTGTTCTGGATAACGGAGTGGTATCAGGGTGCTCTGTTGTTTTTCCAAGGATCAGTTCTTGGCTTAACTTGCCAAGGGGCACCTCTGTGGTTGGTTGCACCTCCTTTTTTGTGTCTGTTGTTGCTGGGAGCCCGCTTTGGTCCATGTCTTTTTCTGCTTTGAAAATATCAGGTAGCTTTTTAGCTTCGCCATCCTTTTGAAAGTCTGCTTGGTCTAGAAAAAGTGTCTTCTCTTCAGGTTTAGTGGTAAATTTGCCATCATCTAATATTCGAGCTTCCCCTTTATCATAGAAGTCATATCTTTCCTCCTCATCACTCTCATCCTTGGTCATGTCCTTTTCCTCCCCCCAGGCAGGGGTCTTCTGCGTGCTCGGTAGTTTCAGTCCATCTACCGTTAATGCTGAAACTTCTCCTTGTGGAGCTGGTGTCTTGTCTCTGTGGATCTGTTCATCTTTAGTGAGATCTTTGGCAAGCAGTTGATCAGTGGGTTCCTGTTTTGTTTTGGAACTGTCTTCAGGGGGGAGCCTCTGCAGGACAGAAAGAGATGGGTCTGAAGGAACTTCACTTTTTGCTTCATCTGCCTTGGATTCTGATGGCAACAGGAAGTTTCCACCATGGGTGATGGCAAGCTCTTGGACATCTTTAAAGTCATCTTTAAACTTCATAGAGATTACTTGGCTGGCTGACAAGGACACATCTGCAGTCCTTTCTTCTGCTTTGCTCCCTTTAGGCAGTTCAGATGACAAATCTTTGTGTTCTTGAGAAACAGGAGGCTTTGCAGCAGGCTCTGCAAAAGTGGCTTCCCCTTTCTTTTTGGCGTCAGTTTCCAAAATCTGGTCTGATAGAGGCGAAGGCATTTTGTCTTTGATCTGTGAATCCTTTTTATCTATAGCCTCTGTTTTTGCTGGCTGTGGAACTAAGGCATCATGTTTAGGTTGCTCACCAGTCTTACTGTCTTTCCAAAATTCAAATTCCTTTGTGTCTAATGGTTCTGCTGTGAAAGGGCGCGCGCCCTCCTGGACACGGTTTTCCATCTTCGTGGCTGTAAGTAAATCTGAAGTAGTTTGTTTGGGTTTTACAACGCAATTATTTAAAGCACTTACAGGCAGGCAGTCATGTGGCTTAGAACATCATCTTGGTATGAATAATGGAAGGGAGAGGGAAAAAGATGCAGGCATGCAGCAAAGCTATACACCTAGAAATCCGCTTTAAAGTGTTAAATGCTAGTCGGCTCTCCATATATAAGGTTTGACAGTGAAAATGGGAGTTATACACATATGTAAATCTACGACTACTGAAATGACTATATGAATTCTTCATCTTTATGGTTTGCATATAACAGTAAAACCATATAATAATCCTCACTTTATTGGCATGCTTTGCTGGGCTATGAAGTCTATGCTAATTTCTCTGTAGTAAGGTCTGCAAAATTAGGCTCAATCAATAGTATCTTTGTGTGTGGCTAACATTTACATACATACAAGTTTACCTTTTTGTATCATTTTTTTCTTTTCCACATGGCCTAAACTGAAGAAACAATACCTACAGGAAGTGTCATAGGCGTCAAAAGAGACTACTTTTTGAGTTGTAACAACTTTTCACATTTACTCATTGGCAAATGGCAAAAATCGCATTGCAGTCATGAAACCGGCATGTGTTAATCATCACTGGAGCTATCAGCAGTCTCAAATCTTGCAGACCTAGTTTCCAAAATGGCCAGCCATCCTCAGTTTAACTGGGATCAAAGAATACTGGGTGTGCTGCAATGACCGTAGATCAGGCCCTAAGTTATTTTAAAATGAAATGCTACTCTCAGTCAGCCACATATTTTTAGGGAGTAATACTCGATTAATTTTTTTATACATGCTCTGTAAATTATTAACAGCATGCTCTGTCATATGAAAAATACTGTATGAAAAATATGAGTATTTTGTACAAGAAGTATGAAGACTTACACTGCAGAGTATGGTAGAACTTCTAGAACTTTTGTTAAAAATATTCTAAAAGTTTTCTAAAGCTTATTATAGTAAACATTGGGACAAATCAGTATCTGTATCTATGACAATGTATCACTTGTACATATCAATGTATCATTTACTCAAAAAAAGTACTGCCATCTAAATTCTGCAGGTCAAAGCAAATAAGCTACAGCTCTGTAGTTTTACTCCTTTACGTTTTTAAGTTCGGTGACTGATTTGCAAACTGTTAGATGTACAAACATGGCCAACGAGCTGATATCAGTAGTTTCACAGAACTTAACCAACTATATTCACCTTGTTGCAATGCCAACGAGCAGGGACAGTGGCAGCAAAAGATACTCCGACTGCTAAAGCAATTTAACCTTCCTTAACTGGGCCAGGATACCAAGCTCCTCAAAACACCATTCCTTGCAAGGCAGTGAATGGGTACACCAATACAAAGTGTCTTTGCACCCTGTCTTCACCATGATTGAAGTACCATAAAAAGGGCAATCTGGAAGCCCTTTCCTAGTTCTTATTAGAGAAAACAACTGATTGAAGTAAATATTTTGCCTGAGTAAGCAAATCTGAGCTTTTCCCTGGGAACCTAGTCTTAAACATCATGATGAAAGCGGGTATCTCAGTCGAGGTGATGGGCATTTTGCCTGAGCAAGGATCTCCAGCAGGACTAAATATTTGTAATACAGTAAAACACACAAAAAATCAGAATTCTGGCAATGATCAAGGGGAGAGCGGATGGATGCAATGAATGGCAAGGATATGACATAAGAAGCGATAGCTTTAGGGAAGCTAAACCAGAATGCACTGAAGCACAAAAAAATACTGCACGCTGCAAATGAATACATTTCTACAGTTTAAGCCGCTTTATGTCATAGTCAAAGTCAACAAATCTACTTTTTGAAAGAAAAGCAGATGAATTTCTGCACCAAAAAAAAAATATACACAGATTAGCAATGTGACTGGCAAACACATCTGAGATGGGGGGAAAAGGCTTACGCAGAGGTATCAGCTTAGCTGCAAAGCACATTGTATCATGGCAAATAAAAATCAGGAATCAGCTGCAGTGGTGGGAAACCATGTTGTCATACAGCACCTATGCAATCGCTTTATCTGCTACGCACTCTTCAAGCATAATAACAAGAGCAGTCACACTCATAAATAAGAAATGGGAAGAACGGGGGATGAAGCAGCCTTGGAAAGCACTGGAGAAAGCCGGAGGAGAACTCGCTGGCAGCAAACACATGCAAACCTCAGGAGGACACACCTTCCTCGGCCGAGGAAGGACACGTGTCTTTCGGGGGCCTTTCCGCCACAGCTGTGGCACTGGATGCCGCACTCGGCACTCGGTCTTCGCGACACGCTTTGGCCTCCAAAGCAGAATCTGGCTGGCCCTCCCTGAGGCCCTTGGCCAGGTCTGCAGGCTCAACAAGCTCATGCTCTTTCCCCAGTTGCTTCCCAGGAAGAGCAGCAGGTTTCGCTTCCATGGCCATCGGACTCTCTACTGCTTCTTCTTCTTGGCGGATGGAGAAAGGAGGCGACATCAACACCAACAGTAAACACACAGCACAAAGCTCAACAGAAATGCTTTTACGTAACACTTTCAGCTCTGAATACTTTAGATTTAAGTATGTCAAAAGATTGCTAGGATTCAGCCCATTTTAATCGTTGTGGAATGGAATTTTCCTTAGGAAAAACCATGTTTTCTCCCCTGGATCACATTGGAAGGTGAGAGCTGAAAGTGTTTTATAGGTTTACCTCTCCCAAAGATGACTGTGGGTCACATATTCGTTGCAAATGGAGATGGTATTAGATGATGGATGGCTCTGACAACACCAATACATATCAGTGCATTCAAAAAGTATACTGATTTTTTTTTTTGCGATAAATATGCTGTTCCACCACAGAATATTCAGTTGGTATGAGGGAAAGGTTAGAGGCATAAACTTCATTTCACTGACCTTGACTATTTTGACTGCTAAATACTAATGAGTCCATCTATCATTTGGGTCCGGGATTTGGCAAAAAATTCAGCTACTTCCATAATCTTAATAAATCTTGCACATAGCTGATGACTAATTGTTTCACAAGCATTCAGCCCCGTTCCCTACGCTAAATGGGTTTATGATCCCTTTCTGCCTTAGGCTTCCCAATATTTGAACTCAGTTTTAACACAGAGATTCTTTGTTTCCTTCTCTCTCTTCCCACTAGCCTCCAGGCCTCCTCCACTACCACTAGTCCAGTCAAAGAAATCAGTGAGTGCGATGTCCCTTTATCTGAATTTCTAAAACCCACCACTTAGCCTACGGGTTGCTAAGATCAGTCTATCAACACCACGTGGTGTTTATTCTCCTCTTGCCACGGCAGAAGAATGATTAGTGAAGCCTTCGTTATGGACTGAACTCCTGCTTCTCAGACCAAATACTGCTCTGCTCTGTCGGTATTCCTCCCCTCTGATGGGAAATCAGGATTAAGCCTGAAAGCTTTGATTCAGCAAAATCCTTAAGCAGCTGACCAGCAGTCGTGCTGAAAATCAACCCAATGACCCCTCCAGCTTAAAGTGTGCCCCATGGTTAAGAACTTTGCTGAATCAGGCTTAAAACAAAGTGGGTTTGAATCTGCAAGTGGCTGTATCCAGCACCCCCTTAGCATTAGGGTTAAACCTCTTTACAAGGGCTTGATTTTTTCCTGAGATCGGGCTAGTTAAAAGCAGCTCACCAACCAATACTTCAGTTATGGCCTTTAAAAATGATTTAAGGAACACAGATATTATGGAGAGAACAACATCATTAATAAGGTGCAAAAATGAAATTCATTTTAGATATTGTATCTTAAATGAACAGAAGGCAGAAGATTCAGAATGAGAACCAGGCTGATGCCTGAGTCTTACAGAGATCTTTACACATGGGGAGACTGTAAAAGCAGCCCAGCAGAATGGCAGGTGCCCAGCTGTAGGAAGCTCTTACTCAGAAACTTGCTTCCCTTCTTCCATTTGTGTGTTCTTTTGTTTGTACATCCCTTACAATAAAAATCATTTAAAAGTCTCTAATTTTACCTCATTTTTAAGGCAGGGTTGCTTCACACAGCACCACATGATTAACACTAATTTCTCTCCAAAGCACTCCGTACCCTCCAGAACTCTTTTGTGCGGTAAGTGCAGTACATACCCAGCTGGCAGTGACGCAAGCTTAGCATCCAGTGTGAAGGATGGTCCTGGCTCCTGCTGGAGCAGTGCAGAAAAGACCTCCGGAGGGCAAATCAGCAGGTCTGCTCGAGACACTTGTCTCAGCAAGGCAGGAACCTTCTCCTGCGGCTCTGTCCTTACTCACTGGCTCATGGAGGGGCCCAGGTACTCGGTCAGATTAGACGCCTAGCTTGGAGATGCACTAAACCCAATCTGAATACTAACATAAACAGAACATAATGGTGCCCTCAGAGTTATTACAACTCCTCAAATAAATACACTGAGTATACAGACATTAAAAAATAAATAAAAGAAACACGGAAAAGGCTTGAAGGAAAGGCTTCATGGGAAGGCCATGAAGTAAATAGACTTCATTAGAACCGCTGTAGAAGGCCCAGCTACAGCTTCAGAAAAAATATCCTGAATGGTTAAGCAAACATATCTGAGGCAAAATGGTGCAAAAACACATAGACACACACTGCTATGGATACTGAAAGTTAGTATGAGCTCAGAGGAAAAAAAAAAAAAAAAAACACAAGTAAAATCTCTTCAGGACAGTTAGCTACAAAAGCCTCACCTTCGAGCAAATGGAGTCTGAGAGTACTCCCTAGGAAAGCATCATTATACAACTTCCCTGGTCTGAAATCCTCTATGCATCTGCTGCTGGCCAGTGTCAATTAAATTCCTAGTGATCTGAGCTGGACATCCTTCTCATGTTCCTATACTTCTCCCAGTTCTGCCTCAGCTTACATTAAATATTAAACAATCTAATTATTTTTCTCCTGAAAATATATGTATTTGATCTTACAGATTGAGTCGTATCCTCAGGTGAGAAGGGGAGATTCATAATGCTTTATCTTTTCATTCAGCTTCCCTCCCGTCCCCCACTTTCTTTTTTTTTTCTCCTTAAAGATGTTGCTCTGGGATCTCCCACCTTCACTAGAGGTAAATGCATATGACTGGCAAGGATGGTGCTCATGAATAAACCAGTCAGGAATGTTCTAAGTGGAGCTCTGGGCACCCACCTACCGCAGGGCTACTCTGCTCGTCTCCTCTAGCTTCATGTAGACATCCTGCCACTAACCATGTTCAGTTCTTAGCTCCTGAAATGACCCACTGAGTAACTTCTGGCAAACACTTCTATTTCTCCTGATAAGAATCTCAAGATAATTCTGTCATGTTTTGAACTTTATCTCCTATACCTCAAGATTACGACAGTCAAATGCTGCAAGATGAAACATCAGCTGTTCTGCCTGGGATAAGAAGCCAGAACTTCTTTTTAAGTTGTTGAAGTAGGTTCTGCTTTGATTCCTCAAAACCCATTTAACTCTTCTGCAATCTGCACTGAGAAACTCATACAGCCACATATTCAGTGATGCACTGTGGCCACACAGAGGGGACAGAATCACCGTGACAATAAGCCTGGTAAAATGTCTGCCTTGTTTGCAGCCAGCTGACACTGTCAGCAGAGTGCATCCACACAAGAACTGGAGATCAAACATGACCCAATACAGCTTGAATTCACTAGTGCATTCCAGGGAAATTATTGATTTCCTCTGCCTATGGGAGTACTAATGACCCTCTACTGCTATCTTTGGCGTGGACACGAAATTTTTTCCATTGCACTGACTTACCTCCAGTAAAAGCCTTTTGGGCTATCATGCACACTGTTCTCTGGCAGAAAGACCAGAATTAGCTTGTATTTCTTCTGCCCAGCTGTTCCTTTTGTTTCCATTATAAACCAGTGGACCAAAAGCCCTGATGAGAGCAGGCACTTTGGTCTCCCTGACCCGGAGGTGCATTCACTGCTCACACTGCAGCTTCACTTTGAGAGGAAGCCACTCCGCAGGGATGTCATGTCCGTGTGTGGAGAAAAATCCCAACGAGGTCCCTCCCCAGAAAGCAGCCCCCACCAGGCACATACATAATGGAATGGATGGCACATGGCTGGGCAGAGGGGAAGAGGAACAAAATGGGACCATGCTCCGTTCACCTTCATCAAGGCCCAACAAGACCTCTGCGCTCTTCACTGTGGCACTGGGACGTGTACTAGAGCCAGTCCACTCCGAGCTGAACAAGGGGTGGTCATAGTACTCCTCGTCCGAATTGGGGGGCTCCTCCTCGGGCACAGACACCGAAATGGAGGGGGCCAGGTGCTTACGCCGCTCCCCGCCGGCAGCAGGCCCGCAGGCCGGGCCCTGGCGCAGCGGTCCCACCTGATCCTCCGCCCCTTCATCTACAAATAGACACACACAGACAAAAACGGCAGGACAGACAGACAGACAAAGAAGACAAGGTGGGATGGACGCATGCAACACGAGCAACTGTGCCACACGACGGACTAGATGAAACCAGCCAGGCTACAAGCTTCTGCCAAATGGAGAAATGGGGTTTCTAGGTATCTCAACACATGGGACATGTACGTGGTGTTTCCTACGGTGTTTACGGACATTGAAAAACAATAGTCAGAATAAGAGAAGTTCAAAATTATATACTTGTTTAGAGAGATACGTATTACAGCCAAACCACATCTCACAGCTTACACTGATTCTCATTCAAATTATATAGTTGGACTGACTTTATAAACCCCTAAAGTGTCCCAACACAGCTGTATCCTTCATCTTTCGGTGAAGTACTTGAAAGTGTAAATTAAAATAAAAATCCTTTAATTAAAAACAAACCAGCTTACACTGTAGTCAATGATGGTTTTGTTCTCATTTATATCCATTTCAAACTTCTGCATTTTCTTCCTTTCTCTATAATTAGGTAACATTTAAACACAGAAGAAAACCCTTCCCTAGGTGGCTGATTGCCTTTTTCTCCTGCTAAAGGCCCCGTGAAGCTGCTCACAGCAGTCTCTGCTAGTCCCATCATTTCACACTGTTGGGCTACGTTTCTGCGGCTGAACTCGCTCCTGTCTAGGAATTTGCCGGTGCTTTGGTGTGACGGCTTTATTCACCCGTCACTGTAGCATCACAGATAATCACATAATCACCCCAGCGCCGGAGCAGCTCCTGACAGCTCGAGGGAGGGGGGATCTGGGCTTGTTTTCGCAAGACAAAGAAATAACCCAGCACAACACAAGTGGCTGGCCCATCACCTGGCCCACACAGAGCTACAGAGCAGACTGAGAGCCTGTGTAGGTTACGATGCCCTCCGACATGAATAAAGCCATGAAAAACTAAACGCGTAGTACCAGAGAAAGTACATTCTATGTGTGTGAAAACCAGCAGCTGGGCAAACGCTACCTTCATGAGGTACCTTCTTGTTGCCCATAAGAGCTATCCCATTAGATTTTCTATGGGTTTCAAAAAAGTTCAAGTGTCCCTGTCTAGGTAATCGAAACTTCAGAGCTTCCTTGAGGTTTTTAAAACTCTCCTCTCAGATTTGACCCCCCGGGGTGAGGAAGCCTTCAGCACAACCAGGTGTGAACCAGGCCTCTGTGGGTCACCTGAAAATAAGATGGTTCATGAATGTTGCTGCAACTACTATTACCCTAAGTCTTGGAAAGCAGATTTTATCCATCTATTTCATCTCGCCACATATTGTGACCAAACCAATTCCAACTAAAAGAGCTCCCAGCTTCTTCCTGACAAATAACTGTAAGTTTTAAGTTTCCTTCTATAGCACACAATAACAAGACAGCCTCTGCATCTTTAAAAAAGGCACCTTCTGCAGCAACACGACAGCAATAACATAATGACACATATTTCTTCCTCCTGGGAAAGGAATACTGTAATATCAACCCATTCAGGCTGAAATCACCCACAAAAAGGAAGAAAAAAATTTGTTTATAATGTTAGTAGCATCAATATATACCATTGGGATGTGAAAGGAAGATCATCCGTAGTTAACACTCGGAGACAGTGCTGAGGCCGGCCGGGCTGAATGTGCACTCATGCACAGCCAGAAACACCTCCAATGCCATCAAGCTTAAGAGAATCCTTCTAACAGCTTCTTTCAGTGTACACAGAGTGCTTGAAACACTGATAATTTAGATGCTTTGCTCCTGCAGTGGAATCAACCCCCCAGATTTAGGGTTTATACATGCTTAAAGTGGAAAGATAAGCCAGCAGCCTGCTTCTGCTGAGCAGGAAGCTCTGCACAGCACCACAATAGCAGATGAAAAACACAGAGCTGAAACTCAACTCCATGCTTGTCTCTAGCGCTCAAGACTCCTAATAAGATCACAAGAAAGCATCCTGATCCATCTGCAGAGCAAAACTCGGGGATTTCTCCTCCACAACATTAAGTGATAGACCTGAAGGGGTCCCCTGTTTGCAGGAGATGTGTTACAGAGGACGCAACACGTCTCAGGATGCCACTGCCTCCAAAACTCAAGGAGATTCAGAACTACAACTCTTGCTTCTCTGCAGGGTGCTCCAACACTGGATGACACATCCCTGCACCCAGGAGCAGAAAGGAATGCAGGGCACTCACCTTCTCTCTGCTGGAATTGGGACATTGTGGAGAAAAACATACAAGGTAGACAGGGCCAGAAGCAGATCAGGGAAGAGAGAATGTACACTATGGAGAATAAGGTTCAACTGGAACAGGAGAGACTCTTATTCCAGCTGTGGCTCATATTTATTCCAGGATTTTTCAGAAGTAAAATGCATTAAATTAGAAGAACCTCAGGATTACCTATCCATGCAAAACAGATTTACCTACCTTTCTTTATAGGCTCTGAATGGATTGTAAGCAGAAAAATATGGGCCTCGCTGTTTCTCTGTAATACCAGTAGCAATACAAATCAAATTACTTGATGGACCAGAATCAGACTGGTATTGTTGAGGGTTGTTATATTTCTATTTATTACAGATTTACATTGTTTATCTATCAATTTTAATAAAGATACTTTCAAACTAACTGCAGATAATTTCATTAACAGGATAATGCTATCTTTAAAGGGGAATATGCTTTTATTTCTGCAACAAGAAAAAATTCTTTCTTTGTTATTTTAGTTCATCCTCATAGTTCTTTTGGTTTCAAAGTCTGAGTATAGAAAAAAATAAAACAACAACAAAAAAACACAATGTACTCTGAAGTCCAAGATTAAAATCATTTTTCATAAAAGCTAATTCTACTTTGGCTTCCGGGTAGCTTTTGTAAATACCTTTCAAGAAATAATTTTCATTGGAAATAGATCTTTTTTATAGGATACTTGCTTCTTTTCAGTTTGCAAAATATTTGTATTTGGCATACAAAGCTCATGCTGAAATGCCTTCTTCCAAATGAAAGGCAGTCCATCAAAACCATCCCCCTATCTTGTAACATTTAGATGCAGTTTTACATTAAGATGGTACTGACCATTGTCAAAAAGTGCAGCACACAAAAGAAATGTCAAGTTGATAAGCGAATAGCCCAGCTGCCCTGCATGTCCAGATTCAACTGATAAAAGGATTAGACAGTGCTAAGAAAAAAATCATTTCCTGAGCAAAATCATGTTACAACAGTTGGAATAAATGAAATTATTTCAATAGGACAAGTTAGTTATCTTACCTCCTGCAGCAGTGAAAACGGACAGGTTCATCTGGACGTTTTTCTGAAGCCAAACGAAAGAAAGGAACCTACATCCACTGGCTCCTTTCTCTGCTGAAACACACTTGACCCACAAACCTCTCTGCCTTTTCTACCTTTTCTTTCCTGACTGCATTTGCTGCATGGCTGGCCACATCCACCTTTGTCACGTCTACGCCAGCGACTCCCTTCCTGCCGTGACTGAAGAAAGTCTCTTTTGGAGTCAGAGCAATGCAACACACTGGCAAGAGCACTAGGAAAACATTGTAAGAGGAGGTGGAAAAAGGAAGCCTGAGATGTATATACACACCAAATGCTAAGCTTTTTCTGTTCAAGAAACGTAGAATCCAGTTGAATTTATAAATTGTATTCTACTAAGCAGAAAAACAGACAGACAATGATATACTCACATAAGGGTACATGAAGCATGGATGGTATAGGGAATTGGAGGTTTTAACAAGTACAGTACAAACTGGCCCATGCGCTACTGAGGCAATCTCTAAAGAATAAGAGCTTTGTCTGAATAAAAATGATGGGGTAGGCTCAGCCAAGTCAGCAGAAGTTCGATCCCCCACCAGAAAATAAGGATATACCTTTAAACGTGGATCAGGACCCAAAATTTGTCTCTTCTAGTTCATTAACCAGATTGAGCTGACAAGACCCACACTTTGAGGAAGAGCAAGACAAGTGCTACTTTTGGAGAAAACTTCTCCAAGAAGTTCCTTTTATCCATCAGCCAACCCTACTGGGAACTGCAGTTCCAGAGCTGGATATAAACAAAAAGTGTCCAGCTGGGTACATTAATAACTCAGCACATATTTCCGTGAACCTGGGCTTCTGGAATTTATACAGGCCTCTGCTCTGAAAATTAAGAGTTGGACGAAAATCTTGTTATGGAAGAGCCTTTTTGACTAACCTCAAAGGAAATGATTTGAATGTTTCTAAGAGCTGTAGCACTGTGTAAATCATCCAAAACGTCTCCCAAACACTGACCTTTCAGTCCTCACAACACCCCTGCAGGGTAGGTAAGTGCTATTATATTAACTCAATCCTACGTACAAGGAAAGGGAAAAAAACACCATGTTAAGTGACTTGCTGAGTCATTTGCACAGTTGGGAACAGCACAGCCCGGTAGTTCATAATAACCTAGAATTGTATAGGGTTTTTGCACCTTTCTCGTGTTAATACAACTAGCAAGATGGACTCCATTAGCTAAGCAGTCAATCTATAACCTCCTGTCAATTAATCAATATGGTTACTTTACAAAATCCTGCAATACATGCAAATAACATTGCCGATAGAAAAAGTATGCAAAGCTAAACCTAAACTCAGGGTAACGAAAGAACCTTGACATTTGCCTGAAGCGGAAGAACAGGCCCTTTATGAAAAAAATCAAAAAGTATACACAGGACTAGGCAAGTGAGCAACACTCGCACAAAAAACCTGGAAACTATTCCAAAAGCCTTTCCTAACACCCTCCTAGTCTTCTTGTCAGTTAATAGTTTGATTGTTGTTACCTCTGGGTGATGTGTCGAGGAACTGTTACATTATTTTTTTAACCCCAATAGGCATTTATTTATTTATTTATTTANCTATTTTTTTAACCCCAATAGGCAATTTTTTTTTTTTTTTTTTTTTTGGGGGGGGGGGCAATTAATCAATTTTTATATACTGTTTGGTAATTATATCCAGCAAGTATTTCCAGTACAGTGGTCTGCCAAATGGTGTTGATAGTGCAGTTATTGCCTGTGTTATCTCGGAAATGACTGGAGGATGGGACATGCCCAACTGCAGAGGGACCTGATAAAGTGAGAGTCAGACCTGTTACACATGAAATAGGAACTATCCAGTTGGAACATTAATGCAGACTCTGTGTTAAAATATCAAAATACCAACCAAGTTTGTTCAGCAGACAGTAAGAACTTATTTCCATGCACTTACTTAAAAAGAAAGAAATATAAAAGAAAATCCAAAATGGTGACGATTAACACATAAAAGTGCTGTGCACAGGGCTGAGTTCACTGGCCAGTCCCTGGGGGCTGGGAGCAGCGAGTCCTTTCCTCATGCCTTTAAGATGTAATTCTGTTTTAATATATTGCTGTGTCTCCCGATATTGCTGGCCCTGATAGAGCAGGCTACTCTGCTGAACACAGCACTGACAGACATGCTAGCCACTGAGGACAGAACTTCACTGGAATTTAAGCATCTGCTTCAAATTAGTCAGGACTTAAGTCCTTTGCTAGATGGGGAGTTTAGCAAAAGGAAAATGCAGAGATCATGAGTTACTGAGTATTCATTGTGCAGAACTGAGTAGAAATCTCCACAGTGCGACCTGTGCACTCCAGAGCAGAACCCTCAGTGCACACAGGAATTGCAGCGTAAATGAGAAGCCGAAGACCAAGAAATGCCACATCTCTGAATCTCCTCACCTGCATGCATTTAAGATTCCAAAATGAAGTTACATTAAAAACAAACCCAAATCCTAATAAAAAAATGACCCCTATGAAATCACAGTTCTGGAGACCATGCTGAGATAGCAGACATCTTAGATCACTGTGCGACAGACAAAAAGGCTACCATCACCATCGCTTTTCTTTCACGTGGACAGACGTAGCACACCTTGCCCGTGTGCCTGTGCATGTGCGTGTGCTTCTACCTCAGCCATGCACTGCAGCAGGTTGGCAGGCGGGGAACTATCGCTGGGGAATTGCCTTCTCTTTTAACACGAAGCTGGCAGAAAGTTTCTCTGTTTTCCGACTCCCCCATCCATCGGGCTCCTGCCTCGTGCCCAGCTGCAAGGCGCACGCTGCAGTGCCTGGGAGGCCCTTACCTTCCTCCAGAGGTCCTGTCTGCTCGGCAGCCGGCGACGGAGGCGGCGAAGGGGGCAGGTTGGCCGACTCTTCAACTGCTAGAGAGTGAACAACGAAAACGAGAAGCAGCAATTAATTCCCAGGAGGCCAAGGCTGGATGAGGGCTGCAGCAGCCTGTTCTGCCCAGCTGAGAGCAGCATTCAAGGGGGGCTGTGGTTAGTGGGTTTCAAGACGGATACCCTTCTAAAATACCTGGATTTCTAAAGTTATAATAGAAGGATTTTGTTTTTCAGTTTGCACATGTTCTTTTCAAATTTCTAGTCACAGAGCATACAACACAAAAAAAAAAAAAAAAACAAGTACAAGTTACCTTTAGCACCTGTATTGCCACATAAGAAAACTTACAGTCAAAAGATGACAATAATACAATATTAGAGGAAAAAGAGACACAAATCCAGGCTGTTAATGTGGAACTATAAGAAATGGGCATTCAACTGCTTTGGTTCACCCTGACCTCATGGACAAAAACATTCTCCAAGCTTTCTTTTCTCTCTCCCTCTATTCTGCTGAGTTAAGGCTAACCACAGAATACATGCAAACATTCTCATCTAAATAAAAGAGACAGTAGCTAGAGGTACCACTCCAGGCAAGGAGAACACAACTGCCATCACATACTAGTGATTCAGCTGAGAAAGGTGTGGTAAAATTGAGGCTCTGTAAAGAAGGGAACTATCAAGTACCATTATCTCCCTCCTGCACTCGCAGTTCAAAATGAATTTAGCAACGCAAAAGATCTTGGGAATCAAGTTTTCAAGAAATGTTTTTAATCACTAATTGACCTTAAATCATTCATAAAAGGAGTCTGCTTGTTGTACCAAACCCAGGAGAGAGCCCGTAGGAAAATTACCACAGGGCATCAATTTGATTTGATGAGAGCCCAGTTCGCTCAGCACAGTTTAGGTCAGGGTAGGCTTACAAGCCTTGCACCAGCTCAGGACAGAGCACAACCTTTCTTCAGCCTTTGGTGTACAAGTTCTGGGCTGCCATGGAACTTTTCTAGCAGGAAGGAAGGGCACATTACCTGACAGCATTATTATAAATATGAAATGTTTACGTAAACTTATATTTCAAAGAAATATAACATCATCCTTGCTGTACTTGAGTGTCACCTCCTCTCTCACGCTTGCCTTACATACCATCTTCCCCTCTGCTTCCTCCTTCATCTTTTTGAGTAGCTGCAATCCAACCAGCAAAACATCACTGCTGTTTTCTATGCTTCCCTTCTAATCTTTGCCTCCCTAGACATCAATCTCTGTCTCTCCATGTATGAGGCTGAACACATGGGGGCTTTGAGCACTGCTACATCCCACCAAACACAGTGACCAAACTGTCACCAGTGACCACATTTACAGATGCTCCACTGAGACAATCAGAAACCAGGTGGAGAACTGTTGTTGGGAGCACACAACACATGAGATAGTCAAAGGCATGTTGTGAACTGGGAAGCAAGTGTCACTGTTGTAACAGGTTTCCAGGACGTATCCAGCAGTGCTCAAGTTTGCCCAAAACTATGATTGACATGATTGACACGGTTGCCATTTCTATATATAGGTAGATATAATATTTGCAGACACAAAGATACTTCTTCATCCTGTTTTACCTAAAGGTAGTGGTCCAGGCTGATCTTTGTGCTGGGCTTCTTTCTCCTGTTCGCCTTTCAGGACTGCTACAGCTTCAGCTGTTACTACTTGCACTATCCTTGCAGACACTTCTTCTGTGGCAGAAGCAAAATTAATAAAACAAAGAAATGTAAGTTAATGAGAAAGCTTTATTTTTAGTTATGAAGATTAGTTTAAATTAAAAATAATGGAGGCTGATATAATCCAGTTTTAAAATGCAATCATTTTTCTGAAACATAGGTAAATCATGAAAAATAAAATACAAGGACTAGATTTTTTTCTAAAGGTATCAATGGAAAATGCTGAGCATTTATGAAAACCAAGACCTGAGCCTTTGCAGGAAGATGCATACAGCATCGTTAGTCAGTGCTGTCTCTTAGGTCTGCTAGGGGAATGTGCAGCAACCACAAAAATTTAAGATGATCGTTCATTAAATGCCTAGATTTTTTTTTCTTCCCATTTACTGTTTTGCAAATAGGGGCAGAAAGGCACACTGAGTAATGGGATTTACTGACATTTAATACATGGAGATCTCTGCATCCTTACATGTGCTTTGGATGCTATTTCTTCCCCATCAGCATATAATTAGTATGCATTAAAGGCATTTCCCAGACAGACATCTAAGGCTATGCTGATGAGGGACTTCAAACAGAAAGGCCAGATAACATTTCTATATGATTAAGACAAAGTAATTTGTCTTCCTCACCCTTTCAAGCCTGCAACATAAAGCGTTATTGAAACAGCGGGTCTGAACATCACACAAACGCGTTGCAGAGGACACAGCACCTTCATGCAAGCAGCAGCTGCAAAGGGGAAGCGCCAACACCGTTGCCCTACGTGCAGCTCTACAGCAACCACCCGACCACGCAACCCTCTGTTGGATTAGCAATGAAGAGCTCCTCACTCCTGCAGAAATCCTTTTCTCTTGTTTAATATAAGGTTAATATTTCTCATTTGTCCCCCAAGCAAATCAAGCACAGATGCAAGTTACTTGACTTTCACAGTCACACGCGCCTAAAAACAAAATGCAGCGTTAATCTCTCTCTTGCATAAATTGAATATGTAATGAGGTATTAAAAACACACTGGCAAAGAACATTTCCTTTATAATTGTGTGTATTTATATCTTACGATTCACTTCCCTCTTGACTGGTAGCCAGGAGGGCAGTGACTGCAATGCAGTTTTCTTGGCCGCAGCCAAGAGTGAGTGGTGGTGGATGAGTATATCAGAACCACCACCAAACAGTGAAAACATAATCTGTATTAAAAAAAAGAAGTGTTATCCCAAGAATAAATGAGCATAGCTTTGCCAGGAGTAAATTTTGGCTAGAAAACTGAAGATATTTTCCTATGGTCAAAATAGTGAATTTCCAGAAAAGTTTTCCAAACAGCAGGAAGAAAAACAATTGTTGTTTGAGATGGAGCCTGTTACACACATGGAAGAGACCACCTGAGATGGATGCCTGCATTATCAGGAGACTGGTCATGACAATGTTCATTTTCTCCTCCTCTGGTCAACAGGGTGTCCCTGAATTACTGGATGAATGTCTGCTTCATGGTTTATCAAGCAGCTTACTCCCTAAATCAACTAATGCATGCAGTTAGGTTGCTGGACCGAAGAACAACAGTGTTCATTTGGAGACTACCAGTCTTCCCTGATGCCTTTCTGGGATAAGGTTGTTAGGAGAATTTTTTTTAGGCTTATTTTCACATGAAAAAATTAAGAGAATGCCTCAATTAGGTTTTCAAATGCAGACTTTAACATACATCAGATTAAGTATCTTTGACTATAACCAAAGGAGACCTACTTGGTCACCTCCTCTCCATCACTTGAGCTACTGTAAGAGTCCTTCCAGCAAGGTAAGATGAATCCCTACTGAAATGATATTCTTTCTATGGAATTCCTACTTGTTTACATGAAAGCTGATTCTAGGGTGCAAATAGGCTCTTCAAAGTCCAGAAAGCAGTTCCCACCCTCTCGGCAATTTTTCTGACTTAATTTGCTGGCAACAAAGATTACGTTCAACAGAGAAATAGGGTTGGAGGTGGAAGGTTACCTCCTGAAAAATGGAAATTTCAGAATATCCAAAATAAATACATAAAAATACAAGTGGCCTCTGGGGATTTTTATCAAGAAAGGCTCATTTTGAGCACTCTGTTGATGGATATTTTGGGTGACATGGGAGGCACAGGCAGTTCGCCAGAAGAGCAGTGTTTTTGCTCTACATGACTGCTGCAAAAGGACAGACATTTTTGTACTAATGGACACTATAAATAGCAGATCCAATGGGTAAGTCAAATTCTCACAGGGCAGTTATTGAGACTCTTCAGAGTTTCCTTATGGTTCAGTTAAAGTTCAAGGAAGCCTAATGATAAAGAACAAAAAATGGAAAAGGAGAGTTAGCTAGCGTGGATGCCAGGCAAATCCTTCACAGACTAAAAGCTTTGGCTTCATTAGAGACACTTCTGTTTGCAAATATTTATTTCCCCTCTATTTAACCAGGTAGACATTCTCTGACACTACTTCGTGTTACAAAAATAGCACTAACAAATGACTAGTAACACCAAATATACATGTCTTTAACAGTGACACGACCTTGGCTTCACGCATGACTCCGACACAAGGGAAGAAGGGCAGCATCGCTTCTCTTGGTGTTTTTGCAGTGAGCAAAATGCTGCTCCTTTCTACCACACTGTTGGTTCCTACAATGCAAGACAACAACTGAGAGACCCCCAGTTTCATGTGAGGGGATGCAGTGCAGTACAGGCTACTTCAAAGCGAGGAGAGGGGGAAGAGAGAGACTGACCTTGAAATGAAGTCACCAGAGCAATCTCTGCACCAGCTGAAGGGGCTTGAGTTCTGTGAACTTATTCCTCAGCTAAGCTTATTCCAAGAAGGCCAGTGGTAGAGGACTGCAGCCGCAGCAGGATTACATCTTGGTGACAGCCCAAAAGGCAGCTCTCAAATGTGAGCTCCGTAATGGAGAGAAGATGCTGTGAAAGATCCTCAGAGAGAGCTTTAAAAAGCTCCTTGACAACGAGCAGGCTCAGCCGAGAGGCCAGGAGCTCACAGACACATTAGTGTCTGCTTCTCCTCTGCTTCTCCCTTAAAGGTTGTCACTTCAGATCAAGGCCCGACTGCGCTGCCAGGCCACATCTGCCCTGTTGCTCCTCGCACCAAGCTGCTGTCTTGTGGGGAAGAGAGGCTGAGAGGGCAAGCTGGCATCCTTCTCGAGCACTACATTCGTTTAGACCCAAATTAAAACTCAGACCAGTAAGTACCCTCTGCTTCCGGTCTTGGAAGCCAGCCTGATTCGTTTATAATCCTATTACAAGCACCAACCAGCAGGGTGCCAGACTGGGACACCTGGAGTCCTTCTGCCTTACGGGAAACTTGGGGACAAACCCTTTCAGGGCAACACAATGCGCACAAGATGCCGGAGAGGATGCTGATGGCACGGGGAGCCACCACCTTTCCTCTCTGCTGGCTTTAGCAGGCCCAACAGCTCCTGGAGTTGCTGCCCCTTTAGAGACGGAGCTTGCCCTCCAGCAGGACCCCGGTGTAAGACACACAACGGGCAAGGTTTCCCATCTGGTCCCACACTCTCCTGGCCCGAGAGCAGCCCTGCTGGGATCCAACCTACATGCTGCACGTGATGATACAAAACTGGCAAGGACTAACTCCAGGGTCCTGGCATCTTCCTCTGTAAGGCAGTTGAAGGAAAGATGAAAGCATGGCTTTCCACCATCTCCTAATCCAGGGCTGACAGTCCCTTGGCTTACCCAAGGGCGCAGGCGCTTCCGAATCCTCATGCAGGTCTATTCTGGCATCAACATTTCAACTGCAGTTGGAGTCACGCAGACATCTGAAACCCTCCTTCATCAAGGGAGACTGTCAATCCGCGAGACGCTGTCAAAGCAAGGTTGCAGGCCAGAGCCAAAGCTCTGGGAGTAGATCCCCTACATGACCAGGTTGGCATTTAAAAGCCCTCTTTCGTTTCTTACTGACCTCTTACTGACGATGCCGCAGTTGTCAAGGGACTGCACATGCCTCTGCTGTCCCCTGAACCCATTACCTACACTACTTTCATTTCCCAGGACACCTTTCCAGCCCATTAAGTCTTTTAACACAGAGTTTTAGCAGCCCTGCTGACATACACATGGGTGGTGACAGTGATCTTTAAAGAAGCTTCCAAGCTTTCATCAAACATTTCCAGAAAATTATTACAAATAATTGGCAACTACAATGGCAAGAGCAAAAATCAGGTTTGTGATAGATCCCCACAGTAACGCACGGCATGTCCTTTCCTTTCATGACCTTGCAGACTGTTTTCTTTCAGCCTTGGGCACTTTTTCTCTTCCTCTCTTCAAACTTATCATAACCTCAGGCTCATCCCACAGAGGAGCTGAGTCAGCTACAAACATCGCTTTTGAAGTGAAACTGCTCGAGCTCAAATATTTGCCTCTGAAAGTCCCCATCCAACGGTAGCTTTCACCTCTTCCTGAATTACAACAGAATCATCCGTTATTTTTCCAACACTTCCTCTGTCTCACCAGTGGCTCTTGAGCTTGCTGTAGCCATGGAAAATGCCATCTGGTTTCTGCAAGGCAGAACTTGTTTAGGGCACAAACAAAGTTTAATGCGCTGGAACCGCAGGCACAACAAATACTCCAGGAGAAAACTGCAGGGCAGGGATGCTAGGAAGGCAGCCAGAAAGGAGGAGACTGAAAATTTCACACTCATTTGCAGTGTCACCCCTCAGACCCCAACCAAGAAAATTAACAGTCAGATGGGTTAAAGCAAAGGCTAATTAGTGCTCATGCAGGACAGAAGCTCAAACAGGGACAAAGAAAGATGTGAACAGATGGGAAGAATAAAATAATATGTTTACTTCATTTTGCTGCATTGTAGGCAAGGAGCACAGGCAAGGCATGTCAAAGGGATTAGCTACATGTGTGCTTGCAGAATGGGGAAAACAAAACAATTTCCGTCAAAACGCTCCTGTCAGAAACCTCAGTAGGGTGCAGAGCAGTTTCCAAGGTAACCAGCACTAATGGTTGGCATGGTGGAAATGAGACAGGAACGAACGCACAGAGCCACCAGCACTGTTTAGCGAGGTAAAATATCCCAGATACGCTCCTAAGAAAAGAGGGCTAGGAAGGTGCTGTTTGCAATTTGTGACATGTTTGAAAAGCAAACAGGATGGACAGATTTCTCTCTCCCCAGACTACAGCTCAGGGTGCAGCAGGACTACGAACCAAGGAGCTCTTGGCTGAGAGGCTTCAGGCAGTTCCCCTGTGAGCTCAGCTCTGCCAGGGGGACTTCTGCTGAAACTCGGGGCAAGGGAGACTTGTGCTGGACCCAGCGACACTTCTGATGGAAGAACGGAAGATGCACCTTGGATTTCATCACTGGGATTATGATGACTCAAGTTATGTTGAAAAAGAAATACACCATGACAATCAAAACAGCACGAACAGCTCAAATAAAACACAAATAATACCAACAGATTAGTACTCGAGCTTGAAGAAAGAGACTAGCATAGCTTTACACAATCCAAATGTTGGCTCTCAAATGGTTTTCGTGAGCGTAAATACTTTCCTCTAAGCAGGTCCTTGATCTGGATGTTGGCAATATCAATGGTAATTGGCAGGAGGTATGAAGGCAAATAATGGGAATATCAGCTTTTAAATGAAATGAAGCTGCAACATAACTGACAAGTATTATTTCTCTAATAAACTCGCTGACATTAACGCCTTCTAGTATCAATAAGGACAGTGAGAGACTAATTGAGTCACAAGACTTCACCAATTAACCAACTAAGCAGCTCAGAAAAGGCTTAAGTTCTGGGAAACTGAAAGTTTTGGTTATATAATACATTGAATACCAACAGTACCAAATCGACACTTGAACGGATTATCCTTTGGCAAAAGATGTGTAGTGACTATGTGAAAAAAAGCACCTAGGTGGATACCTGATGTGCTGCACTGACAACCTAGCAGGCCCCACGGCAAATGCCTCGTTTGTCTGTGCTTTTGGGGACTTCATGTCCTCAGCAGCCCCTCTTAGCTACTCCCTGGATTCAAGATGATTAATCTGCTCACGCCGCTGTGGCCTCCGGCTCTGGGGCCTCCCCTGGGGCTGCCTCTACATCATCTGCATTTCCACCAGTTCTGGTGCCCTGGTGGCATCTGCTGAGTCACCTCCTGGCCCCGTGCTCCAATGGCTGCGTCGCACAGCAGCACAACCCCAAGGGGAGCTCCTGCCACGAGAGCTGCAGCGCCTCCGGCTCCACAAACACATCCCCGCGGCGCTCCGAGGCCCCTGCTGCACTGTCTAGCAGCTGTAAAACAAAACACCTAGGGATCGGTTCCCACATCCTCCCTTTCAAACATGCAAGTCAGTTAAAAGGGAGCAGCATGAATGTCAGTACAATAAAGCAATGCTTTACAAATGAACCCTCGTTACTGCAAATACTTGCTCCCTAAGCACCTCCTGAGTCACATCTTAGGCTTACTGACTGCAATAAAATATTTACTACCATCAGCACTTCCTGGCCAAATCAGAGGTGGGGAAAACTAATTGGGATCTGTTCTGTGTGCTGCATCATCCACACAACTTATAGCTCGCATGCAAAACCGAGGCAGACGAAGGCAGCGCCTCAACCAGCGTAAACCAAGTCCACTGGCTTTCCTGGGGCCTGGTATCAGCTAAAAACATCACTTGCACATAGGAAACTGCCATATTTTTCTTTCATTCAAACACGGACTCCTCAGCACTCCTGCAGGAAGGAAGCAATCTGGCTTCAAAACAGACAATCTGGTATTTAGTCCTCTGAGTGTGAACAAACACATGTAACAGGTGACTTAGCTTTTAAATCAGAATTTGCCTTTGAACTTAATTACGTGTTAAAATTTTTAAATAAATTGACTTTTAAGAACTAATTCATTTTTGATATAAATAGGGGAACAGCCCACAGAAGTCAATGGAGCTACAGCCACCTACACTCAGGAGATGACATGTCTCTAAGTTCTTTTTTAGCTCATTTTGAGCTGATTTTAAACACTCGTTACACTGTTCCCTGATGAAAAAAGGAAAGTACGTTACACAAACTGCAGAATTTAGGTTTAAAATCAACATTAACCTGTGTGTGCACTGTGTGGGATTTACAGCCAAGCCTGTTCCAGTGACTGAAAATCATTCCGTCAGGACAGGAATTTTGACTGACCCCATTAGGGGTGCCGGTGACACGCAAGCACAGTGGCAGGGCGCCCTTTTCCCCTCGGGGCTCGCGCTGCCAGCCCAGCTCCGTGCGGACAGTGAGCTCTGCGGTGCCCAGCTCCGGCTGCTCTGTTTCCCCCTCAGCTGCACCCACACAGACGTTGTTCTCTTGCTGGACATCATCACACCGTGTCCGTGAGCAGCCCTACACGCACACACGCAGGAGAGGAGGTCCTGTGAGACAGGCAGATCCCACAAAGGGCTTCACTGGGGAATTTTGGGGCAGCTCTGCTCAGCAACTTGCCCTGCTCAGCAACTCGGTGGTCTCCTCCCTCTCCTGTCCCAGCAGACAGGCTCACATGGACTCTTTGCCAGCCTCGTCTTTGCCAAGCCATCACCAACCCAGACTCATATCCAATTATTTATAGGGCCTTCTCCTCCCCACTGCCTCCATACCCTTCAAAACTACCATTCCATACCTCTAATTAAACAAAATCATTAGAGAAGAGAAATGTTCACCTACCTGTATAGAAGTGAGGTGCAACACATGAATTAAAAGGCAGATGCAACTTAACAGAGGAAAGAGCGAGAGCTAAGAGCAGAGAACAAGACCTTCTCAAATAACGAGAAAAGTGACTGTGGAAGGAAGGAAAAATCCACTCACAGACAGGCACGGCTAAGGATTATTTAACTTTGGAGAATGCTGATGACCTGCACGGGCTGCAATACCCTGGACAGGACATTTGGCATCTGTCTGGATTTGGGGCAACATAACAAGCGTCATAGCCGAAGCCATTTTCTTCTCACATACAGTGCCAGGCTATGGATGAAAACAGTTCTGGTGTGTCAGCAAGACTGTCACTTCTACACAGCACTGGCAGCTGATACGTCTGCTCCTCTCTATTTCTCTGTCTCTGCAGACGCACAGCGGTAGGGACAGAGGAACAGCCTGCAGACTGCTCTCGTCATCACTGCCGGGGCGGGAGAGGTTGCTGGGAGCTGCACCAAACTGAGGCGGCCTGTCCTGAATCAGTCTCAAGGAATGAAATATGAGCAGCAAAAGTGAAATACTTCACATCTATTTTCCTTTCCTACAGTATGAATTGCCTCTAAGAGAAATTGTTTTCCATAAAATATTTGATCTACTCAGTCCTGAACGGAAACGTCTCTGGAAAACAGTTAGCAGGTTTTCCTGCCTTGGAGATAATGCTGTCTCACCATTATTTGCCATCTATCACACATATGCAACATTAAAGCAGAGTCTCACTTTGGGTTTTGCCTTTGGATCCCCTGATCAACCCGGTCTGGAGGCCCTGGTTTCCCGGTGCTCCGCTCCCATCTAACCCCAGTCGCTCTGTGTCCACCTCCATTCCTTCAAGATGGGCACTCCTGCCTTCACCACCAGGATTTAATGGAAAGCAGCAGCTATTTGCCAGCAGTAGCTGTGCAAAATTGAAAAGACAACTCAAATACCACTTGAATACAGCAAGAAAAGAGACGGGTACCAGCTCTGTATTTTAAATTCAGCATTGCAAAGCTCTCCGAGTCTCTGTCTCACTACCAGCCCTGTCTCCCTTAACCTTGAGATGCAAATGCTGGAGGAAAGGGAGGGGGAAAAAAATGAGTGTCTCGCTGCCCTTGGGAGCCAGGCGGCCGCGGCCGGCGGCGTCTCGGCGCGCTGGGTCCTCCTGAATGCTGAACACGTGCGGNAAAGCAGCAACTATTTGCCAGCAGTAGTTGTGCAAAACTGAAAAGACAACTCAAATACTACTTCATACCAGTCCAGTTGCTGAATACAGCAAGAAAAGAGACGGGTACCAGCTCTGTATTTTAAATCCAGCATTGCAAAGCTCTCCGGGTCTCTGTCTCACTACCAGCCCTGTCTCCCTTAACCTTGAGAAGCAAATGCTGGAGGAAAGGGAGGGGGAAAAAAATGAGTGTCTCGCTGCCCTTGGGAGCCAGGCGGCCGCGGCCGGCGGCGTCTCGGCGCGCTGGGTCCTCCTGAATGCTGAACACGCGCGGGCCCCAGCGCCAGCACCCAGGCATTGCCATGGCAACGCCCCAAAACCCAGCTGGCCTCTCCGCGGCGACGGCTGCTTGGGCGACTCCTCGTTCCTGCGATGGAGCCGGTGGCCCCCGCGCCGCAGCTGCTGGGGCAAAGCCGCTCACCCCGGCACGGCCGGGCCACGACAGCCCGCTGCCCTCTGCCCAGCGCTGCCCACGGGGCCCTGGCTGTGCACGGGGCCTCCAGCCACGACGGTCTCGTCACCCATACAACAACAGCAGTGCTGCAGGACGGAGACCGGCCCGCGGAAAGAGCAGAGTGAGGACTTGACACCCCCGCAGGGTGGCCAGCCCCAGAGGAGGTCAGGGAGGAAGTGTAGAGGGACAAAACACAAATATCTGACCACAAAAGTATAAGCTAAAACAGAGTCTAAGCCTCAGGATGGAGGTTTGTTATTTGATGGGATGGCCATCCTTCAGAGAAGGAGGAAAGATGCTATCCAAAAGGAGAAGCAGCAGCGACTTGGCACTTGACTCCAGCCTGGCAGCGCCCGTGCGAGCAGCACGCCGGCAGCTATTTTTAAAAGGCAATCGCAATAAACAGCGATTGTAGCACCTGAGCTGAATCAACTGCATGTCGCGCACTACATGTTATCAGAGAGGCATCATCCACGATCCCAGCACGATGGTCGATGCTGCATCTCCGAGGCCGCTATTGATTTCGTGTCGGGCCGCAGCGGCTGCAGCAGCGCGCGCTGCCGTTGTCAGGCCAACGCCGGCGGCGGCCCTCGCAGCCATCCGCCGAGGAGCACAGCTGCTCGTGTCTGATCCTCCTACCGTGCTCGTACTGGAGCACAGAAACACCAAAGGGAACCAAAGCACTGGGGAGCAGAAAGGAAACCGCCGGTCTCTTGGCCAGGCATGACCCCGATGCAGCCTGAAGGCAGCTCTTTGGTTTCAGGGTGTTCTTGAACCTGGATCCAGGCTAAGATCCAGCTTTCAGAAGGGAAGCAGACCTGTACGCAGGCAATTTCCAAGAAGCTTTATGGACACACGATGCTGATGGTTGAGCATCCATGGGCATCCAGCCCCTCAGTCACAAGTCCACAGCATCAGCACTGTGTACAACCCACCACCTCCCTTCCAGGCAACTATTTTTGCCTGCACTTCGTGCCCAGCCCAAGGGCCAGACCCTCCATCGCCTGCCCAAACACTGCAACAGGCAACTGGTTTTTGAAAAACTTTCTCTACGCCCAGGTGCTGAAAGGGAGCCAACCAGGGTCTGACTCTTTTGGTAAACCTGGTGCCAACGGAAGCTGCTGTATTGGGCTGCAGACTTGCAAAATTATATCTCCTCTTACATCTGCTATATCCTCACATAAAGAACCACTCAGCATCCCTAGAGCCGTTAACAAAAACGGATGGCGAAGAGTTAAGGAAAAGAGAAAGAGCAAGACACTGCCTGATTCCTGAAGTCCCACGAGGAGACAGAGCCAACCCCTAGAGAGAGTGGGAGGACTGGGCAAAAAGCAGCAGCTTCCCGATTTAGTGACTGAGTGCTGGCCGCAGAAAAATCTGCGGTGACAAGAACAAATATGTCCTCAGCAGTTATTGAATATGCAGGGAGAAAAGACAGCCAGGGACAGAGGATGCATGGGAAAAGATGGAATTTTTCTGGCTCCATGCCCAGTCCTCTGCCAAGGAACTGAGGAGGACCCCTATGGGAAGCTTCAAAGAGGAGGGTAAAAATAACATTTTCTACAAGTGCCCCAAAGAGGTTCTGCTGCCTCCGCCTATGCTCTCTTCAGCAACATAATTGGATCTTGTCTAAAATATCCTGATTACGTATCCCAGAAAATAACACTTACATTTCACTTAACATACAGAAGAAGAGTCTCAGAAATCTGGTATTTTTGCCTCTGCCTAAATCAGCAAAGACGCTGGTGCGCGGTGTGCAGTAATTACTATCGCACTTGCAGGGGAAAGGGAGGGAGATGAAAATGCCTCATTATCTGCTCCTTTCCTAAGGGACACGGCGAGGCGCATTCTTCCAGCTTTGTGCAATCAAAGTGAGCAAACACAGGAATCTCATTTTTCTTTGAATGTCTCTGATTTTGCATCCTCCTATCCGTTTTCGCCTCTGTGACTCGGGACACGCAGCTTGCTGAAGGCTCGACGGACGTTACGGCAGGCAGAGACTCTGCTGCGGGTGACCATTTAGTCAGGTTGAACAGAGCCTGTAACAAATGGCTGAATTGGATAAGCTGCATTCGGGGCTGTAGCATGGATCGCCCCTTCCTGCCTTTCTCTCAGCTGTTCCCTGGGGATTGTGCTGTTCCCTTTCGGCTGACTCCCTCCTTCAATCTGCTTTAATATCTCTCATCATGCAAAAGATGCGTCAGTTCAGAATGAACAGATAACTCTGAATCNCTGTTCCCTGTCGGCTGACTCCTCTGCTTTAATATCTCTCATCATGCAAAAGATGTGTCAGTTCAGAATGAACAGATAACTCTGAATCTCTGTGGAGGAAAACTCCATTTTCTTTCCTCTTTCCCTACTGCTTCCTGCCCCTGCTTTGTCTCCCTCATGTCTCACGGGCACCCTGCACGTCTCTCCTAACTCTCCCTACATTGAGTCCGTTCGACCAGTTTGCTACTCCCTCAGCTCAATACTGCTACTTTTCCATCTCCACAGGTCTACAGTTCCCTCCTCTTCCCGCTTCACCTGCAGATTATCATGGAGCAGCCTCTGGCATCTCATAACCACCAGAATTACTGGTCATGGCCCCCTCGCCCATCTTTCCTGTGATTAAAAGACCCTGAAAAACCGATGGGTGCTGCTCAACCTGTGGTCCTTTGCGCCATGTCACAATCTGCTGCAATTTTTTGGCACTCTCACAGACACTTATCACAGGCAGTTTGCAAACTCTGTCAACTAATGAAGAGCCCTGTTTGTTGCTCTGGCAGGACATACTACTGTCTTTAACATCGACTGACATGAGGACGGATTCACTGTCCTGAGGCTCTGATAACAGGATTTCAAGAGATGCTTTCCCTTAATCTGTCAAAACAACATTCAATTAAATAATGGTATGGCTAACCGAACCCCCCCTCAATTCTAACCCTGCGTTTGGCATTTAATGAAGAAAGCCCTCAGTCAGCTGAGTCACTGTACAGACAGACATACTGTGGAAGACGCTTTGCAATACATCTAGCTACTCTTACCCCTAATTATACACATTTGGCAGGTTAGTCATTACATTACTGAAAAGAAAACGAAAATGCATTTTAAACGGAGAAAAACAAACCTTTGTAACTTGAAGTTCCTTGCAAGTCAAGCACGATGGACTGTAGGAAGTGCTAGTATCCAGAGACGTGGCAGGGTTTCTCTATGGTTCTCCAGCGCTTCCTTCCAGTGAGCTGACCAGGGGTTTCCGTAAGCAAATAAAAAGCTGCCAGTCTCACATTTCAGTGTAAGTCAAATACATCCTGTGCTTTATCGTGGGGTCCAATCCAAAGCGTTCCACATCAGCCCACTTCAGAGTGAGTTTCTGAAGATTACACTAACACGCCTCCTTTACAGCACCCATCTCGGATGACATGAAAATGTTTTCCTTGACAAGAGCTACAGATCTGAGCCTCCGCGCTTAATAATTCCAGTTTATTCACTGGAGAAGCTCTTTGTGCGTGTGCAGGAGAAAGAACAAGCGCAAGTGAGAGCAGCGAGAGCACATTACAGCACGGTGATTCTGAGGCTGGGGGTGCTGAGCTCATTTATCCACACGGATGTATACGAAAACATGCAGATTTATATTTTTACACTTACATTTATGTAAATAATGGGATGACTGTTATATGACCCTTCCTTACACCGCACCCACCCCAGCATTTTACTCCCGAACACCTACTTGCCCCACACATATTTGCCTCGGAGGCACACGGCTGCCGGACGAGGCCCTGAGGCGGCGCGGGCCCCGGCGCCGCGGCTCTCCCGCGTTCCCGACGCGCCGCATCAAAGGAGGCCATTGACGTCGCCTCCATAATGCAGCCATTACCGGCGCGATACAGAGACGGATCAATCTTCGCCAGCACAACGGCCAGATTCAGAGGAGTCCAAAATCGAGGTCAGGCTCAATAACTCTTAGGCGGATGCCAAGAGAGAGAGGCACACGCATATATACAGGAAGGCAAATTTTAACTGTGCAAACCTAGAACTGTCACTTGCAGTGACGGATTGGATGCATTTTGGCAAGAGCTGCTATTTCCTCCCTCGTTTCCACCTCAGCACTGGCACAGGGTGCCGCCAGTCTGACGTTAACCTTTCCCTTAGCACTCAGCCTTCAATTGAGCCTCGCAAACGGGTGACCCAGGGATATTCCCCTGCTGCAGAATTCCTCTTCTCCCCCCAGGATGGCCCATTTTGTGCAGAAACCGCAGCTCCTGGTTGGTGAGGTGCTTATTTGGGCTCAGTGCCTCACAGCACAACTCAACACTCATCACAAGGGACCAGGCCACAGAAAAGGCCCTGTTTATATTAGTGCTTTGCTTCCACTGAGCTTGTGTTGCTGTGGATTTGCAGACTTCGACATGAAGGCAGAGAAGCCACAGATTACTAGTTTATGGTGCTGGACTTGCACCAGGGAAAATAAAATCCCTATAAATCCACTTGAAACCACAGTTTGCCTCCATTTTCTCAGTTGACCTTGACTTCCCACGCCTCCTACCAAAACACCCTTCTGGACACAGAACACACACTGCTGTTGCAATGTACGTGGCACAGATACCTGAAGGTGGAAGCAAACGGCAAGCCTGATTTCAAGATCAAACTCTAAATCAAACATCTGAAATCCACCTGCGAACTTCCTGCCTCATGACGCACTGAGCACATCCCCGCGGAACCCTGGCAATTCAGGCCCCTGTCACCACAGTCACTTGCTGACAAATTCCTCCTGGTGGCCCTTAGGAAAAAGAGAAATGATCAAAAGTATATCTTAAGTATTCCAAGGTGTTTCATGTTACATTGAAGAGTATGAATTAGGTACGGTTTAACTAGGATGAAACTGGGCAATTCACAAGCATTTTCACTTACTGCCAGTTCTGGGCCGGGAGGTGCAGACGTGCAACATAAAGGAGGCAAAACAGAAACACTCACAGACACAAGGCCTCGCCAGGAGCTGCCCCTGCACCAGATTAAGTCCTTGGCACCGTCTCCCTCCACAGGGCACTACGTGGTGCGCCAGGGCCTCGGCTGCAGCCCCGGACAGATGCTCCTGCGAAGCCGGAGCTCAAGGACTGGATGCGAGTTTCTGGAGAACTACAGTACGACATGTGGAACGAAATGGCTTCACAAAGCTTCCTGATGCTCAGACATGGACTAGGATGCCACGGAATAGGCTGCAGAAGTCTCCCTAGCAATAAGCGTATGATACTGATAGTCAGTCCCTGCACCAGACAATCTGCAGTCTAAGCAAGCAGTGTGAAAAACGCAAGGGAAGAGGGAAGGAGGCCACAAAATGCTGACTGGACTAACCTCACCCAGCTCAAGAGCTCCCCTGCTCCCTAGGCCAGTCGCTGCCACAGCCTCAGGCCTCTCCTGGACACACGGCCCTAGCTCTTCTGCTCTGCAGCCCACACGCCTGCCCCTGGGGCAGCCTGCAGGCAGATGCTGCAACGTCAGCCCACAGGCAGCACGAGGCTCCTACCCCGACACCTGCTGACTGCGGACGCATTGCTTAAACCTGAGCAAGAATGTGAAAATTCTGTGAAAAAGAAGAAAAACGAAACTTTTTTCCCAAGCTCATACCTAAGAACTGCAGCATCCTAACCCTGCGTGCTGTACCACTGTTGATGCTTGGTGGCTGGCTAAGCACAGGATGCAGTTAGGTTACAGCAAATAAAACACCACGTCATTCTCCTCCGAACAATCATCAGAAATGAATTCACTGGAATGCTGGCAAAGATTTCCCTTACCTTTCTCTTTCATGTTTTGGCTATCCGCAAGAAGAAAGTCTTAAAATCTAGATCTATTTATTTGAGCAAATGTATTCATTTTGAGTACAATCCCTTATGAAACCACTTTAGGGTCTGAGACACTTAAAATTCTCCAGCTGCTGAGAAATTATGGATAGCATCTCAAAGTGTTGTCAACAGCCAACAAACATTGCTAGAAGGATCTCCTTAGCATGCATGAATGGATGCATCAAGGGCAGTATTGTCTGTACAAGAGAAATTCCTCCTGTACTGTGCATTTGGGATTTGAAGTGGGAAGTCTGTACAGAGAAAATTAGCATTTACGTCTAAATCAGGCAACTTGCTTTGCATATCTCATTCTGACACAATTGCACTTTTTTTTTTCCCCCCAAACAAGCCAATTCCTAAAATGCTAGTGTAGTTTACAAACAGACAAAACCCCAGCGAGTTCATACAGTGAAACAAGCCTAGGCAATGGTAAGTAAGCACTGACGCTGAATCGCAGCGTCTTTGGTCAGACCGAGCAGCATATTATTCTGCAAATAACTGCTGGGTTTCAAGAAGGCGCTATTATTGTGAGAAATACCAGCAGAATCTGGCCTTCACACGCACAAACTCAAGGAGAGAACGGGACCCTCCGTACACAGCAACTGAACGTGGTTTCCCACCTCCTCCTCCCAGTCCCAAATAAGCGACCAGCTCCTCTGCACCATCGTGCTTCTTTTGACCCCAGGGAGGCGAACCCTCCCATCAACAACCCCAAGCCACCACCACACATTTCCGAAGGTTTGCTCAGAGCATGCCCCAGAAGCCTGAATCAGGATGGGGCTGGCCTGCAGGAAAACGTGTCCCTTGCTATGAAAAGCTCGTGCTCTCCAGAGCTGCATACGCTGCTCGCCTGCTCGTGTCAGCACTGCCCTGTGTCCTGGCAGGCCACCAAAGCAGCCTCGCTGACTGCTGCCTCGGCCCACAAACATTTCCTCAAAGGGAAACACAACCCAGTGGTCTGCAGAGAAATGTGCCTCAAGGCCAGGTGCTGGCGAGGCCGGGTGCGTTACCTGCAGTCTCCCTGTCCCCTGCCGACAGCTCCCCGTTGATGCCGTTCTCTTTGGTTCGAGAGTAGGTGCCCTGCTGCTCCCGCGCCGCCAGCCCCGGCTCCTCGTCCTCGCGGTAGGGAAACCCATTGGCGCTTCTGACGAGCCCGGCACCCGCCCCACCTTGGTCCTTGAGCTCAGGGGAGTGCGGGTGCGAGGAAGCCTCTGGGAGCTGACTCGACGCCCAGTGCGGTGACTTGGCTTCGTCTTTTCTCTCCTCCGCCATTTCTCAGCTCCTTCACCGTGGGCCCTGTAATGACATGATCAGGGAGGTGAGTGCGGACCGGCGATGGTGTCCCTGGTTCATGGCATCCACACGCTGCCGGGCACCTCCACCTGCACGTGAGAGAAGGTTTAAACAGCAGAGTGCCTCTGCTCACCTGTCCCAGGCACGAGCGAGACACTTCAAAACCAAATCAAACCACAGCTAGGAAAAATTACAGGTCAAATTGTGTATGATGCCTGTGTGCGTTGCAATTATTAACACTAGTTTCTTGAAGGTTGCCGTTTTGTTAATCTGATTTTAACTCATTATTGGGAGTTAAATGTAGATCCGCTTAATGAGAAGTGAATCAGTCTTCATCTTGACTTCCTCCAGGGGTGATAAAAGGGCAGAATGCAAAAATTGCTTCAGTGAGTGAAACAGGTATCACAAATCCTTCCGTGCAGCAGGGTCAGTCCTGAACCAGGCCCATCGTGCAGAGGGTGCAGAATGAAAAGACGATCCGTCCTCTGCGGGTTTGCAACCTGCTGCTAACCACAAGAGCAACGACATGTAAGAACATACACTGGGTTCCTGAACATATGTGCTATTTGACCCTGTTTATATCCCTTCTTGCTTGCTATTTTGTGAACATTCACACTCATCCCCTTTTGTCCAAAAACAACCCATGGGAAACAGTTGTTCTTCACACAAGCACTTACATTCTCTTATGACTATTGGTATTTATACATAAACAGAACTAATCACTGTTTGTTACTTCACATGTCTTTTACTCCTATTAATAAGCTCTTATTTATCCGAGCCTGGAAAAGAAGCCACTGGAGAAGCCACAGGCTTTGGCGATGCCCCACACAAAACTACAGGAGCAGCCCCTCCATTTGCAAGCTTAGTAAAACAGTACCTTGTAATCTATGTTTTGATGATAAGGTAACCTCGGCAGGGGGGAAATAAAGACTTGATTTAAGCTAGCTACATGGAAGTGAACACCAGCAGGCCTTTTCTGAATGCCACATTTCCCCCCGTAAATAAAATTTAAAAACAAAAAACACCTAAAAGAAACAAATTGAAGGACATAGTCAAGTCACTACATATGGGAGAGGCTGAGGACCTAGAAAAGAAGGCTGAAAACTGGGGGTCACACATACTCTTCTGCTATTTAATAAAATCACAAATACAGAACACCTATTTCCAGGTAACAAGATCAGTTTGCAAGATGCCTCTAAACAGGACAAAAAGCTGCATTTGTCTGATAATTATTCACAATATATAATACACCCCTCCTCCCTCTGATCAGATATTATTTAATAATAATGCCTTTCAGAGTTACTTTTACTTTAAATCAACAAGTTACTGTGAATCACGAACATTAAGTTTCATTCACAATAAAACATGACTCAAAACGATGCAGTTCCCCCAGAATGGGCCCAATGCCCGTGCCCGCCTGCTCCTCTCCCAGGGGAGCAGCTCCGAGGAGAGCTGGGCTGGTATCCGCGAAGGGCCCTTGGGTGCTGGCGCAGACGCCCCCTCCTTCCCGCCTGGCTCCTGAGGAAGGAGATTCGCATCCGCACAAAGGACGGTGCCACACAAGGCCTCTGTGCGAGGAACAGAAGTGCTTTTATCCTTAAAAATAAATACAGTGGGCAGGCTTCAATGAGGGCTGTGTGTATCTGGAGGCAGGATTTGGCTCGGCGTTTATAATAGATGGTTACAGAGCAAAACATGGATGAATTCACTCTCGACTCTCTTATTCATCAAGTGCCCTCGCAGTTTATAACGCAAGGAGAAACACTGAGAGTTAGTCACGGGGCAGCCTTGTCCCTGGCCCAGTTCACGGGGAGCCGGGCTCAACCTGTCAGTACTCCTGGATACTCGGTAAAAACCAACTGCCCATCCTTTCCAGACATTTAGGAGCTGCATAGAGACAGGAAAGGTTTAAATAACTTGGAATTAGCACGGAGAGACAAGTCGCATGGGGGACGCACAGGCTGACTTGGCAGTTACCGCCTCCTTTCGCAGGCACTGGATATATATTTCTTAACCCATATGCTCTCCTATGCGACATCTGCTCTTGCCGCTATGGCTTGAACCAAGCCCAAGCGCTCTGAACTCAACACACAGAATATCCGCAGCGTGTTTTGCAAGTTCATCTTGCAGAACCATCTTAACAGCCTCCTAAAGCTGCTCCTGTGTGTCCTGTATACCTTTTTAGGGTGTGATCTAACTCATGCTGACTAATAACACAGAAAACAAAGCTTTAGTTCATGCCTGTGTACCAATAATAGGGATGATAGTTCTGAATACGAAGCAACAGGCACTGCGGGTGAAAAGGTCTCAAGAGAATTGGACATTCGACTTCCCGACTTACCGACACTTATGCTTAGAAGAGTCAAAGCAAGTGGGCTGGTATCAGGAGGCAGGAATAAAAACAAGAGTCAGGAGACAGAAGATGGAAAATCTGGATGGACAATTTCCAATAATCTCCTGTCACCTCTCATATGCCGCACACAAATCCTACTGGTGGCTGTCTCAGAAAGAATCTCCAAACGTTGGACAATAAGACAGCTCATTTCAGATGCAACAAACACATGAAGGGCTTTGCAGATGCATTTTACCCTTTCATTTCACTTTAACATGGATCTTCTCTCCAAGTAATTTAATTTTTTTAGATGTGAATGATCTGCATCACACTGATCAAAAAGAATCACCACAAACATACCAGAAATAGAGAGAAAGCTTAATGGCATCTGACAGGAATCATGTTAGCTTCCATCTTATTTAAAATGGTTGGTCATGGTCCATGAGACACTAGATGACTAACAAAATACACCAGTTGATTCTAAACACCTCAGTACCGCAATTCTAGCAATATAGTGTATTATTAAACAGAATTATGCATCTCATCATGGGCCGCTCTATGTAATGCAGGACAAAGATTTCTCTGGCAATTTATAGCAAACACCATGTATTTCTTCTTTGTTCGCTACTGAAGTACCCAGTTTGCAGCTAAATCCCTCTAGTTAGCGCAAAAAAAGATATTCTTTTAAAACAACCTCCCCTCTGTTAAAAACACAGGTAGTGCTCTTTTATTCACATGTGTACTAAGGTTTGGAGGGGTTATGAAGGCTTTGTTATTCCTACATGGCAAACAGTCACCTATTTTTGAGGAAACACCTTCTGACTCATTCTTTTGACTGTACCTTGAATTCTAAGAGGGCTAAAAAATCACGAAACGCCTTCACTCTGAGGAAGGACAACTTCTGTGGAAGGCCTCACTGCTCCCTACAAGGCACGCGAGGGCCTACACGTAGCAGCACGACGTGACATGAGACATTCGGGAGAACCAAGCTGGGCTGCCGGGCTCTGGCATGCGCCGCTACAACAGACTGAAGAGCTGCTGGCCAACGCCAACACAACCGCACGAGCTTCGTCCTGCTCCACCTCTTTTACATCTCAGAGAATGGATGGAAGGGGAAACATGAAGAAAGGGTCTTTTGTGCAGTGAATACGGAGCGTATCTACAAGATGCTGTGCTCTTGTGCCTTTGCTCCTTCCTGGGAGCAGAAGGCAGACCTGCTCGCGTCTGCGCTGATGGCAAGCAAGTCCACTGGGCTGCAGGAGTTTAGGAACAATATACGAGGAGAAATCTTTCAGCTGGCAAATTCCCAGCAAATTTATTAATTTCTCCGGGCACCCGGAGAGCCAAGCACCACTGAGCCGATGTGCCGCGGGGTGCACTGCCGTGCAGACACGTCCTGTCACAGTAGCCAGGGGCTGCCCCATCTCTGTGCATGGGAACTTTGGAAACACGCTGCCTCCCAAAATCTAAAACTGGGTGCAGTTCTCTCTTTCAGTTGTGACATGCTAGCAATAGTACCTTCTGCCTTCAAAAATACCTTGTTTAGGGCTCTGTTCGACTTTAAAAAAATTGGAAAACCTCTGCTGCCCATTCCCACTGCGACACCACTCCCTTTGGACCAAGAGCTATCCACAGCGCCATTTTCTACCCCATATTCCGCCGTCGCTCCCGCGCACACACACGCATCCATCACTCCCCGCCATCCCGCCCTGCAGCAGGGAGGAGAGGCCTTCAGCTGGGGAAGGAGGCGGTAGCCATAACAACAGCACCATGACAACCATACCTGATATCCGCAGTGTGAAACACGGCAAGAATCATCATCAATAAATTCAGTCCCTGCTAAGGGTGGCGGCAGCATGAAAGACGCAACATCAGCCGGGGAAGGAGCAAACACCAAGGCAGAGCAGCCTCTCTGGCTTAACAGACGCACAGTCCTCCAGATCCTTCCACGATTTTAAGCAGCCCGTTAAGAGGAGGGGTGGTGAGAGCTCCTCTCCTGAGCAGAAATGGAGGTGGCCACCACCGCTGCCTCCTACCTGAGCTCTGCCTCCGTCCGTGCCCCTTGGAGCCGCGGATGCGCTGCAGGAGCCGCCGGGAAGGCGCGAGTGTCTCCTGGCTGCCAGGAGCCTCCCAGATTTCTCAGAGGAGCCTCTGGTTTCCAGGAGACTCGGGGAAAGCAGCTCTGACTAAGGAAGAGAGCGCTCTCAGGGGAGCCCCTCTGGGCCAGGCTCACACCCCTGGCTTTTCCGCAGAGCACAATTCCGCATGGGCATCGCGAGCCCTCCCCGGGTGCAGGGAAAACAGGTTGCAACGGGCTCATCCGAAACACCGGGCCCCGCATCTCAGCGGCCAGCACCGCTCCCGGGATGGCCCTCACACACAGGGCCTGGGCAGCAAAAACACCCAATAACAGTTGTGGCCACGTTGGCTTTTCTACCCTCAACATCCGAGGTATCAAGGGCAGGAGAAACACCCCAAACCACCACCAGCTACAAGCGCTGTGTGCAGTAGCCCGTGGTCGGGTCGGTGCCATCAGAGAGGACAGACTCATCGCGGGATCTCCGAGATCACGTTTGGAGGAATCCTGCCAACTGCCTCACCACGCTGCGTTGCTTGGGAATGAGGCAATCTCGCCTCGTAAAAACGCTTTACCGCCTTTGAGCAGGTTCTTCCCCAGCCTCCTTGCTTTCAAAAGCCACAGCGTAGTCTAATGGAAAATTAAAACTTCCTACAGGGTACACTTTGGCTCCTTCACAGTAGGAATAAATAGAGATTTTCAACTGTATATTACAGTCCTACTGAAATAAACGCTTGTTTCAATGCTTTAGTCCCTATTTGCATTTTAAAGGGTGTTTCACTACTGGAGTAAATAAAGAATTTCCCCCCACTTACTACAAATACAAATCTCCTTTTATTTAGAGAAATATATACTTTTAGGGGAATAGGAAGCAACAGGGAAGCATGTCTCCAATAAAAAAGCTGGGGTTTGCACATTTCCCTCTTACCCCACGGTCCCTTCAATCCTTGGCAAGATGAAGGTTTGAAATCCCTAACAACATCCCAGTTGAGCTGGAGGAGAAATTCTTCCTGGAGTAAACAGCACAGAGCTTGCAAAACACCCTGCGTGCTGCACAAGAGAAATCACTGTGGAAGAGATCTGCACTCAAGAAGAACATGTGTCTTATTCCAAGGAAGCCCCACACTGTTTAGGGAGAGAACTTTACTACTTGTTAGAGGTCCTTGTGAGTAAAATTCAGCGCTCTATCCAATTCTGTAGGGCACAGCCTCGTGCTGTTAAACTCCCAGTCCGAGCCCCTCTGTAAGCGCTGTCGGAGTTAACCTTACCTGATCAGTCATTAAGCTCTAAATTCAGGAGCCTTAAACACCACAGAAAGGTTAGATTGCAAATTTGCTGTGTTCTTCCCCCCCCCTCACACACATCAACTTTGTTAAGACACATTTATCTGAAGCTGCGTATCATTTCTCAAAGGCCTTGATGCTGGATGACAGCTCAAATTAGCAGTAAGGAATGTAATTAACCATGCCAAGATGTTACTTCAATGTTCTCCACGCAGGACAGGTCTAAGTTCTTGCTGTGGTCAGAGGAGCTGTGCTGAACACGGGCACAGCAAAGCGGGCTGCTCGGCAGAGGGGCCTGTGAACAGCTCCGCGGGTTTTCCTTCTTCTGCACAAACATATTCCCTCTTGCTTTCGGTTTCACCAAGATCTCATTAAACATGACACATTTTCACATGAGCTAAACATTACTCAATGAGGTTTTTGTTTTGTTTTACATACTGCCTCTACTAACATGTCTGCATTTGGCGTTTTTCAGAGCTCTTGCCTAACTTTCCAAACTAATTCCACAGCTGCTAACATAAAATCTTTGGAAATACCCAGAGGGGGTCTTTGACAGATATATACAGATCATGCAAAACATGTAAGGAATACAGGGATCCTGACAAGAAGTACAGAAGAGGTAACAGGAGAACATCCTCAAGGCCCCGCGCTGCTCCCAAGTCTTTGGGTAAAAACTCTTGCCCCCGTGAAAGAAACTATTCCGTGCCCAGGTCGAAGGCAGCAAATCCTTCTTTTGTTGAGTGCTTTTAGCCTCGCTGCACCATGTCAGACCCTCAGACATGGGGAAGTGGCAACATGTTATTGTCGACCAGACGCACTGCTTACACATGCTGAAAAGGAGCATCACGGAGAAGAAGGCTCGTTTGGAGGTCACTCCATCGAAACTCACTTAAGTACCTTTGATTCGCAGTTTTGTGATCAGAAAACCTGACAGGCAACAGCCCAGTAACCCATTACAGCCAAGAAAAGCTGATGCTTTTAACTGTGGCCCAAAATACCTAACCATAAATGAATAAATAGATACAAGCAAGAGGACAGAGGGCTGGGAAACTGGAGGTGAATGAGGTTATTTGCCAAGTAGCTTGTTTCTATATTTGCAGCAAACTTGGCATGGGTTAGCCAGTGCTGGAATTTTCTTTTCTGGGGAGTCTCTGAGCAGACATCGTTGCACGATGAAATCTAGTCGGGCAAAAGCAGCAGGATTTTTCCTTTCTTCAGATAATTACCCAAATAACAAAGCTACATACAAAGGACTTTCAGTTACCTACACATACACGCAAGTTTGCATGCCTTCAATTACATGGTCCACACACATTAAGGTACCTGCTCATATGTTTCAAAACTGAATACTGAGACCAAAAACACAAAACAAAAATCTCAACCTACTACTTACCTGGCTATGACACTACCTAGAAGTCTTCTGTGCTCATAAAAGCTCTAGACGGTGAAATCACAACATTTGGGATATAATTTTATCAGGAGATAGCTTTTCCCTGCCAAATCTTCATTCACGCAGACCTACCATCTGCAAAAGGAAAGCAATAAAGCAGAGCTCCTCTGGGCGCTTGAGCATGGGGGTAGGAGGGCAGGGAGGACCAAGTGGACAGGGAGGGAACCTGAAATCACAGCAGGTGCTTGTTCTGCTGCCACCCCTTTTCTCCCATGTCAGAGGGGCTGACACGTACATGGGAAGTCAGTGGGATTCTCCAGGAACAAGAGAGGGAATGAACAGGTTTGGTGGGAGGGAAGAGGCAAGCCCAGGGCCAGGGATGAGGTTGTTCATCCAATACAACTGAGGGTTTTTTCACCTTCATCCAACAAAGGTAGTTGTATTGGATACGGAAAGAAGTGACTGTCAGAATAATAGGATGTGATTGATGAACAAATTCAGTAACTGAGGAAAAAAGCTTTAAAAAAAAAAAAACAAAAAAGAAGAAACCCATGGGGCTGAATATGTGTTGTTTTAATATAGAGTCACAGCCAGGGGGAAGGAGAAGATCTAGGATTTGCGATCTTTGATCAAACCACGTGGTGTAGACACATGCAGCAAGGAGCGGCTCCCGCAGCCTGCTCCATGCAGAGAGGCGAGCGGCTCCCCCAGAGCGTCAGTCACAGCCTCTTCCCACAGCACAGAGTCACCACTAGCTGACATGGACCCGCTAATTTCCAACACATCTGGGTGCCTGTGAGGATCCCAATCAACATGTTCTTTGCAGTATAGGCAGGGCATGCAGAAAACATCCTCAGGGTCTCTTCATGGACAAAGCAGTAACCTACCTGTGAGGTTCCATGGACTAGGGTTACAAACTCCCTTTTAAAGAGCATCAAGGTGCAAGAAGCAGAATATCAGACATGCAGACTGCTAATAGACCCTGAAAACTCATGCGCTCATTTGTGTACTTTGGGTACTTCTGATGTTGCTCAAGAGGCACCTGTGATCTATGACAGTTCCCACCACTCTAATTCTTCTGGATCTTTTCTTTTGCAATGTCTTGTAGTATCATTAATATTGATTTTAGGATGCCTGAAAGCTCTAAGCGTTAATCACAAATGAAATATAGTAGACCTGGAAAAGGTACAGAGAACACAAGGAGGATGATCAAAGATCTGGAGCAACTTCAGTGCAAGGTGTGACTAAACAGGCTCTGGCTCTTGATCCTGGGGAAAAGGTGAATGGGACAGAGGGCTACAAAAGCATGTGCAACTTGGAGAAGATGAGAGAAGACAATCAAGCTCTCCACAGAAAGATGCAGAACATTAAACACACCATAAATGAAAAATCTTTGTATGATATAGCCTGGATTATACTGTAAATGAAGAGCACCTACTAACAGTGCTAGGCTCTAGCAAACCAACAGCTCTGCTGCTCTCACAAGTTTCTAAGAGGAACATGACACTACGTTGCAGGCGCGTGCTCTTGCCTACCCTCTGCTGATGCAGCCAGCCCAAGCTCCACAGCCCGTGCCCTGCTGCTTGCGTCCTGCCACTTGCATCCTGGCCGGCTGCCCGGATGAGCCCGCTCACATGCAACCTGTTCTGCAGAGTCAATGCGCCCTCGGCAAGCTAAAAATTACAGACATGGCCTGATGACACTGAGATAATGATTCCTTGGAGCACAGAAGCAGGAAGATCAGCTGAGAGAATTGTTTGGGAGTAGGGGCAATGGTGAGGGGGAAAAGCACAGGAGCAGACAGCAAGACAGATGGACCTGGTCATGCATCCAGAGCTGCCGCTTACAAGAGGTCTCATGAGATGCTGTAAGTGAACGCTTTACAGAGGAGATGCTCGAAGCTGCAGCAGCGTAAGCAAAGTCTTGTATGTTATGTTTCCTTCCTCATTTAGGGCAAGCAGTCTGAAACACATGCCCCACCACTGACCTCGACTCTGACCCAGAGGGACTGTCTCTGCTTGAAAGGATGATTCATTCACTCTGCTAGAAGGACTGAATGAATAGGCAGTATTCAGACTGCAGAACACTTATCATTTGGGATTCCCTCAAAATTTAGGTCTGACATGACTGGGTCAGTAACCATGCACTTTTGTTCCTACCTCCTTGAACAGAAATGTCTCTTTGCATCCTTCAGTGCTTCCCACAAATCAGGTCGATTTTTATGGCTTGCTAATTATTACTGCTAGACTTCTGCCGGGCTTCAGGATGAAAAAAAGAGCTTTTCTGAAAGCTTAAGGCACAAAACTTACAGAATAAATCACTGTCTATCTGGCGGCAACAAAATCCAGCCATGGCAGCCACTTAAATATACACATCTGTACAGTGCTGAACTTTATTTCTCTAGGAATGGAAAGTTTTATTCTACTTCAGTTGACGGAGAACATGAAAGACAACCAAAAAATGCGAAAAAAAAGTAACTGTCACAGACTGGGTATTGTCTGAACACGCTTGCACATATCCTGCATATAAAACTACCTGAAAGGACATTGAAGCTACAGGATTGAAACCCCAGTTTCAGGCTGTGGGTTCCACTCCCTCATTCAGCCTTGACATCCAAGCTACAGTTTCCACCACCATAGACTTGGAGAGTTTTCTCCTTACACCCAGGTCTAGCTTCAAATCCACACTCACATTCTCCTCATTCCAACTGTTCCACCAACTCCCAGCTTTCCTTCTTGGCTTTCTTATCTAGTCCCGTCTCCACAACTTGTATCCATCTGTTGAGCCATTCCCACCTCTCCCATGTACCCCTTGTCAGAGCCCTCAGTCCCTGCTTCCTACCACAAGGTCTCATCAGGTTTTAAACTGGGGACTTTTTGCATCTTCTAGAAGACTATAAGCAGAGAAGAGGCAGATTCTTCTCTTGTGCAGTAATGTCATCAGTGATGACATGATAGGACACAAGGAGGGCTCAGGGAGGCTAGAATCAGTAGAGATTCCAGAGGTCTCTCCTGACTTCCAGTAAACTTTGCAAAGATGCCTCCAAAGGGCTTCTGAAACAGGAACGGCCACTACTTTCTCTTCGTTTATACCTACACCACAGGGTACAAAAGACTTCCCCATGTCAGCTGCTGGGCATCCCTGCAAAACTGCTGAGAATGAACTCATGAAGCAAGACATACACTAAGACATAGACTAACCGGGCAGCAGCACCTACATGACACTGTGTCAGTCCAGACTGGGGAGTATTTATCTGATCTCATCCTTCTCCTGCCCCCTTCCATGGCACAGGGCAAAAAAGGCCACGATGTTTGGCCCAACTCTAGCCTCACACCCAATTTTCTGCAAAAACCCCTATGCCCAGTGCAAGCTGCACTGAAGAAAACACCAGTTCAAGCATCAAATTCTCCCTGCTCACTTTACAGATCATGATAGGTTCTTCTTAAACAAACCTTTTCTCTGCACCGCGTTGGGCTGAGCGGAGATTCGGGAGGCTTTCAGAAGGGAGGTATTAAGATATTTTCCGGTGTTGCTGGCTGCGCCACAGGAGCACTGTCAGGTACAGAGGAACAATGAAAAGCACTTTTTGACACAGCACACATATAAAAGGAGGGCTCGTTTGCTGTCCTTATACCTGCTGCCAGTTTGAAGCCATTTACATGAGAGAGGCTGTAGCACTGTCTAGAAGATGGAATAAAACCCTAAAGCTCCATTTTCTGAGGCAGCGCTCGGATCAAACCCTGCTGTGCGCAGGCCGATCAGCAGAGCTTTCCAGGCCGGATTTTCTCTGGGGCTTTGTGTGTTTTCTGGGAATATTAAAAAAGTTGGGAGAATTTTCTGGAAGCAATTTTTTCCCTACTTGTTCTTCTAAAAGGCACCTCACTTGACATAGCAGGATTTGATATGGGAGCACATGGCAGAACTGCCATCCTCATCATATTTCAAGTTTCTTTAAAATACTGAGCATTTTCAAGGGGCTTTACTTAGTGAAAAGGAAAATGTTATAATCAGACTAATAAAGACTACAGTACTCACATCACATCATTATATTTGACATACAGCATATGATCAATTGCAAAAAAATTACCATTTAAAAGATGCAGTTGATCTCTCTCAAAAACACCCATCCAAATGATACACTCCTTTGAAGAATACGCTGTACTTTACTGTGCTGTGCTGCTTCCAGGGAGCGTTGCTCATAGCCACTTGCAGTTTTGAAACAAAGACAAAATTCGTTCTTTTTCCACAGCAGGAAATGACTACCCAGACAACATTTTTTTTTTCTTTTCAAATAAAAGGCCTATGTTGATCAATACCAAATGCACACATAAGTGACAGAAGTTGTAGTATAATCAATTCTCTCCAAACAAATAACATTTCAGTACTGTCTTTGCTTACTTACCAAAAAAGAGAAAAAGTCCGTTTTCTTTTGCTCTTGACATTTTAGTGCTTTCTCTGCCCCTCACCTGCTGAGAATCCAAGGGAGTGTAAAACGTGAAGGATTTCCTAGAGCAACGGGGAGGGTCATTGACCACTGCCCAACACTCTCCTGGCGCCCTCGGCAGCCAGGACAACCCTGGCGGGACGCAGGGAGCAGCAGGCAAGGCAGGAGCCGCAGCGCAGGTTGCACCCTCCGCTGCTCCAACTCCTTGGCCAGCTGTCAGTCAGCACTGTGGAAAATGGACAGGGAAAATATTCCGAAGTCCTGGCATTAAGATGCTTTCCAGTCCAGATCTTCTTAAAAACCACCTCAATAAAGCGTTACAAGTTTGTCCCTGCTACCCGTTTTCCACTTCAGCAGCTGCAGAACACGGGAGACACAAGATTTTAAAAGCGGGGGCAGCATCCAAGGGCCCGGTGACGTGGGCATTACTAGAAAATAACTTAAGGTCTGGGCTACGTATCCTCGGAAATCATTGTGAAGTGTTTATTTAAGGCCAAATTAGATAGGAAAGGGTAAAACTGAACTTTCATCCATTAAAACAAATAACTAATCCCTTTGCAGCAGCAAGTCTAAACAGCCTATGTGACCCTGAGGAAGAGTCCGGCCTTGCTGCACTGCACATAAATGACTGTGTGGAAACGTAAGGAAATGCAGAGCACTTTTTTCCACACAGCTGGGATATTTCTGCGCTTTCCCAGACCCCAGTTACTTGCATGCTGTCCTACCTGCAATCCTGGTATCTCTATAAACCCAACTTTGAGCACTTTTGTGAAGGAGCGAGCTTGGTCTTACTGTCCAAGCTAGATATATCTATACCCTGACATACCAAATGTGCATTAACCATCCAGAAATAAAGTCTTCAAGACAAAGTTGCAGTTTTTTTGCAGGTAAATTAGCCAGGGACACTTAATGATAGAGCAATAACCTAGTAGGTAACGTAGCGAAAAATTACTAGAACTTCATTTTCTCAAGTAGTGAAATAGCCAGTGCATTTTCTCCTTATAAAACAGCATTTTCGTCAGCAGCAAAGAGCAAGCTGTGTCTTACACTTTCTGACATCCCAGAGGATGGCTGACTTTCCCTTATTCACCGCATATTTCCAGGACTGCAAATATGTTCTAGCAGAAATTCATTAAGTGCAGCATGGAAAGCATCAAAGGCAATTAAACACATTTACCTTAGACTTGGCCAAGGAGCAGACAACCTAGAGATGAAATAGAATTGCCTAATTCCCGTGAGTTACCATGTTTTAGCCACGTGATGCTTTCGAAATCAGCTCATTAACAGAAAGCAAAGCATTCAGTGTGGAAACTCCCATTTTAGCCCCCTCCTCTGCTGCTCCTTGTGCATCTGCTTGTACATTTAACACTAAATGACAGCAGCTCGCAGCCTTCCCCAGTTTCTCATACATTTACATGTGCGTTTTGATAAGGGCTCCTATTTTTCCCAAGGTGAATCAAAATATCTGTCAATAAACCCAACCCCACCACTCCTAGGAATAACGAACGTGACATACTGTGATGCTAGAACACAGCTAAAAGAAAGATAGGAAACATACGGAACATACAGCAGATTATTTTAATTGCACCTTCTTGACAGAAAAAAAAGAACACAATAAAACCTGAGAGAAAAACGACTGAGATTTTCTGCATTCAGCAACACTTCACTCCATTTTCTCTTCCTTGTCATCTCTGCATCAGAAACACTGAAATAACCAACATCACTGCAGTCGTAATGACTTAACACCCACCTCAAGTACATATAGAAAAGGACTAATTTTGTAGGCTTCAGTGCTTTTAAATTATGTTTGTTACCATGAGAACTTGATTAAAATGCCACCCACAAGCTTGCAGAAGTGGGGGGGAAACAACAACAACAACAAAATCTACTTTTAATCACTGGTAGTACACTTGCTGCAATGCAGCATTTTTCCAAGCTCCACAACCTTCTGCAGGAAGAGGCAGCAGAGATGCCCAGACAGACATAATTTTGCTGAATACCTTCTTTTGGAAAATATTTAGCTGACAGTAGGGTTGCCATCCAGTACTATTACACAATATTCCATTCAAGCAGGATGAAGCACTCGTACGTGCTCCATTCTGTGTTAAAAGGCTTGATCGGAAAACTAGAAAATTATTTGGATGTGCAAGGTGGGGCCGACCGACAGCCACTCAGAACACACGAGTATTTTTGGTGAGATTAGAGATATATCAAAGCTTTGAAACACTCCAGTTTCTCCTCCTTTTGCTTGTTTATATTGACTTTGATTTTTAGGTAAATATGTATGTGTGTGTGTGTGTGCGCGCGCATGTGTGTGTGTGTGTATATATGTATGTATATATATATATTTCTGGAAATCTATTTAGCAGCACTGTATTGATTTGGCATCAATCTCCATTTTTTCTGTTGCTTTTCTTTGGTGGTTTGTTTTTATTTTATATTGCATTATCATTGGACTACTGGGTATGGATGCAGGACCCCTGCTGTGGTAGGGGCCATGTTTGGAGAACAGGCACCCCAGGACCGCAGTCCCCCATGCAGCCAAGGGTGGGCTAGGAAGCGAGGAGGGTCTCACACCTCAAAACAGTAGCTAACCCTTGCCTCAATGGGTCCTGTCACATCGTCTCTTCAGAAAGACATTTCCTTGTCTATAGGAATGGGACTACCACTAGGCTACTTAAAAGAATGGCCAGACCCTCTCTCATTTAAGGTGAGAACAGGATTACTTTCCCCTTGGAAGATCAATCACACTCTAGAGGACACTGTCCCAGTTCGAGCATTAGCATCCTTCGGAGGACTTCAAAGCTGTCACGAGTTAAGCACTGCTAATAACAACCAGAGCATACTGCAGGAAAAGGAGGTAACAAATTTGTGAGCCGGCAGCAGCAGCGGACATCCCAAAAGACAGGGAGCCCCATTTGACTTGCCCGGGCTACAGAGAGAGGGAATCACCTTGGTCAGAGGAGGCACAAAAGCCTCGCGGTGGCCCTGGAGGCTCTCGGACACGGGAGCTCCCACACGACGTGCACGGCCGGCACGGTACAGATGCGCCAGCTCCCCGGCACCGTCGGTAGGTCAGGGCCATTCCTTCCCTCCCTCCCCTTTTCTTTTTTTCCCTGGTAATTACAGTGAATCCGGGATCATGCTCCCATAAAATTATAAAGAGATCAATTGTCCAAACCTCCCAGTGATAAAAACAAAGTTCTTTCCTTTGTGTTCAAGAAAAAAATGGCTTATTTTTTAAAGACATGGATTTTCCAGGAGATTAAGTACATTAGCAATTATAAGGTACTTTAGATAAAGAGATTTTCCCTTTTGTTATCTATAGAGTGCTGCGATTATGATTGTCTCACCTCTTCTCTGGATTACTGTAATTTATTATTTGCTGGCAATTTGTCTTTTTCTACAAGGTATTAGCTGCATACAATTTGCCAAAATTGACCTAAGAATGAAGAAATCCTTCCACTTATTAAAGTGCCTTCAAGATTATTTCACTTAAATAGAGTTTCTCTTCCTCCTAACACCACAGTACAACGCATATGCTTCTATAATCATGAAGTCCTTTCCAAAAGTGGAACAAGCTGATGATTAGGGCACTGGGCTTCAAGATTATTTGAAACTACCACTAAATTAGCCTATGTTTCAGTTCCCCCCCTGTAAAACATGTATATAGCATTCCCTTAGTTTGCAGCTGGCCTGTTCAGAATCTCAGTCTTACAGGGCAAGCACTTTCCCAATCCATGTGAGGACACTAGGGCTGCCAACCGAAGCCTTCAGATCAGCGTTTCAGAGAGTTCTGCTCAAGGAAGGACATTAACCAGATTCAGCATCTGCTTGGGGGTAGCACGACAAACTTCCTAGCAATGCAAACGAGATGAAAAGGGAGAGATCTCTGCGCACCACTGGTCGCTTGATCCACAACTTGAGTTGCTTCCTGGTTGGGTTGGGGATACGGAGGGAGTCGGGAGCCTGCAGAACTGGCTACTCCTACAGGACATGAGGTGGCCTGGAGTTTTGGCTGTCTAATAGCTCTGGTGCTTGCCCCATAAACTCAGCTGAGGTCCCTTCAGCCCTGCTGAAAGGTTCCCTGGCCCAAAAAGCCCTCAACAATCAGCAGGAACTGTCAGGAAGAGTCACAGTTTTAAATATATCTGTGAAGTCTTTGCAGAAGGTTGCAGCCCACAAATCACACGAAGGAGCCCCTGTCATTGATGTTACTGTAAAAACAAATGAAAACACTGATTTTCAGCTCTGTAGGGCTGCTGGCTCAACCAGCTGGCCTGTCTCTAAATGACTCATTTTTTTTTTTTTTTCCAAACAATCTCCATAACACATCCCCCCTCTCCCCTTCAGGGATCTATATAAAGCTTTCTACATTTCTTCTGATGGATGCTCCTTTCTAAAAATACCTTTACAAAGAACTGACTTTGGTAGCAATTAAAAATGCGACACATAGTAGTACCAAAATTCATTTAAGAAAACATAANCTCCTTTCTTCAAAGGAGAAGTCAGTTCTTTACAAAGAACTTTGCTACTGACTTTGGTAGCAATTAAAAATGCGACACATAGTAGTACCAAAATTCATTTAAGAAAACATAAATCACAAGGTATGCATAAAGTCCTTGTTAAGAGCTCGTCACCACAGCTATGTAACAGGGCCTTAAAATTTCACCTTGACATTAAACCAGTGTTTCCAATTCCCTATGTGATTCTGCTGGCTAATTTACCTTAAGATTTGTGAAAGTACAAAGAAGCCCAAAACGTTTCCTCCCTAATTTTCACATGGCTTTGCTCTAATTTCCCATCTCTCTCTGTCTAGTGTCTATCCACATACAGTAACTGTGAATCACACTGGCCAAATTCAATCATGTTTGATAGATGACATTACACTCCTACCTACCTTACAAAAAAAAAAAAAAAAAGTAGAGGGTAGAGACAGTATTAATGCTGCTATGAGGGGAAAGAACTGAATTCTTACCCTGCTTGGTGGCCATCCATCCTGCTGCATAAGCACACAGGTGCTGAGCTCTTACCCAGCCAACGCATGTGGTATTTCTGCCCCAATTCACTGCCAAAGCAAGACAGGTGAAGGATGAACAGGTGCTGATTAGGCTACAGAAAGGAACAACAGCAGAGAGGACCAAGGAAGGAGCTGAGGAAATGTGTTATGGGACTGAAGTTCTTCTGGTGGCCCAAAGATTATATAAAGATATTTTGGTGGAGAAGCAGGAAGGACATGGAGGAAGACACCTGGGGATGCAGTTGGGAAGGGTGCTGGGCGTCAGAAGCATCACAGGCAGCAGGGTGAGTTTTACATAGGGGATTGTTGAGATGAGAAAACTGGTGATACCACAGGGAGGGGTGAGCACATGGGTCCTGAGAGTAAAGGGAGAGACTGAAGGGAATGTGGTGAAAATATCACTACAAGGAGGGAACTGACACAGAATAAAAACCTACATTGCGAAGTAATACCAAATATTTTGATCAGTTCATTACGCCATTTCCAGCACCGAGCTGATCTCAAACCAATATGAAGATCTGGCTTCCAGAATTTCAGAATAGAGTTTAGCTTGAAAAGTAAAGAGATATTTCACATCCAACAAGAAGGTACATTGGAGTTGAACTATTTTGTCCATCTCTTACTTGCCACGCTTCTCATATGCAGAAGTATAGAGATGCACTAGTCACTGGATTATTGCTCTATTAGAAAAAAATTGTCCTCAGTGGAAAACACACTGAGTGAGTGGAGACAGATTAGAGATGAAGCTAACCTCTTCATAATACGCTGAGTTTTAAATCCAAAATCCCAGTAAAATGGGATTAGCTTCCATGTTGGATTCAAGTCATATGCTCTGATGTGCTTTCCTGCTGGTATGTCCCAGGTGAACTGCATCACATGCAGACCCATTTCCATCTAAGATTTCCCAGCATGAGCTGCAGAATGTTTAAGCTACTGATTATGATGAGTAATGTGGTTTCACCAGTATGCTGTGCGATTGCTTACGTCTCCATGTCTCTTCTTAGATTTGACTGCAAACTCTATTGGTTCTGGAACACTGTTTGAGCACACAGCACCTAGCACAGCAGTCATCTAATCCAGGCTTGGACGTCTGGTTACTAATTCGGTAGCTGCAATGATAAACCCCAGAACATTAACAAAAATCACAGACATCCCACCATTAATTCTAGCTTTGATCCTGTTGTGTTTAATTACAGGCACAATTACAGACACTGTTATGTTGCATTACACTCATAAATGGAAACCTGATTCTTCTGTGCTCTTACATTTTTTTTAGTAGCAAAAGTGGTGCAAGACTTTTTGCATAAACAAGCAAAAAATATCCTGCACAAAAAAGAATGTAATTAAAATAATGATACCAGGAAATGGTTATTAACAGTGTGCTGCAGAGAAGTCCAATAGATACAGCTAGGAGTAACATTATGAATTAATCATTAGGAAAGGGATACTGATCAAAGAGCCTTGAAATCTACTCCAGCTATTTCACACAGACATGACATAGGGCAAAACAAAATGGTGCAATTTTATTCCAGAAAGGTCCCAAAGCCCCTGATTTCGTATCTGAGGTTGCGTGGGGATAGAGAAGAGCAGCGCAGGCTGTGTCTGTAAGGTCCTATCTCCCTTTACAAGCAAAGGCTTCTGTCGTGCCCATGTATTGCGTGGCACATACTCCCATCCCCAGTTAATTCTTCGGGCTGCCCACGCTGTAACAGCCAGAGCCAGGACTGAATTACAGCTTCCTGCCTCAGGAGGGACCAAAGTTTGGGAGGTACTAAAAATGAGGGAAGAAAATGACTCATGTTAAGGATGACAGCTAGAAATTTTTTTTGGTCATGATTATGAAGATTCGTTCATCAGCTGTGCTGGGACGAGCTATGAGTCAAACATCTGCTCTGCTCCCAAGTTTCCCTCCCCTCGACAACAAGCCCGTTCCCCTCGCAGGCTCCTCTCATGCTCTCAAGCGCTCGTGTTACTCCCACTATGGGTTTCAACACAGTGTTTACTAACACAACTGCTTCCGTACACGTAACTCAGACCTCATTTTAAGCGTCAGGCTTTGCAGCACTGATGCTAAGGAGGCTGGCAATGCTTCAGCCTTCAGCTATTTACCCTGCAAAGCCATTTAAAGCTATCAGGTTGGAATGGGAGCATTTTCTCCATGACTTTCATTCTCTGTTTTGCAGGGATGGCTGCCACCCCCCCAGAGTGGACATCCAAGAGCAAATCCTCCTGCCCTGGCACCAGCCACAACCAGATGTTTCAGAGGAAAGTTCACCAGAACCGGTCGGTAGGAAGTTATGGATGAGGTTGGTTTTAGACAGCAGGAGGGCTCCACGTGGAGGATAAGCAGAGAGCTCTCAGGTCAGGCCCCAGGCCCGAAGGCCTTTCTGAGCCGGTCGCCACCTCGGTTGCACCCTGGGCAATGGCATAATCAGACTCACATGGGAGCCCTCCAGCTCCCATGAATGAAAGGCAGGCACATGCACTGAGGCAGCAAGCACTGCATACAGATCAAAAACCCCCATACCCCACTACAGAAATATTATAAGTTTTATAATTACAGGCTATTCCCTTTTCATATAAACATAAAGCTATAATCTTTGGCAAGATAAGTTATTTTTAAAGAGGCAATTCTTAAAAGAAATTCAAAGGTCCCACTGCAGTCAGTGACAAGACTTCAGCCAACTCCAGGAGAGCTGAACTTCTACTCCATGATGCTGAGTTTTCTTTCTGGCCATATGATTGAGGGAAAGAAACCAGAGATGTGAGAACTCAACCTTAGCACACCAGACTTTCTTGATCTGCACAACGCAACGCGTTTACTGTCGGGGATGCGAAAGAAAATCTATTCCTCAGCTACAGCAGATCTCCACAACAGGCAGAATCAGCTTGCTGGCTCACCCTGCCTGCTTGTGCCCAAAACCCTGAGCACTGCTGCAGCGCAGTGCGAAGTCCAGCACTGCCTGTTTGCCATACTGCTCCTCAAAACTAAGGCAACTCTGCCCATCACCACACAGGCCGAAGGAAGGACTACAGTAGTCCCACCAGCTTCCCAGGCCTCCTCCAGCTTCCAAGGAGCTGGGGAGGTGCTTACTGAAAAGTCGCGGCAAGTCACAATCTCTGCCCGAACAATTTTGCTTCTTGGCTATAAACAAGTTTTTAAGAATCTACTAGTGACTCAGCCTGCTAGGTAGGATTATTACTAACACCACCACCGTCATCACCATGATTTACTAGTGACAGGGGACATTCTCCTTCCTTCCCAGTGCTTAACAAGCACGCATAAGCCCTTTCAAAAGGTGGCAGATTCCTGATTGCAGTTGATAAATACAAGTGAATTGTATTTCTCGTGTTCAAAACAGGTGTTTTCAGATGAGAGCACATGCAGATAACAGCCTGTAAGATGATCAGAAGAAAGGAGGGAAGAGGCAGATTGGTTATAAAATCTGTGGTAGCCCTCCTGTCAAAGAGGAGGAAGATTGATAATAAGGAATAAACATGAAGGATGGAAAATCAAAGGCTAGTTTGGCACCAGAACACACTGTCCATTGATAAATTTGAGCTGGATGTTAGGAAGAGGTTTCCAGCAAATAGTGAGATTACGGAACAGCCCACCAGTCAGCAGGAGGGAGACTATTTCTGAGAGGATTCATGAAAGAGGATTCAAAGCCACAGCCGGCTGAGAAAGCAGATGGAAGTGCCTCCTTATAACCTTATCTATGCTGAGAAGAGGACACACACGATGGCTGCATGGGAAAAGAGAAGACCGCACAAATGCCACTGATTTATCCTTCGCACTGTCCACTTTTAATCTTTCCCCAGGGTCATTTTCCCCTGCTATAATGCGAAAGGTGTCCATCAAATAAGGTACTGCTACAAAAATGACTGACAAAAAAACGAAGTGAGCAAAAGGAGAACAACTGCTCTCCACTGGATGACTCCAGAAATCAAGATGACATTTCATCACTATAGGAAATCTTTCAGGCTTCTATCAACCAGCATTACTTTACCTGAAAGCTCTTCTAATCTTTGCTCGCCAATACCTTCCTGCACGGTGATAACTTACAACCAAAGAGAAGGGGAAATGCTAAGTCTGAGGTACAAGTCATTGTGCACTGCTCATTTTAAGTGCATTCAGCTGTTTACAGGCACAGAACAGTGGCACATAAAATTGCTGAGGATACAGGAGGTTTGCCAGCGCCTCATGCTGTGCAGAACAGCCACTACTAAGCACCCAACCACCAGTTTGCTTCCCCTCTGAGTGATACTGGATACACAGGAGCTGCTGGTGGCTCCTGCCCTGCTGCAGGCCAGGGCCCAGAAGGTGAAAGCCCCTTCCCAAACCACTGGGCTGCTTGTGCCAGTCTTCCCCAGAGTGACACAGAAAAGAGCAGTGCAAAATTTGAGCATAACAAGAGACTCCCTAAAAGTGAGCGTGTGTGTGTGTGTGTGTGTGTGTGCGCGCGCACGCGCACAAAAGCACTCAGAGCCCAGATCTTACATTATTGAACTTTTTTCACTCGCTAGTGGCAGCAGGTTGCCTTCCTTTAAAGCTGTGTTTGATGTTTCTTTTTTATTTTTATATATTTAAGTACCTCGACAATCTCAAAAGTCTGGCATCGATTTCTTATGAGGAGCAGTGGAGCTCTACTTCAACCACGAAAGCGCAGGAAAGAAAACATGGAAGATTTAAAGTGCTTCATAATTCTATATTCCTTTATTTGTAAACCAAATTCAAAAACATTTCTCAAATGCTAAATAATAAAACTCAAAAGCTTGTCACATTCCAGGAAAATAATCTCCAGAGTGACAGCCTACAGAAAGATAAATATCTCCAATTAATCACTTCTTATTAATTGCTCCAACTTTTCTTCTTTAAGTACAACCTTCTAGAAGAAACATGCGCTTAACTGGTATAAACCAGCACCTTTTTAATTAATGACAACACAGGGAGGGGAGTAGTTTTCACCAGCTGAAAATCACATTTATTTTTACACCGCTCCTCAGAGGGGCCAGAGCCTGAACATTCTCTAGCTCGCTGAGCCAACAGGAGATACCTGGAAGGCCACGGCCACCCCAAGACGCCTCCTGTCCTTCATCTTAATGCACCTCATTAGCTTTTGTAGGCACCTCCCAAAATCACTAAACCTTCTGGTTTTGATTTTGCGTTATGGGCAGGAGCACAAAACCTCACCCAGAGAGAACAGCAGCATCTCACCCTGCCCTGCCCAGCTACAGTTGTGACAGCAGAAACTTGGGCTTTTTGCCACCCTGCTCTCTCTGCCCTAGCGCGTTTCTTCCTCAGGCATCGTATGGGATGTCTCAAACTAGATCTGCTCCCTTGTCCTGAAGATTACTTGCTAGTGCAAAAAGGAACTATGCTTGCTTTTAAACCAAACTGAAATGAATACATTTGTATTGGGATATACTGGAAAAACAAAGGTATAGGCATAAGATTCATAAGGTGTAAGGTTCATAAGGTATGGGCAGCACAGGTTCCTTATGATGCTCATTTTCAGCCTTTTGAGTTCCTTGAAATTTTCCTCATCCTCGAAGCGTATTTTCTTTGACCTAACCCAGTCACTTCAAACTCTGGGCGCTGGGCAGGATTACATTTGCCCTTCCTGTGCCAAACCATTCCTATCCCTTCTCCAGCACAGCTTGCTGCAGCGGCAGGGCATGACAAGCCCTGTCTGCTGTGTACGGCAACAAAATCATCTCTGCAATTCTCCCTTTATGTGACACCTTTTTACACCCTTGCTGCACACAGCTGGGTGTCACTAAGCTAAAAGAAGAAAGACGACTGCTTAAGTAACAGTACAACAGCTTTCCTCAGCTACCAAAGGCTTTTAAAGTAAAATACAATGGAGGATTACTAAAACAGGAACTAACCCCAGGAAAATAAGGTATCCCAAAAGTTAGGAGGAGTTCTTGCTCTTCTCTCAAAATGTCCCCAGTCTGCAGAAGCAGCCTCCTTGCCAAACTACAGAACAAGTAAAAAGTCATACCTGGTTAGGAAGGCGATAGGATGTGGCGTCTGGTTGTTAAACAAGGAAAACGTTCTGTTCCTACAAAAAAAGAGACACATACGCCATTAAGTCTCTATTCAGTGAGTTTAGCATAAACTCAAAACTATAAGGGCTATAAAATGCAACATATGTCTAACAGCACTAACGTCCTCACATTTTTCTCCCAGCTTTATTTCCCAAGATTCCCTTGAGATGGCAACCTGGCTCCTCCGTGTTATGCAGTTCACTTTGGGATCACCAAGGACCTGCCTATTCCCTGGACTTGCCAGAAGGAAAGCAGCTGGTAACGGCTTCATGACCCATCCCGTGCAATAAGTAGTTACACTAAACGAGCTGTGTCAGAAAGAAGCTCCGGTCAGCATCGATTCTACCCACCCGCGGGATGAAGAGGAATGTTAAAATAAACCAATCCCATTTGCTCTGGCTCAGCTGCAAGATCAATGTTCTCGACAGCAGAGCCGAGTGCTCGGCGTCCTGGCAGCCTGCAGCTGTGTCACCAGTGCTAAATAACGTGGCACAGCCTGGACCAGGGCAGGGGGACACACAGAAGAGCCACGCTCAGCAAGGACGTTAACCGAGGGTGGACTCACACGTATCCCCCATGACTCGATGGCATTTTTAAGCACAAGGAGGGAGGATTTGTTTTAGCACTTTCACATTACCCTCCTTCAACCTCCATTGAACGTATGCCCTAAAACTTGTGTGCTGAAACGTCATTCACCTCCCTGCTAAAACTCTACTGCAATCAAGGGGATAAATGGGAGCCAGCAGCAGAACACAAAAATACCAGACAATCAAAATACAACATGCCAGGAGTAGGAGGCAGTTCTGCTGCCCCAGCAATTTGCTGGGGAGAGGTTGTAATTGGCATTTCCACCCCTTCCTGACTAGGAAGAAAATGAGATGTTTCACAGATGCTTCCCCCAGAAAACAGGAGAGACACCCGCCCCCATGGAGGAGCCAGCAGCTCCAAATTTAGGGCAGTTATCTCAAACACAAGAAGTTAACCTCTAAGTGCCCAGGCAGCAGTTGCCCCCACGGCAGGAATGGGGCTGCTTCTTCCTATGGGCATCTCCTAACAGCAAGGCGGCTGAGGAAAGGTGTCTGTTTTTGGAAAGGAAAACCTTCATGGGGTCATGCCTGCTTATCCCAATGAATCCCACTGCAACCTAGCGAGTAAGGATTGATAAGGAAACACGAGGTTTATTCCCAGCTCTGCCATTCACCTGTGGGCAGAACATGTCACCCACTATATCCTGCTTAGCCTGCGTACACGTTAGAGATTGTAACTCCTCTTTGTAAAGCTCTCTGAGATCTACCTAGGAAAACTGATAGAAGAAAACCCGATGTGCACATAAAGTGCTCAGTAAGGACTCGGGCAAACAGATCTGATCCATTAGCACCAAAGCTTTCCATACAGTTTCTTCCTTGACAGCCCACCCTGTGCCTCCTTTCCATTCCCTCTCCAACGCTCCCTATCAGCAGAAGGAGCTTAAGATAAAATGACACACATTTTTCAGACATGCACTAAAAAAGAAAACTGGTATTTGAAGGGCAGAAATCACTACGCAGTTATTTCTAATTGAGTCTCAAAGTGCTAGGAAATGAAGGTCAAATGCATCTAAATTTCAGCTGGTGATGTGGAGAGGATGAAGGTGAAGGACTCCGGCTAGACAGCAACGCAGCAGCCAGACTGCGCTGACGGGAAGCACCAGCTCTGCGCTTGGCCCGAAACTGCCCTGCTGATCTATTAAAGTCTTTAACGCTCCCAAAACAAACAATGCTGATCTTGCCATCAAAAATGTATTTATTCTAAAAAGCTATTGAATTGTTTCTTTATTAAAAACAACTGGATTACTCTTAGCACTTTCTAATCCCCACCAGTTAAGTAGCACCATTTGTCTGGCAACTACAGAAATCCCCTTTCCACTATAGTAATCCACATCAAATTCTTAAGTTTTTATAAAAAAGAAGTCAAAAAAGCTAAAACTTTTGAGCGAGTTTCCTCATGGGGGAAATACCATGGGGTTGCTACTGCTGCTGTGAGCAGCTCATTTTCCAGGAAGCGCAGGAGACGGAGCCAGGCTGGGCTGTGACCATGAGGCCGAGTTGGGGAGGATTCAAGCACCCTGGGCCACCAGCAAGGTGGGTGAGCGGAACCTGGAGCGCGCGGCCGGCAGGAGACACCGCTCAGTCCCATACAGAAATCGGGGTCAGCACGGTTCCCTTTGCAGGAGACGATTTTCTTGTCCTTTTGGCAGCAGCAACCTGGCTGCATTCACAGTTGCCAAGAAGAGAATGAAGAGGCAACAGAGGAGGACAAGAGAAGCAAAGGGGAAAAGGAGCAGATGGGCATTTTCACAGCCTGAGTACAGAAGCTAGCACCCCAAGGCGGGTCGGGTTGTGTTTCAGTAACCTCCGAGATGAAGACATTTGCTGCATTTGATGAAGATATACGGTGTCTGGGGTTTACTAATGGTGTCTCTAATAGTATATCCGATTTTATAACTAACAGGGAAGAAGTTGTTCTGCTGACAGTTATTGCTGAGGCGTCTGAAGCGTTTTGCCGAATTCACCAGCGCAGACCTGTCATTAGCGTTCCTTTGCTTTTAACTACAACTTACTTCCTTTGTAGCTGGCTCAGCGAGGATAGGTCTGGGGGCTGTTTTCCTGATCTTGTCAAGATGAATTTTTATGCAAGCTGCTTGAAAGATGTGCCACCTGCTATTTTATATCTATAATTTATTGTATAATAAGTTCCTATAAATTCTTATGATGGCTTAAGAGACTTGTAAAATGAACAACTGGCCTATTTTTTCTCAGTTGCTCCACAAAGCAGGAAGACATCGGGTCACTCCAAGTTGCCCACGCTGCCCTGCCTTGGCCACAGATGCCCCTTTGGTTTCCACTTTGGCTAACTCACTTAATGGATGAACTGGTCTTCCAGAGGGCACCTAAGACTCGCTGCTAACGATAAGTGCTCAACATCACGCACAGAACCCCCGCGTTTCCCTGCTTCAGTGTAGCACTGCTAGGCACCTTGCCAAAGACGGGTAACACTAAGCTGGTAAGAAATAACCACGACTCTTTCCTTTTTTATTTTTTGTAAATGAACAGCATAAAGAACAACCCGCTTCAGAGTAGGTGCACTATTACTTGTCTTAAATACTACTTTTAACCTGTCCTTGGACTAAGAGCACATAAGGCATAGTCATCACTAAGCTTCACAGCTGTAAAACCAAAATTTGTTCTGCAAAGAGCATGATCCTAAGCAGGGTCTCGGGAAGGCACATGGAGCCAGGACGGGGGCGACTGAGCAGGGCTTCCTGCCTCGGTCAGGAGTAAGATGTGACACAGAAAATTATCCACTGCCTTTGAGGTACAAACCAAAGTATGAACCTCAGGAGGCAGGAAGGGGGTCTTTCTGTGGTTGAGAAATGAAGAAGGACATCAGAAAAGAGGTTGGAAAGCGAGAAATACTGCACTGACTTGGCTCCTTCCTCTCATTTCAGAATCTTTTCCAGATAAACCAGTGTTCATCCTGCAGAGATTGCAATGATCTACTACAGAAACAGAAAATGTTCTCCATATATCCTATACGCAAGACTCAATCGTGTTTCAGACACGTAACGGATATGTAGAGTGAGACACAGTAAAAATGTCACTTTTTAGGTTTGGATTGAATTTACTTTTCTTGTCAGTGGGATATTATGCACTTCAAAGGTATTAGTTCAACTTTAGAAGATGATTCGGATAAAAAAAAAAGTAATAAACCCTCATTTGGAAGGTTTGTAGACTGAGAGACCCCCTGTGGATCACAGTGTGAGTTACTACTGCCTGAGACAGGGTGAAAGCCAAGGTCACTCGGCTCCTGCTTCTGTGCTCCAGCAGGAAGCTTGAACGCATAATCCGAGCACTGCGGCTGCTGCAGCGCGGAGTGTAATTCTAGCCTCCCGCAGGAGCCAGGCGCAGCCGTTTCCCGACGTGCATGTTAACACAAACTGCATCACGCTGGGAGACGTGGACACGCTTCAAAGCGCAGCGCTTCTGTGGGGAGGTCCGAGCCAGCCCCGCGGCTCAGCCCGGCCCGAGGCTGCTGTTACCACCTGGCTGCCTGTTGTCCCTTAATCCAATAAGTTACCTTTTCCAAACGGAGACCAGGATGGGCAGCTCATGCAGCTCCCATGGTAACCACACCTAAACTGTGGCTTTGAATGGGGATTCACGTATGTGAGATACAAGGGCCCAAAGCACCAGCGTGCAGCATCTCAGCCTGCAATGGGGCAGGTGGGCACGAGCCACAACGCATCCCGAGGGGCACTGGGCTCCTTCCAGGAAGGACCTGCACTGCCTTCTTGTATGTGCATCAGCTGTCCCAGTTCACACACATCTCTGCATCCCCACACTTCCCCTGCACTGCAGAGCAACTGCAGAGCAAAAGGTCCCAGAGGCTTTAAACCCTTTATCTTCTAAATCACCTCTAAACTGCTTATCTCCATTAGCAATCTGGAGCGGTCAAGTCACCTGTCACAGGGTGAAGGGGAGTTAAGTAATGCCAAGTCTTTTGCTAGTTGAGAAGGGCAAGCTTTTGGCTTTCTTTGCGATGGATTTTGAGTACACAACTCCACTACTTCTAGCACTGCCTGAAGGTCTTGACCTTCTGAGCTTGGAGAAACTTCCACTATCAGCCTCCCCATGCAAAGCATTTGGGTGCCCTGTGACAGCCGCCGCAAACTGTTACCACTCTATCACTTGCGCGTCCTGGTGCAGTTTTCCCCTCCTGTCCTGATTTTCCCTCAATCTGCTGCCTGCCCATGTTTTCCCCCTCCTCTTTGCTAAACCCTCACGGCCGCAACTAGCAAACAGACCCAACACGCGCCTGCCACCAGGTACTTGGCAAGAAAAGGCAGCTTGGGGAGGACTGCACATTCCCAGAAGATCCAGGGATGCTTAAGGGCTATGGATCCCGTACAAGCCACAGTCACGCTAGTCACAGAGCTCAGACCGCTACACTCAACAGGCTTGTCGTCCTCCAACACAAACCGCACCAATGTCCGGGGCCCGACTCACAGCAGCTTCCTTGGACTTCTCCGCTCCCTCTTCATTTTCAGCCTGGGACACGGCGCTTGCCGCTTCCGAAGCCTCGGAATTGGGAGCTCACTGAAACGATCCTTTCCCATGAACATTTTTTCCACTTAAACAAGCGATGAAACCCCCTTCCAGTTAGCTCTACTTCCGAACTTCAATCTCAGCTCCAAATCTAAATCTGTGAAATCAGTTCTTCACTACTCTCACCCGTGACAAGGCAGGGAAAAGTGCCCTGCTCTCATTTGTGAGAAGAGTTTGCAGGATGGATTCTCTCATGTAATGTATATATTCCAGCCAGTTGTTTATTTGAAAATCATGTAGTTCCTGTGAAACCAAATGTTCTGTATTTAATAGCTTAAGCCATAAGTCATAAAAGCCAAACTCAGCAGACTATACGTTATTAAGAAATAAGGTTCCAGATGGCTAACTGGGGTCAAGCTGAGGCCAGTCTACCCATAAAGAATACAGGCTTGTGTGTTCTTGTTAAAGTTTACAGATTTGGTAAGAACAGGAGTGTTTTCCTTTCGCAGTATTCATTTCAGATAGCGTTGTTTAGTTCAACCAAAAAAATACATCTTGCACGAAGTTTAAGATAACTAGACACTGCCGGAAGCAGGAGACTACTATCTCTTGAGAGATGTTTTATGAGATGCTGCACCTTGTGTTCACTGAATGCAAAGGAAAAAAAATGGTCAAGAATTCAGAGAATTTTATGAGCACAAACACCCCGAACATATTGTATGCACATCCTCCTCTCCATTTGCAAGCACCGTGCCCAGCTCTGAAGTGGGCTCTGTTATTATACTTTAATTGGCTTGTGATTAAGCAAACAGGCAGCACTGAGGAGATGAGGAACCACGGTCCTGTAGAGTACAAGTGTCGCATGTCCCCCTTCCTCACTCAGAAAACTGTACAGCACATCTGAAAATGCTAAGCAAGTGGCAAGCCAACACGAAAACCAGGGCAAACAGAGATTTCTAACCCCTTGAAACTCAATCCCTCTAAAGAAAATTATTCTCTCTCAGCACCACGTTTCCAACTGTGCTGAAAGGCATTAAAATAACAATGCGTTTTACTAAGCTGAGCANATTCTCTCTCAGCACCACATGTTTCCAACTGTGCTGAAAGGCATTAATATAACAATGCGTTTTACTAAGCTGAGCAATCGCAGGAAGTGATTTGTGGGCTGGAAGCTGCACTTCACCCGTTCGAGTCCCCCCAAGTGCCAAGCCACGCGTTTTGCTCACAGCGTCCACAGCGCTTTCCCAACAAAAAAACACCCCGGCTGCTGCACTTGCATGTACACAGACAAGTCAAATGCAGCATTATGGACGTTACAGCTCATGCCAAACTCATTAAACCCAAACTGCCATTTGAGCAATCTTAAAAACAAATATCTGAGTGCTTGATTTGTCCACTGAATTTCTCTCTTCTTTAGAGCTAGCATGTGCATCTTGGAGCGACTTTCAAACAGGAACTCATTACTCAGAAGTGCATAACAGCTTCCTCAGAAACACGCTGCTGCAGTATGCAAGTACCTGAACAGAGAATTAAAAATCAAACCCACAGGTTACCTTGACCACAAAGCCTGTAGCCTTCTCTAATGGAGCAATTTAGGTACTTCAGCACAACTTAGACCGCATATCTAAATGAATCAAAGGTAAATCACGAATCACATGTCTTAATAAAATTCAGTTATTCAGACCAGTAGTCCTGCCCACCTGCCCAACTTTGAATTCATTTTCATTTGAAAATGGATCCTCAGACCTAGACTCAGGATTATGGCATCATAAAGCTGAAAATGTATTTTCTACAACACTCATGCAGAGCAGTAATAACCACAGTAAAGGCAGCATCCATTTTTGCACTGACACATTTGGTAACAAAATCTATATCCTTTGAACAGATTATTATTTAAAAAATAACCCCAGGGCTCAAAATCTACATCTGTGAGTAGAAAGAGCCATTACATCTCAGGACAGGAAGACCAAACCGTGTGGGGGGCAAAGCTGATGCCACCAGCCAAGGCAGGATTTTGCCTCTAGAAGAACCTTCTGCTCAGCCACACACGGGCACAAGGCAGTAGCTGCAGCGAGTTCTTGCAGCTCTGCGCATCTTAGGCTCAGGATGAATCCCACATCACTTTAGGAATCAGACCTGCAGTGGAATTAAATAGCTCAGGATTTTGTAATCGTCTTACTGCAGAGGAGTAAGAGGCAAAAATGATGAGAAAAATGTTTTTTCTTAGCTCACCTTGGTTCCTTTGGCAGACTGCTGCAATACAACTGTACATAACCCCAGGTTCCTCACTTCCAATCATCAGAACGAGCACCAGTGACCTTGCAGGATTCTATTTATTTCTAGTATATCCCCAAGTGCTCAATGTATCCTTCATACATGCAGCCTTTGCCTGAGAGTGGGACCCACGCCACTGGGCAGGGCACAGAATGAGAAAAAGGCAGTCCTTGAAGGGCTTATAACCCACTAGACAATAGACAGAGAGAGAAGAGAAAATGAAAACCAAATTCTTGCCATGTTTTTGTATTTAAAATGCAGGGCTTCTTTATCATAAATACCCAAACAATACAAATAACAAGATGGGAAACTTATCTGTTTTTAATCTTCTATGGCTTGCCTCTTCCTTCTCAGCTGCTGGCCTCCCTCCTGATTTTTTAGGGTGATCTGTGGATTCATTTTCAAGGAAAAACTTCTAAAGAATTGTGTAGTTGTCTGCCCATTTTTATACTTGAAAGACTGTGAATTGAGGCCAAGGAAGATAAAATATCTTGCCTGAAATCACACACTAGCTCTATAGCATTGAAGGAAATGCATGCAGATTTTCTAAATTTCCATTCAAGCTCTAATGACAGAGCCACCATTCCTGCTTAGCTAAGGATTGCAGCTTCTCTGTATACAGTAAACAAATCATCCGGCCACAGGCCTGAAGTTTATACTAAGCTCCTTTAAAAGCACTGCTCATCATTCAAAGGAAAATGTGTGACCTTCTGTGACATCTCTCTGGAAGGAGCTTTCATGTTGGCTGCTTTGAGATGATTAGAAGACACAGCCTTTTGAAGGCAAGCTGAGGAATCTTGGTGCTCAGCTGCTTCTTATTCTCAGGCATTAAGAAAGGGATTTCTCTGAGTTTTGCTGAATTGAAATGAGCAGCAGTGCAGTTGGGAGCTTGCTTTGGTCTTTCCATCCTCTTGCTGATGGAAGTCTCACTCGTTACTTTCCAGGTGCTGAAGAGCAGCCTCCCCTCGCACACAGATCAGAGCTGCCTGGAGCCTGCGGGAGGCAAGAGCCAAAGCGGAGGTGCCAGTGTCCAGCCCTACCCAGCTAACAGGAGGCCACCTCTTGGGCCCTCTGTCCCTCTGAGCATGGGGCAGGGCATTTGCTGGAAACACCAGCAGCTTCACCAGAAGCTACTGTAGGTAAATGTCCGTAGTACAAAACCATGCTGCACCAAAAGAACAGCCGGTATTCCTGGAAACTACAGCGCATCTGAACGGAGTCCCCTTGAGAGATTATTCAGTCTTCATTAAGCTTTCATCCCTTCAAGTCTGTTGCATGCTCATGCTCTGTGCCAAACTTCTAGTGGCCTCTCAGTACTAAGCTGTCCCACTTCTCAGAAAACATGCGCCATGTGAAGAAGCTCACCCCAACTTGCTCTGAATGAATCACAACTGTTTCCAAAAGGAACTGCCCCTTGGCTGCACATGATTTCTGAAGCTGCAGATTGCCCTCATGAGCCACAGTCATGGTCTTTCGTGTCCCTGCTATACCCAGTCATGGAGCAACAGCAAAGGCATTAGACTAGTATCACTTGAGTGGAACTATAGTCTCCTGTGGCCAAAATCGCAGAGACTCAGAGCACTGCGGATGAGCACTGGGCCACATCCTAGCCTACTCGACTCTGAAGGTAAATAGTTGTTTTTTCTTATTAGTGGCTCCATCCTCCTGCTCTCACACAACCCCTACTCCACAACCTGGACAGCTAGGTGAAACCAACCCCTTTCCATACCAGCAATTATTGGTATGGTATATACCTTAATTTTGGTATATACTCGTATAGGAGTGGCTCAGTCTGAAATGTTAGCCATGTTAGCCATGGTATTTTAATGCAGACAGGGTATGTATTCATACTATCATGAGTAACAAACAATTCATGCCATTACCCATAACGAACTGAACTGGGGAAAAGGTTTTAAGGTTTTAGTGATCAGTGCAAGCCCCACTCGGAGGTAACAGAAACAACACAGTGCTGAGGTGAAGAGCAAGCATGTATTTGGTATGAAAATAATTGTTTAAGGCAAGAAAAATACTAGTAACTAACTAGTAGGTACTGATACAGAAGAGCTTCCCATACATGTGTGTGCTTTCAATATTTCCAAGGTAACATTACCAACCACCTTCCAGATTTTGTTGATACTGAGGCAAGTAACGTATCTTTAGACACTGATGAACAGGTTTGTTGACATCATGAAGTGCTCAAGAATTCATGATTATGCAGAAACTGTGACTGAAGCACTTATGTAGGAGGTATGGGCTTCATGATAACACCAACAGCTTTCCTTTACATTTATCATGACAGAGCAAACAGTTTCACTAACACTACTCCATGTGACTCTTATAATGCTAAAAGATGAATGTTTGCTCATATGCCTCAAGATTGGGAGACAGGATTCACTCTTTTTGGAAAAACTGCGTGTTGAGAGTTACTTGTTTCAATCAAGAAACAAATCAACCACCCTAACACCTTGCCACCTACAGAAAAAGCATTGCAAAAGATATTTTGGCATCTCAACAGTGGCAGAAAGATGCAATGCTCCACACACTTTGCAGGGTGCTTGCAGCCATCCCGCTCTGTACCACGGGGCATTTGTGACAAGCACAACATGGTAGGTAACTTCTTACCCATTTCATCCTGTCACATCCATCACAAAGGAAAGAGCTTCTTGATTAGGACTGAGCCTAAAGGATCCCTCGCTAGCAGATGCTTCCGGGACATGAATTTTAACTGCTGATTTTTAGTAGGTCCACCTGATGGAAAATAATTTCCAGAAGTGAGCCAAAGAGTTTAATGGGAAATGCTCATTACCTGGGATCAGCTAGTGGAGCTCGCATGGGAGCGAGTTGGGGGTCTCCTGCAAGTACCCAGCTCCTGCTCTTAGCCACGTGCTCGCAGTCTTCTACGTGCCCAACTTTCAGTGTTCCCAGCATCTGAGATGGTGCCCTCGCGGGACCAGTCATTTCTAGCACCCTTGGGATCCTGAATCGTGTACAAGAAAGCTAAAAGGTATCTCAAAAGTCTGTGCCACTTTGCCTTTGTTAATGAGCCCCATTCTGGATGAAACGCACATCCTTGGAGGGTTTATTGTGAGCATATGGATTATGTGACTGCGATTTCCCTAGACTGAGAGAGTAAATAACATACAGAAAGGAACTACACCGTAGGAAACAGTGCCCTGATTTTCATGGCATATGTTTTAATACACTGTTTGTAACCAGTCAATAAAAACTACACAAAGCTGTTTGGATATGGAAATGAAAGGGTTTCAACGTGTGCTCAGTTTCTAAGGTTATGCCCACACAGCCGCGTGTGTTGTTATTAAACCATACAGAAGAAATACAAATTATTTTAAACAGGCTTTTTTGTATTTCTCCACCACCACCGATACTTTTAAACATTCAACTAAGTCCATCACAATTACTGCCTACATATTCATTATGCTTATGTAGATATGCAAATTTAAAAATCTTCATTTGTACAAACATGGCATCTGCAAAACACCACCTGCAAAATGTGCACGTGGTTTAGAGCTCTTGAGAAACAAGGGGTTTATTGTAAAAGTACCTGTAATAGCCATACCCGTTTTACAAAAGATGGCAATTTGGGAACTAAAGCAAGCCAGATCTCTAGCAGCTCAGCACGAGCGAGCACCTGAAAGGCAAATTTCCATAGTTAATACTTACCAGTAAATTGCCCCATGCTGCCAACATCACTAATGTCATTTTCAGCACAACGGCAGCCTCTGGCAAGAGGCTGCGGTGACAATTTCAATGAACTTTCCTCATCTTCATCTCACAGGTCCCCTGATGGAAACCACGTGTTTCCACGGTACGTCCCGGGGCTCACACAGCCTCAGCCCTGTTGCGTGCAGCACGACCGGCACAACTTCTCCTAAGCCCCAGGGTGCTCTCCTCTTAGCAGGGACAGCGTCTCCTCTTAGCGCGGACAGTGTCCTCGCAGAGCCACCACGTTGTGTACCCACCTCACCAAAATGAGCTCCTGCAAGCAGTATTAGCCCTACACCAGTTACCAACTAATGCTGCCCTTTAAGTGGCCAATCCAAAAGCCACCGAAGGCGACACAAAACTTGACATCGGACTCAGCAGGCTTTGGATCAGGTCTCAGCATCATTATCAAACACCTCGGACAAGACACACAACCAGAAGGAGGGTAGGGCCCTGCTTTAACCTACCCTGTGGCCCTCTGTAGTAGTCAAAAAAAATATGCTATTACAGGAGTGTCTACAACCTAAGATACTAATTCAGAATCTATTAAGAGTTGAACAGCAATAGACCTTTCGGACCAATGCCAAGTTTTACACGGTGATTTTTAGGAAGTTAAAATATTCTTTCCTGGTGTTTTAGTTAGCATTGCACAAACAAAAATGGCCAATTCTTTTGCAAGCCCTTGCTAACAGTGTCCTTCCATGCTACAGACTGCGGTGTTTTACTTGCTACAAAAGCAAAGTGCTGGCACTTATTTCTCTGCACTTATTCTATCAACAGCACTTTCACACCGCGGCGCCTTCAAGCTGTGAACCCCCTGGGAGGTTTGCAATCCAGTCACAAAATCCAGCTTCAGTCTTACAAAGTGACTGACCTAGTCACCCTACTTTCCCGACAATGTAGGGCACATACAGGCGTTGGATAACTATCTAAATATCTTTAGTTTAGGTATCTACCTCCTAGCACCCAGAGACATAAAGGTTTGGGGATTTTTCCATCCATTTTCTAGGCAAGAAAGCCTAGTAATAGAGGCAGGTGGGAAAGCAGGAATGAAACAACTTGGAACAAGTTACAGTGCACTGTCTAGGTTGAGAACTACCTTCTTGAAACGAACTTGGCAAACCAGCACCCAGAAACATCTTTGGATTAAGCACTGCAGAGCTGCCCCATCACACAAGCTACTGCAAGTCTGTGAGTTGCTCCTTCACCCTTCTCATCCTCCTGTCCTCTCCCAGAAACTGCAGCTGGTACAAGGAAAGCAGAATGAATCCCTGGGGCCCCCGAGGGATCACCAGTAGCAGGACTAGAGCCTAAAAGGACCAAACCCAATCTGCAACAGTGGCAGGCTGCAAAGCCAAAGCAACTCAAGCAGCAGCCAGCAAATACCCATCCCCTCCTGGGACAAAATCACCCAGGAACACCCAGGGCAGCGACAGCAACCACCTAGCACAGACCTTTCTGCCAGACCCTGGCCAGGTCGTGCTGCTCTGCACTTGGGCTTCCTGTGGCAGTATCCAATTCTTCCCACAACAACCCTTCCCGCAAATGCATGTCTTGTTTCTTTTTTCTTTTTTTATTTCCCACCTGAAGGTGTTTCTTTTAGCTAACCCCTTATTTCTCCCTGAGGGTACTCACGATGCTCCATTTCTTTGAACTCACAACCAGGAAAAATGCACTTAATAGGCAAGAACACATTTTCATACGTTCAGCCGTGTTCTGCCTCAGTGTCCCCAGACGGCAGCTTCACAACAATCCTCCTCTTTAATTCCTTGGGCCTCATAACTCCCACTTGTTCTCCCAGAGGACGGGCTGCTGCCTAGCTCTGCTCGACAGAGCCCGCAGCAGCACCGCATACATCCCTCCGCCCGTCCCTGATGAGGGTGATGCAGGAAGGAGAAAAACCCACCATGTGCGAAGACCAAGGTGCCCGTGACTGCAGCAGAGCAAAACCAAGGCCATGCTAATGGAAAGTTTCTACGAGAATTCAAACAGATCCATCTTTTCTGCTCCCTCCGCCCTGCTTCTAAGATGCTGCTTTCTGGTTCAGCTTTGCTTGCAGACGCTGCCCCTCCAGCAGCTACGACCCTGCAGTGAGCACGAGAAGGTTGGAGCTGTGACCAGGGCGCCACGAGAAAGGACCTTCTGGATCCCACCATTCAGCCTGCCCTTACACTGGCCCTTTACCCCCTGCATAGCTGCAGTGGCCCAGGCCTCTCCAACAGCCTCTGTCCAAGATACCTGGAGACTGCATTTACACAGTGCTTCCATCACCAGCAGCACTCCAATTTTGTTTTTTCTTTTGTGTGTGTCAACTCAGATATCTATGGAACATAGAGACTGGAAGTTGGCAGAAGCAGCCCAGCACAAAGCACTGGAGAGATCAAAAGTCAATTGTTTTTTAACCCTTTTACACAGCCGCCATTTCCAACTTCCCACCTCCAGTGCCAAAAGCAAGAAGCCGGGAGGGCTGCCCCGCTTGGCGCGCAGGAGCTCTCTCCCCACCACAAACCCACCAACAGAAAAACCCCCTTCAGCTTTATGTCCCAGGTGAACTAGACGTTGCTCAATTTTCAAATCCCAGGCACAGGCTGACAAAGCAACAGCCTGTGTGAGGTACCCAAAGACAATCCAAAACTCTCATCCAACATCCTATGCGCAGTCTCTTATCCTCTCAAAATCTTGTGCTTACTTCCAGGTTATTTATTAGATCATAAAATATATTTTGGCTTAAAGGCCTTCTGCAACTGTGTACAGCTGTCCCCTGTATAAAGTGTGGTGCTGACCTGGGGTGATAAAAGCTAAGCTCTCTGCTATCAACCACATTTTTCAGGCACAAAGCTGCGCACACCATAAGGGAGGGGAAAGGCTCATAACTACAATGGCAGTGAGACCCTATTTTCTATTTCAAGAAGGAAAAGAAAGAAGTTATCGACCTCTTTATCCCACAATGAATGGGGATGGACCAGTGGCTTAAGAGCCCAGGAAGACACGTTGCAGACAATAATAAAACAACCTCATTACAGCGTGAAAGAGGACAGATGGCAGCACCACAACAGCCATCAGTGCATTTAAAGAGAGACGTCGCCTTCCTACACCCAGCCTGGCACAGCAGGCGCGCCACGCTGCAAGGACAGGCGTAGCTTGGCGGCCACCCGTACCCACACTGTCCCTACCACATCTGCAAGGCCCCAAAACTCATCTTTTTGTTTCATCCTCTCTTCTCCAAGCTCCTTCTGGTTTGCGGTGCTGTTTCCTAGCTCCCCTGAAGCCTTCTGAAAGCAGCTGTTCCAGGCAGCAGGGCCGTTTCCGTAGAGCAGGATCACCTACAGGCACATAGGCTTTAACTACTAATCATTTTGTGGAGGGACTCTGTTATGGAGGAGGAAAGAGCAAAACACTGGGTCTAAGATCAATTCAGAGTAACAGGACAGGAACGCTGAAATGATTTACCTGGACTCCACTCTAGTGCTGTAGCTCAAAGCCACCCAGGCATTTGGTGCCAGAGCAGCACCACACAGAGCTCTCTAATGTTCAACATCTCTGACCACAACACCCCAACAAGGGTGCAGGGCAGACATAGAGGCCACGGAGAGGGTGGGCAACAGCCTGACCAACAATCTCCTTGCTTCCTTCCTCTGCTGTGCCTCTGCGATACAGCCACAGAGAAATTCTCACTTTGTTTTTAAAATTCAAATATTCCTCTGGGACTTATTTCAGGGAGTGATTCCTGGTGTGCAAGCTGCAGGGATACGTTACTTGGATCACGGCCTCAGCTCCCATTGCCCGGGTTCAATAATTAACCAGCTAAAGTGCTCTCAAGTGCCTGGCGTGTGAACCGCACACAACCGCGCTCTGCGGTGCTCGCTTAACGCCCGTTATAGCTACAGCTATAAAACTATGTCTACGTAGTACCCTGACAAAACACACGCATCTTCAATTTACTTTTCCTAATTCCTTCCACAAGTATTCCCCGGGACGTTTTGACTAACGGACACCAAGCGCAAAAAAGCTAAGAATAAGCACGTTCATTTATCTGCTCCAAGGGGCACTTCTATATTTTGCAGGCAGTCTTCCTGCCGTAAGCAGTTCTGCGGGTTTCTGGGTTGTTATTAATTACACCTCACCCCTGATAATAACAGCAGCAGTCCCCGTAGCCGCGATCTCTCAGGTACCGGGCTGCACCGCAGACGTGTTCTGTGGCGTCGCTCTGAAGCTGAGGGCAGCCCACGCGCGACAAGCTCGGCCTCGAGCGGGACCTCCCCTCCCTGGCCTCGCCAGGCAGCAATACGGGTAGCAGCCGCCTCGAATCACCACAGATCTGGGGTTTACAGGTAGCAGCCACCTCGAATCACCACAGATCTGGGCTTTACAGGTAGCAGCCATCTTGAATCACCACAATTTTGGGTTTTACTGCATTGAGTCAATATGGAGGCCTCGGCGGCCGAAGGGAACGCTGAGGCAGCACAAGCGCCTCAAGCAGCTCTGGGGAGCGCTGCCGACCGACGCAAATCCGCCCTCAAAGCGACTCCGGCTCAACGGCTGCAATTCGGGGGAACGCGCAAATCCCAAAGCGGGAGCTTCTGCCCTCGGTTATTAGGTGTTCCCGGGTCTGTCCCTACGAGGGGTCCTGATTCCCACAAACATTTCCCCTCGTGCTCACAGACGATGCAAGACAGAGCGGCCCGCGCATCGCCCCGCACTGCGGGATGTGGGCACTGACACGGGCGCTCGCTGCTCCTCTCAGATACGCTCTGACACCCAGGCAACTGCCTGACACGGGGGTTATATCACTGTTTAAATATACAGCTCTCTGATCTCTCCTCCACTGCTCTATTCCTGTCATTAGTGCTCATTAATCTCTTGATGATGGAAATGCTAAGGAAAGGCACTTTCTTAAGCAACGCTCATTTTCTTTCAGCACATTTGCATATTTAAGAGCAAGAATATGCATTAAAAATAATAATAAAAAAGAACACAATTCACTAACAGCATACACTGAAAAAATTACCTTATCACCCGCACCGTAACGACTCGGAGCACAGATGTAAATAGCTGCCGTGATGGAGGACTGACGGTCACCCAATGTATCAAAACGAGTCGCCCGTGAATTCTCAGGGGCTCCGTGACAGCAGCAGTGCGGAGCCCTCGGGAGGCCTCACGGGCAGCGAGCGCGGCAGCAGCAGCCCCCTGCGCGGGGTTTCACCTCACAGGCTCCCGGCCACACAGCCCGGGTCCCCATCAGGGGACGGCCAGGTTTTCAATACACAGCACAGGTCAACAGCTTGACATTTATTCCCCATCAAAGGGCATTCACAGTAAGACAAAGTTAATGAGGGGAAAGGGACAATTAAGTTTATATATTACTAAACACTAACCTTTTTACCGTTACTATGCCTACACTAACACCAGAGTCACCACAAGGCAAAAGCCACCGCACCAAGTACCAGGCCTAAACTTCGTATGCATCCAGCGTCATCCAACCAAGGACCTCAATAATTTACCACACTGACAAAATATCTCTACGGAGGAGTACACTACATTGCTGCGGAAGCAACACTGGCAGCATCTCCTTCTGCATAGCAACCGCAGGCCTGTTTTACTGCCTCTAAGTCTTGATATTTGAACACAGCTTGGCAAAGAGTGAAGGACAGACAGACATTTTCTTCCTAGCAATGTAAAACAAAGCAGGAGGGAGTTTTCCGTTCCCTCAAAGCAGGGAAATGCTAGCGTGGGCTCACCACTTCTTTGCTGTTTCTGATCTTCCGCTGGCCCAGGCCAAAGAGCTGTGCTGAGGCCTGAGCAGCTCCAGCACAAGCCGAATCCTGCCCAACGCAGAGCAAGGGACCAGGAAGACCCAGGCACTCTGCTGCACAGGTACTGGAAGATGCAGTAGGGGAGAAGATGAAACCCATAGGAACCCAACTTTCATTTCTAAGGATAAAACCACTATCCAGTCACCCCGCAGTCCCCACAGGAAGCAAGTCTCACACGGTTATGTTCTCCCCAACCAGTAACTGTTCAATCCAATGGCCAATTTCAACCTGCCTGGCAAAGCAGTAGAGAGAAGACAAGTCCCATGAGTCCCATGTGGACGTCTTGAAGATACTGACCCTGCAAGTGACCCCTCTTCAGGGCCTCAGCTGAAACCTCATTTACCACTGAAAAATCTGCCTGGGGAAGAGCCTTTCTATGACTAAAACTGCAGGAAGATGTTCATTGAGAATCTGTCATCAAACAGAACATAAGCCAATAACTGCGGGGTAGATTCTGGATGCTGGGGCTGAATGAGCTCCTGTTGCCACCATGACTCAAAGAGCCCCAGGGCCTCAGCCTCTTTTGAGGCTGTCAGCACATTTGGGCACCGGGTCATTTGTTTGAATGAAGAGGCTGCCAAACATCCCATCACTCTGGACGTGTGCCCTAAAGCCCACAAACTATAATCCAGCACACCTCATTGCAGCTATGAGCTCTGGCTTCTGCTGCCTTTTCCTATCAGCGAACAAAAGATGTTTTTATTTTTGGTACTTCAAAAGAGCTTATTCTTCCACTGCAGCCATAGGATTTAAAATCCTGTCAATCTAGGATAAATTTTCTTCTTATGGAGTAAGTGCCCCCTATCTCTGCTTCAAGAAAATAGTATCACTTGGAACAATTTCCATTTTTGCCTGCGTAACATCTCATTTTGTCCTTTGTAGCCAGAAAGCACCATTTGTAACGTGAATCTTAAAAACACAGACCAAGGCAGAAGGTTAAGATGGCTGATAAGTTAGATGTATAAGAAATGTATATGCAAATATTGCCCCTCTGCAAATCTGATTTATTAACTAAGGTTTGACAGAATTCCTTGTTTGTTTTTAAGTCTCCAGAGGTCTGATAAGACACTGCGACAGGAGGTAAGAAACAGAAAGGAGATGAAAAACGTTAATCCAAGGGGATCGTATTACCAAACATTTTGACTCATTATCCATTAATGCTTTGGAAAAACAGGCAATTCTACTTGTCTGCAAGCAATGTCATCAGGGCTGTCCGTGAGAGCCCTCTCCCTGTTCTCCAGTACTGCAGCAAAGCCTTGGATGTGACATCCAGAGCAGCGAGCAGCATTAGTCCTTGAGGGATGAGCTTTGCAAAACATTAATGAAATGAGAATGAGACTGCAGCCTGGCTTGCTGCCCTGGGATAATGGAAGTGAAATTAAAAGTAGAGGAAAGAAAAAGCGCCTCTTGCTCTCAGCAAATAAAGAGCGTTGAATGCATTTTTTCAAGAGTTAAGGCATTTTATACACCATTTACTTCATGCCTTTCTATCTTTACAAGTCTAGTGATAATTGATACCGGGAGGAAACAGTATTAAAGGCAAGTTATAAAAGCTAACAAATACAGGATCCTTTTGAAGAATTTTATTTAGCCAGGGAAATCCAGAAGCCAAGAAGTCTTCTGCCAAAGAAAGAATGTAAGGGCCTAGGGAACAGAGGGATGTGTAAAACAGGAAAATGAGGAATAGAATTACATGCAAGAAAAACAGGAGAGAGAATACTTGCAAAAACACAAAACACATTCCTGCTTTTCCCTGCAAAGGGCACCTCTCGATCAGTGTATCAATTTATTGTCGTAAAACTGATGCTGCACCAAACTGCAGTGGCCCAAATGCTGAAGCTGCCAGTGCTGAAGTTCTGGCCCAAGGCTCCTTCTTGTCCAGGGAACCAGACCAGGCACTTCAGAGACTGCATGGAGGTACCAGTATTCCTGGTTCATCCAGGCTACAAACAAAACAAGATCTGCCTTTCCTGAAGAATTCCTTACCATTTTTATTCACCTTTTCAAAAGGCAACTTGAAATTCCACACTAAAAACACATGTAAATGTTGACTGCTGCTCTATAAACATGTTACCTTTCAGTTGTCAGACCGAGCTACGCAGCATGGGCAGTGCAGTGACAGCTGGCATGTGATCACATCGGGTTTGGGAGGCACTGGCAGAGAACCGGCACCCGAGCAGTTAACAGGCAATGGATGTATCTTTACCTGCCCTCCAAGGCAGAAGGAAATTTTCAATCCTGCCTACATGTTGTGGAGTGGGTTTTTTTGTTTTGTTTTTTGGCAGTTCCTACTGCCAATCAACGAGATTTGCCTTCCTTAATCACTTGGACACATCAGAAAGTCCAAGCCAAAGAAAACTGCCTACGGAGTCTGATTCGGTTGGGTTTTATTCCACATTTTCCCTTTGTTTGCCTAAACCATATTCCCTGCACCTATAGCCTCAAAGGGTTAAAGCAACCAGAGCCAGAAGACATTAGGTAAAGAGGAAAATAAACCTCTCTTGGAACTAGCAATGATTGTCATTTAGAAAAAATAATCTTTTTGCTTCATGCTGACACACAGAAATAATTTCTGAAATGCCAGTGAGTTGTCAAAAAAAAAAAAAATCTGATGGATGCTCTTGCAGCAGTGCCCTGCGCTCCAAGACAAGGAAGGGCTGTGCACAGAAATGCCAAGCCAAGACACCCACAGGCTTCTGGCAGCAGGGAATGGGTTAAAAGAAGTTTCCCTCCCCTGTGAAATGAACACAGCCTGAAACCAGCACTCTGCTCCACGCTGGGGTGGATCGCACCTGCCCTGCGCAAGGCGAGGAGTCGAACCCTGCTCTTGCTAGCCCGCACAGAGCTCGCGGATCCTAAACTATGTTAAACAGAACCACCATCTAATACAGGTGGGGATGGTTTTGTATCCTTGGTCTGTTAAATTGAGATGTAGGTAGGTACCGAGGTTTGTGTTTCACCCTTTGCTGAAAGGGCTAATTATGTAGCTGCATCTTACGCATACATGGCAGAAATAACTTCACAGAGACTGTCTGAACACCTATACAAAACTGCAGCACCACACAGACTGACAAGATGAAGAGAAATACCTATAATTAAAAACAAAAACAACCCCCCCACACACATCCTCTACCAGGGTTTTCCTCTGCAATTCCACCTTCTCCCAAAAAAATTCAAATACAGAGGTGTCCTACCTGTGACCAAGCAGATTCCAGGCAGTGCGTCACGTCCAAGACTGTCTGCTGGAGAATCTGTTAATAGAAAGAAGGGAGAAAAGAAAAAAAAATACTTTTATTTTTGATGA
>VWPW01014770.1:0-17686 GCA_013389825.1 Crypturellus undulatus
CTGTTCCCTGGATATGTTCCTACACTGTGACACACCAGCTTTTATTAAACTGCATCCTTTTTTTTTTTTTTTTTAACTGAGCATTCAGAAGGCTACAAAGGAACTATTTTTGTGAGAGAACATTAAAAATACAGCTGAGATATCAAGTCAGTTTATAAGGATATGTAAGAATAAAAGGGACTAATCCTTATGACTCTGATGGAAGATACAATTCCAAAATAACGTACTGCAACATGTAATAGGTACCATAAACCATGGGACCCTATGTCAGTGTAGGAAAGCCAAGAACTGTAATTAATCAGTCAAAAGAAAGTGTTTCCAAATGTTTATACTTGCTGTTCTGATATGCTTAATAGATTGGTTTTCAATATTCCAGATAGATAGAGGATGAGCCAGATAGAGGCAGAAGTAACAAAAGAAAATTGTTTTCTTAACCACTCTCACAAATGGTTAAAGGAGATTTCAGGAGAGAAATAGCTGGATGCACACTTCATGGAGTACAGTTTGAGAACAAGATATATTTTAAAAAAAAAAGGAATATTTTGAATCTCTAGAACTTCAGCGTTGCTGGTATATTATTACTTAAAAGTACTATGGCAGAGCATTTCCCATATTTGAACTACCAGGCTTGGATAGATTATGTTAATTGACAAGTGAATAAGCTATTTGGTTAAGCTTTTGCCCCTTCCAAAAGAAAGATTCGCAAAAGAGAGATCTAGTTCAGCAGGTTATCTAGTAAGATTCAGGTTTCAGCAGCACTTAATTGCCATTGAAGGCACATTGGCAAGCTACAGTGTTAAAATAGGGCTGGGGTTTCTTCACAAAGACTTGGGACTATTTCCTTAAAATGGCAGTCTTTCAAAAGCACTAAAGTGCCAATGTGTATATGAGAGACTTGTGAAGTTGTGTTTGATTGTGACATTTTTCTGTTGACTGTTGTTATGAGAGAAAATAAATAAAAAAGCTCATTGCACATTTTTAAACTCAATGCTAATAAACACTGACCCCTTTTCAGCAGCATTACCATAGCTTCAAAGAGTGCAGTTCCTGCGTGTGAAAAGTAAAACTAGTACTAAGTTAGCCCATCTTGAATGGCAGGTGTGCTGGCAGGACATGGCACTTTGAAGGCACAGATTCACGTAGCTTGCCCAGATTTTGTGTTTCCTCTAGGAAACTGATCGAATGAATAGTAAAATCACTGTTTTTGGAAGAGAAATGAACAGTTCCCTCACCCTCCAACCCCTACACCCACACCTGCACTGTTTTACTCCCAAGCGAGCTGGCAGAGCAGCCTTGCAGTGGGCAGTGACATCAGACATTTCAGAGGCCATTTGTTGAGGGTATTTGATTTTAAAAAATGCGTTCTAGGACCATGTTTTGTAGTATTTATTACAATTTTATGTATCTGTATTATTATTGTATAATTTATTTTTATCAATTTTATTATATTTGGTACTTTTTGTTTTTATTTATTAATTTATTAATTCGGTGGTTTATTCTTACTTTTGCTGCATCATATGCTTCCTGCCTGGCTCCATCTCTATTTAATTTTGTCCTGCCTTTCTAAAGGGCGGTCCTACTGAAGAAAATAATGTAACAGGCTATTTTAAAGCCAGGGTAGTAAGAAGTCTTTCTTCTCTAGTTGATGCCTTTCGCTTAGTCTTCTGTCTCATCTTTTACTCCTTATCTTCCTGTCTCACTAAGAAGATGAATGTTTTGTAATATTCTGTTTTCTGCTGTCTTTTTTATTAGTTGGTTCTTCTTGCCTTCTCCTCCTCCTCCACTCATCTTTCTTAAGCCTTACTTCTGTAAATTGGATCTCCTTTTCTGCTATCTATCTCATTTGGATATCTAAGTCTTCTCAAAATAAATCTCGGATAATCACTTAATCTCTTCCGTGCTGATGCTTTTCAAGTCTCACTCCTTCACCCACAGCCTGAAATTACTGATGATTAAAAACATCCAGCTCTTTTAAACTCCCCGCTCTTTAGCTTTTACATAGAACAAGGAGATAGGAATTAGAAAGCTAGATAGTGCCAAAGAGAGCAGGAAAAGAGTCTACCTTTTTTACGTTGCATAAGGAACACACAGCAAGCAATGGAGTAAGATGCATTCCAATCTTGGGAAAAAATCTTTATCATATATCTTATAAGTGTGGAAAAAGTGTTTTGTGTGTACAGGGACTGATGGTCATTTGCCTTCTGCGCAGTCAAAAGTCAGACTTGTCTTACTAGGATTAGACCTTTTGTTTTTAAACAAGTTGCCAAATCCATGGAATTGGATTGAATGATAATAAATCATCACTGGTAAAGATGAAAAATATCAAAATACTTGTATATTAATTGTATGTTAATCAAGGAAGAGCCTAAAATAAGATGTCTGATATTTTTGACTAAGGGAAAAATTGACCAACAAAGTAGAATCTGATCACAAAGGGTGAAATGCTCTTTCCAATGAAAGACATACTTCCTTTTGGCCAGATTTCATCCTATGATTCTGAGCTGCAAGATCAAAGCAGGGTTTTTATAGCACCAGTGTTAGGTAGGAGGCAATAGGAAACATAGGAAACAATAGCCATTGTACATGAAACAGGCAATTTGTACCCTTATATGAATAAAATGATGAGATGAAAAGCATTATTTTTGAAAAATGGATATAACTTCATACAAGATGCCTCGTAGGATCTTTAGTAGCCAAATCATTAAAAATAGCCACAGTTGATGAAAGAATGAAGCTCATACTTGATTTCTGTTAATTCACACTTTATTTTCAAAGTGCGTGCTCTAAAAAGACAAAGGCAGAGATGGAGTTTTGTTTACATATGGAATTTTCCTAGTCATACTAACAAAACATTGTTTGGACACATTTATTAAAAATGTGACCTTTTATAATGTTCACTTAAACTTCGTCCTACCTGAAGTAAACCAAACTGGAAAGAAATAACCCTCATATGAATAAAATATTTCATACAAGTTACCGTGCATTACCAGAATTTTGAGAGCAGTCCAAATGCCCCTGCATACCCCTTGGCAGACGGAATCATTGAGATAATCCTTTTACATTATAAATGTATTTCATCTGAACAATTACACATTTGTCAGGAAGTAGAATGGGGCATAAGCACAGTTGCAGTCAACAAGCCTTCTGAAGTGACCTGTTACTCCATTATGTATTTCTTTGTAAATCTTCCTAGCTTTAGCATAAAGGAAGAAGGGATTACGTCAGAGCAACTGTATTTGTGGTAATTTAAGCCTTTGGTTACTCTAAAATATTTTGCGTGATCTCAAGACCTAAAGAATTTTGTCACAGTTGATGTATGGTTGCAGATGGAAGGATCGCTTTAGGTTCTCCTGTATAAGTATTCACAAAAATTGAATGCAGCAGCCAAAAATATGAAATGTTTCTGCTTTCTCTGATCCTCTCCCCTTTTTCAACATATAGGAGTGAGAAAAAAGATCTTTTTACCATCCTTCACTGCTTTTTCTCAGCCAATTTCAGGAAAATAAAGATGTCTGGAAAGCACCAGAGGAGTGCAAAAATAATCTGTAATGACAGCTGCTTGAATGCAATAATATTCACAGTTAAGCTAGAGTGCATCTTTGAAAACGATGTGCATGGATCTACTTTGTAGAGTAACATTCAAAGGGTCACATTAATTTTCTGGAGAAGAATTGTTTTGAATAGCATATTCCCATTAAAAAATCCGTATGTTTTGGAGTATTTTTTTTTACTTGGGGTTTTGTTCTTTCAAAGTGAACATTCCTTGTTTGACATGTTTGGAGCTGATGTATTATTTCAGTTCTCCTGGAGAAAAATAACAAAAAACCTATGCTCAGTTGTCCTCCACATGTGTTAGTTTTAGAGAAGCCAATCATCATAATATCTAAATACCTTTGACTTTTTGATAGGAACTAATTTATGTTATAGGCTTTGTATGAAAAAAGAATCCACCGTAGAATAAATAGGAAAAATATCTCCAAAACCAGCAGAAACTTGATGCTGAACATGGCTTCTGCCCATATAAAGAATCAAACTCAGTCGTTCAGGTGAATTTTCAAGAAAAAGAAGGCCAGCAAGACATCGGCTGTAAAACCACCCACTGCTCTCACTGTATCACCGCTCTTTGCTACACTGAATCAGCAGCATCATTCACTTGAAAAAGGTTTGCTGCTGCAGATATTTTTCAGCAAAGCAGAGTAGGAATAAGAGACAATGGGAGGGAAGCCTTTGAAAAAATATAAAAAGAGAAAACAAAAGGGAGATCAACAAAAGAAGAAAGAGAATACAAAAGAGGAGCTGTGGTGTGGGTTGGTGGGAAATAAAAGGAGAAGACTGTGCATGGGTGTGAAATGACTAATTTTCTGACAGTTTATAAAAAATAGCTTGAGAATCAGGAAAGGAACCACCACAGAATGAGCGAAGAAGAGTCTGGGTATCTTTATGCATGGGTTTTGTATAAAGGAGAAATGTTGTGCTGCTGTTACAGAGGCTGCCTAGCCCTGGGCTACCCTCTGCTACTTGTAGCATCTCTGCACAAAAGACTGCAAGAGGCACGAGACTAGAAATGTTATTCTCTATTGCTTGTCCATTCTGCACTGAATTGTAACAGGAAAATTGGTATTCCGGAAATATTTTTTCTAACTCTTTCTTCGGAGGTAGAGGTTTGCTTTTGTTTACTTTTTTTTCACTTTTGCTTGAAAGCAACTAACCTGAATATGTTTGCAAGTTAACCATAACATTCTTTCATTCATTTGGGCAAATTTTCCTCAGTTACTGATGTCTTCCTAGAATCAAAATCTTAAGCTTTTAGATTTTATCCCTTGGCATTCCTAATATGTATCATTTATTTTTTTTTAGGGTTATTGCATATTTACTGTTCCTTGAGGGGCTGATTACGAACCCTAAATAAAACATAATCTAGAAATTTGCCACAGGAATAGCAGAGTATAGCTGGACAACAAGTTAGAGGAGAAAGTGGGGTGAAAGAAAAATCTTAGGAGTCATTCTGTCTGTGATTTTGTGCCATTGTGGATGTAACACTGTGGTATGAAATCAGGTCAACTCGTGTTATGGAGATCCCACTTGAAAAAGGCCAAGGGAAATGTTCTTATTTTGGCCATCAAGGAACATATGAGTTTTTTCTGCATGCCTTCTTTCCCCATGCTGCCAAGAACTGACTTCCTGATGGTGTTAAAAAGACATGAAGCCTTTATCTCATGCCAGGAGAAGATAGCACACCCAAGAGAAAGTGCTGGTCTATTACATAGAAGTATTGCATCCTTAAATTATATTATGACAGGGTTTGAACTTCACAGACATGACATAAAAATTATTTTAATTGCAATATGGTTTGTTTCAAGGCATCCTGGGAATCTGCTTGCATAGAATGATTCACACAGAATGTAGTGTGATAGCTTGTCCCATCTGTGAACCCTAATATTTTCTATTCCATCCACATCTATTTCGATATGCCACTCACTTTATTTAAAGGGCACATTAACTTCCATTGCCTTCAGTTAACCATGCAACATAACCCAGTTTGCAAACAGTCTTTTCCTTTTTATGCATTTTTTCATTGTATGTGTTGCATTTTTTTTTTCATTCTAGCTCTGTCAACATTTTAAATAACTGTTAATTTACAAATGTGGTGAGTTCCACACTGCAGAATAACAATCATTTGCTTGAAGCTAAGTATCTGCTAAGAGCTGTTGTGGAAGATACTTCACTGAATTGAGGCTAGTTTCTTCATTAGGTTTCTCTCAAGTATTATTTAGGAGTTTGGTGACAAACAGGCATCCTTTTGAGCAGAGGTTTGAGAAACTAAATTCTAGCAAATCTGCAGTGAGCTAGTGTCCATGGATAGTATGCATACTGAGAACAAATGGAGATTAAGGAAGCTTCTGAGACTCTTGAATTCTTGATGCTGGAAGTCATGATTTGATTGATGTGATAAGCTTTTCTATTAAGATGAGTTTGCATAAAATGAACTCTTTTATGGAACTCCTAGCATTATGGGGTTAATGACATCTAAGTTTTGTGAATATTAGCTCAATGAAATAGAGGTTAAGGAAGTTTACTTATAAAAACACTAAAACTTAACATGTTCTTCCTCATATGGAAAGAATAGAATTCAAGTCTGAATCTTATGTCCTGTAACTCACCTATCATTCACCATCATCTTTGTAAATAACAGAACAGAATAGCAAAAAATCCTCACTGTCATTTATTTTGATTCTGCTCTAACTGAAAAGATGTCAGGACCATTACTGTCTTCTTGTCTTTGGTTTCAAATGTCTCATTCAGAATGTTACTGTGTGTACATTAATTTCTCTGCAAATCAAATCATTTCATTTTGTGGACCCAGTACTCCTTATATTCACATTGTGCACTTCCTTTTGTCTCTCTGCTCACCTGAATGGACAACAAATGAGTCTGAAGTAAATCTTTTATTTTATGAAAATAAAGTCATTTCCTCAGCTTCATTTATGACCTCTCAAATTTTGAGCAGATTTTAAGGAAGAAGGACAATTAGTGTCCTGGCAACCAAGAGGAATTTGAACAGAATGTATCCAGTCAGCTGGATATTTAAGAATTGCCTACAGTAGTGTTGAGCCAAGTTATATCTCCATTACTTCATGGCTTTTCAAAGGAAATGGTAGCAGTTCATTACATTACAATTGTGCTAGAAGACTGCTATTTTTATAGAGATGTTATTGTTAACATATTGGAGAAAAACAGTGTGGATTTCTGAGTCCCAAATGTTGGTTTATGCTTCTATGATAAATTTAAGCAAATGTATTAATACTTTAGCATGGGTGGGTTCTTATTATGGCATTCCATAAAAGAACTAAAGTTCTTTGATAATGAGTTTTGCATGAAGATTTTTCTTAAATATTAAGGTGAGTTATGTTCACACATATAAGGCTTCATATGTATGTAGCACCAAATCTTTAAACTTAGACCACATCTAACTTAAAGCAAGTGAGAAATACCACTGGAACTGTAAGTCTCTGTTTAAATTTTCCACACATTTAGATGTTTTAGCTTGCTGAAATGTAATGGCAGAACAGTCAGTAAGTCAAATCTTCACTATTAAAGGTAATTGACTTCCTTAAATAGAACAGTTTATGCTTTTTTTCTGTTTCTTACTCATGTGAAAGGGAAGTTCTGTCATTCATTGCTGTGCAGAATTACATTTTAATCTTTCCAGTCAGGAGCTATCTCTTAATGCTCAGTGGAATTGGGACTATCCCAGTTACTGTCTCTGGGAGATACTGTGGTCCGTATAATTTATTAATAACACTAATGTATTTTTAATTAGAGCAGTGTCATATTTAAAATGAACATACACACAAATGAATGTGTATGAACATAAATGAAGACAAAACTGAACTATTACCTCACTGCATAGGGGGGTGCCCTTTGGTGGTATCACCAACTGCAAAGTGAGGTGATAGGAATGCAAGTAAGTGCTAACATAAATGTTATATTCAGTGTGTTGAAACTTAGCATGTAGCCTGAGTTGTTTGTGTAATACCTTTAAAGCCACATCATTGACAGTTCTCATAGTGACAGATAATAGATGATTAGAACAGGCAATAAAAGATGGGAAGATACACAACAAGGGCAAGAAAAGAGGGAGAAACAGCAGGGGATACAATTTGTGAGGGAAAAATACTCCGAAAGAGACCATTAATATGTAAGTATAATCAAGAAAAACAGATAGACTGTCCTAATTAATATGATGGTATGCCTGTATTTGTTTTATAACATTATTCAGTTTAAATTACAGTATCTACAACCACTTCTCGAAGAACTCTCAGTTCATCACAGTGCCCTTCTGAATATTTGTACTTACCAACATCTGTGGACCAAAAACAAAGATTAAGTCCTCATAATATATGCCACTTTCAGCACTTTTCTTTCAGAAAAATGCTGTGAGTCATGCTGACAAAGAAGTCCCTCAAAAACATAACTCCTTTCCAGTCCTTACTGGGAACCAGAAGTATGGGAGGATGGGAGAGGTGTAAGGATTCGTAGTTGTTTGTTCTTAAAAGCAACCAGTTTGAAGACTGTTTGTCAGAGTTGTTGGATCATTCCTAATGAGAGAAAGCTGACCTAATAATTTCTATTCTTTTAACCTGTATATTGCTGTATTTGAAAACACTGGAGGAAAAGCTGAGGGAAATATGGAAGGTTTCTGCATATCCTTCTCTCAAAAAAGTTAAGCAATTTAATCTGCAGTATTAAGTGTGCAAGCTACCAGTTATTGGTAGGTGATGAGGCTTTTTACCATCAGCTACTTTTACAGCAACCATTAAAAAAAAAGTCTTTCTAGAACATACTGAAACCGGGAGCACATTGCTGGTTGGAAGCATGTGTTGTGAAAGTGATGATGGTGATCATTTAATGATAGGGATGTGAGACACGTAACGGGTACTGTTCCTTTTGAAAGCTTAAGGTCATGTGAAGGAGAGGCCAGAATACCTAATAAGTCAGAAGCAGGCACTTAGGCAAAACATCTCTATGTCATGTCATCTAAAGATACCTTAAAGTGCACGTTTTGAATAAGAATGGTGTTAAAAATCTGTTTTATGTTTTTTTTCTTGAATACCAGTCTAACTCAAGAAGTATTTATCCATACTAAAAATGGTGTTGTTTGTGTTGTTATTTAGTTCAGAGAGATGATAGACATCTGCTGTGAAGGTCCCAGGCAGGGATTATAAGAAAGCATGGCTTTTCTGATGCTGGTCTTTCTGAGTCCACGTCTTAGCAGGGTTGAGAAACCCCTGCCTTATGCAGAGCTGCCACCTTCTATCTCCTACAGGCAGCAATCACGGCTACCAAGAGGTGTTGTGGACTGGAACAGGGTAAAACAGATGGACATCTGGCCTCAAAAGCCAGAGTGGCTTCCCGTTGTCACTGTAAATCCCTTCATTCTTCTCTGCTGTAGCTCTTCTCCTGGTGCTTCTTACACTTCCTGTATTCTAAAACTGACTACCTTTCAGAGAGAAAATCTGGTCTTTTCAGATGAAATGCCACAGTTAGGAGTGTGAATATTGGATAAAAGACACTTATTCTGAGAAACAATTTAAGAAGGCTGTCCTTTAATGATGGAAAACCTCATATTTCATTCAGTATAGAAGGATTCAAATGAAAGGAAATCTCTTCCTCAGTCCTCTGGGGTGGCTTTTGATCACTGGTGATCAAGGTGAAATACTAGCTAAGTTTTATTGTGCTCTGAGGTTTTTTAATAGCAACTATTTTTAAAGAAATAATATTTTTAATATCTGTAAAGGAGCGGGAATATCCCCACGATGGTAAATCGCGAGAGGCCTTACACCGCTGCGCGACGACTGTCCCAAGGCACTCCCGATGACGCGCAGAAAGGGATATCCCAGGGGCGCCTCCCGCCGCACGCCCCACCGCACACGTCGGCTTTCCCGAGGTCACCCCCTGATGGGCTGCATGATCTTTTTCCGGTCACTGGCACACCTTGGAAGTTGCCAAGGCGACAGGCCTCCCAGCCACCCTGAGGGCGAGGCTCCCTCAATACTCAGGATGGATAGCAGCCAAAGGGGAATGCGACTGCTGTCCTCTTCTTCTGATCCTCAGGTTAGTATGGCTAACCGCAATAGGATGCAACCCGTGAGGGTGCGAACTCTCACCCAACCCGCTCAATTAGACTCGACACGAGCTAGAACGGAGGGACATTTATTGAAGGTAAGCAAGGATTTATATAACATTGGTTAGGGGAGGAGAATGGGAGGAGAGTAGTAGGAGATTGGGAGGAGCAAGGTGGGAGCGGATGGTAATTGGAGGTTCCCTGTTGGTAGGCGGGTGGCCTGGAGCTGCAAACCGCTCCAGGCCCCCACCTTTGGAGCCTCTGGCCCCCGCCCTCACGGTTCTGGCACCTTCCAGAAGGTGCTGGACCAGGCGCCGTCAGGCCTGCAGGGGTCGTACAGGGGACACCGGGACCCCCCTGTACATAGCCCCAGCGCGCACGCCTCAAACTGGTGTCATTTAAAGTTCATAGTTATATTCTGTGAAGGCCTAAAATCCCAATTTTGATCTCCTACAAATATCAACTGAGAGAGCACCAAAAAGGAAACAATAATAACATTTCTTCTCTGTTTTTCTCATCCCCAGACTGATTTTTGCAGAGAACAGTCCATCAAGATGCTGGTAGGAAGGATGGTCAACAGTGAGTGATAGGGAATACAGTTTAAGCCCCTGCTTTCAGGGCTTTGGTTCTCTTAACATGAATGTTTGATATAAATTCCTGTTCAAATTTAACAGACTGACTTATTTGACAGCAATGACGGTTCACTGAAAGTTTGACTTAAGAGTTAGTGATTGAAACTTCATAGTATTACAGAAGTTAATGCCTGATTAGAGGATTAAACTAGCATAGCATGAACTTGTTAGTATTTGCAATAAATAGTACCATTACTCTATTATAAAGCAGCTGGTCTCAAGTCAAGAACTTGGTTAAGCTGCAAATATAAAGATTTTTAGAGCTATTATACACTGACATACCAACTTTCCTCATTTTTTATTCTGTCACAGTGAAATATTAATCATGTAGTGTCAGAGACATTAATGGGCAAAATAAAAATTTGTTTGAATAATTTAGCCTGTAGAGATGTAAAATTCGTATTCTTGCCATAAACTATATGTGAAGGAGTGAGCCCTGAGGATGGTGACTAATTAGCTGCTACTTGTCATCTTTGGCTAGAAGACTAGATCAAGAAGAGCTGGTGCTAGGAAAGGCCGGGAAAAGCTCCGACGCAGCTGCTGTAGAAACCACTGGGTTTGCTTCAGGAAAGGAACTAAACAGAGCAGACCCCAAAACTAAGACTGAAATATGAGGTGGCTGTGTAGGTAAAAGCCTTTCTAGCTCATTTGTGGTCAGATATTGATGATCACAAATATTAAGCTTTTATACCTTGCCTGTGCAATATCTTGCACAGATATCAGACAAAAATAATTATGTATGTGAGATGAAGAAAGTTTTATCGGGCTGAAAAGAAGACTGCCATGTGGAGCCATAGCAAGAAACATACTTGAAGAAGAGCCATTTGGAGGGAACACAAAAGTTCATCAAGCTTGAGGAGAGTGAGTCAAGTATAAATCAATACATTGTATTGATAAATCAATACAATAAATCAGTACATTGTTCTCCAGTAAGGTAATGGACCTGATACACTTGTGTTAGCTAAAGCTGCACGCGTGCCAAAATGTTAGACTGACTGATGGTACTCAGGATTAGCTTTTTAGGCAGCTGATTTAATTTTGATGTTTATGAAAATATCTCTTGTTAGTTTATGAAAATATCCTGCCTCATGTGTAAGCACTGGCATCAGGGAGCCTGGCAAGTCTGCATATCTTATGTTTGCAGGACCAGTTAATTTACATTGTGTATAAGGCTTGGTTCTGCCAAGTATTTTTGATTGTGTTTAGCAAGGACTTTCTTTTTTGTGTCACTGGAAAAAGTGTGTATTACATTCTTATGTGGAAAGCTACCATAGAAGTACCAGCTGTTAAAATACACGCCATAGGTTACCATATATCAAGAAGAAAAATACAATTTTTTCATATTCTGCCCTGTGTCTAATTATTCTCTGACTACAAAGGTGTTGTGTATCCTGTGCTCCTAACTGGCTGTGGTCCTTTATTGGACCTGACAAATAAACTGATTCTAGACTTCATCAGATGATTGGTCTTCTGATGTCTTAGTTGCTTTAACTAGGACTAACTAATTTTCAACACCTGATAACCCTTTGACAAGAAACTCCTACAGTCATTCCAAAGACTGGTCATCCAGACAAAGAGTACCAACTAGTCAGAATCTGTTAATAGGCTGTGCACTGAATATACTGAGATCATGTGGGTGTCTAGATTACGAGAAGAAAAAAATCTTATTTTCCTTTTAAAAACTTAGGAAGATGTGCGAGGATATGAAGCAAAATGAAATTATGCAGTATTAGTTACAAATACAGGTTGTAGAAGAAACTACTGAAAATTAGAAAATGCCATCATTCAGATTTCTCTTGATACGGTCTTTAGCTACATGCCTTATCGTAGAAGATACGCTTTAAATACTGATAATTGTTTTATCAGTTCCCTAGCAAATATTTTCTATCTATCTTAAATGGCTTGGGTTATATTAATCACCATTTTTTTCTAGTAAAGAGTCTATTCTTGCGACCCGTTTTTGCTATTGATTTAATTCTGAACCTCTTTGCTTTTGGTTATAGGTCATTGAAACAAAACAATATGCTAAAGATTTTAGGGCTGTGAGGGTCCTGTTCTAAGTATCAATAGTCATGCAGTAGACAGCCAGCCATCTGGACAAAAAAAACACATAAAGTGGATTTTTTTCTTATTTTGTAGGAAACTTTCAAAAGAAACAAAAGGACTCTCCAGTCCAGCCTTTCCAAAATAGCAAAGTAGATGACTATTTTGTTGCATTATGCTGTGGTGCAAAATTCATTTGTAAACTATATTCGTGACTATAAAAATAATTAAAGAATTTTTTCTGTATATATCAATTTTGTTCTTGACAAGTTTTCCATAGTAATATTTTGCGTTTTTTGTATTATACATCTGGAAACATTATAACTATTATGTAAAGATCTTTCATCACATACATTATTTTGTATGCAGCATTATTCCTTTAAATATTTTATAGAATTCTGAGCTTAATAATGGAATACAATATGGCAATATAAATTCCACCTCATTTCTTTTATAAATGTTTCTAGAAATCTGTATCTCTGCAGCTTAGTAATCTGGTCAAATATATCATGGATTGCCTAAATACTAATTATTTTCTACATGTCTGCATGTGAGATGAATGCTATAAATCATCTTTGCAATGCAAAGTTCAGATTCAAAAGCTATAAAAAGCCGATCTTCCAATCAGCTTTATAGAAGGATGTTTTTTTTTCAGTATTACATACCCTGCCTTTCAGTTCTCCTGAAAGCAATTTGTGTATGTAAATAAAATCCCCTAATTGGGATGCCATCTGTTAGGTTAGCTCGTGCTATGTCACAGATAATTCTTTTATTTATGGCTAGTACATTCCAGCTTTTGTGGATATCTGCGGTACAGCAGATATTTCAAGGAACCTGAACAAGATCAGACTGAATTGAATGCTTTTATAATCTATAAAGAGCTGCCATAGCTCTCCAGGCAAATAGGATTTTTGAGAATTCACTAAGTTCACACTGGAAAATGATGTACCACAACCTAGATAAAGAGCTTTCTAACAATCTGAGAATCTACCTTTGCATTTTGTTGCTGTACAATAAAAGCAAACCAGGGCTGGCTATAAGCATAGCCATTGGTAAAATAAGTCATTGCCTGGGACAGCCAACTGTAGGATGGTATCAGACAGGTATTCCTCTTAGAAATTTTGCTGCTATAAACTGTCTGCCTTTGTTCTGTGATTACCTCTATCATGTCTCCTCACAGTTGGAGTGGGAGGTTGGACTACAGTGATTTGCTATCAGCACATTGATCCAACATCACTGATCATTTGGTAAATCATTCAGCTTCCACAACAGAAGCCAGAGATGCGTCAAGGAGGCAATAGCTTGTGAAATCTTTAGCAAGGTTGTGATCTTTGAGATGATGAACTGAAGTGCAGGTTTTCGGTGCTGGATTTTGCACAGATCCTCATGGACAGGCCTAGTTAAAAAATTAACATTTGTGGGGAGAATTTTTTGAGAGGGATATGCTCACCATCAATGCTCAAGTAAATCCCTTGAATACGATGGTTGGTCACTGTCTGGGTGCTGTCAGGAATCTACACTGCAAGGCCCTGGCATCTTCTGGATCCTGTGAAACTAGCCAAAATATTGTTCTGCTTTTTGCTTATAGTAGGACCACTGCTGGTCAGTGGTCCTACTCAAGTACCTCACCAAGTGCATGTTCTGTTGCTTTTGTTTATCATAAAAATGCCCAAAATATCTCCTAGCTTACACAAATGCAGGCAACTGTCCTATGTTGATATTTTGGCATTTACAGGAACAGTTTCCACCAGCTATTGAGAAGCGTTTTATCTATCAACAGTTAATTTTGTAACATGAACCACCTGGAAAGTTTTTGGGATGGCCCTATTCTCCACTCAGACTGTTAGTCAGTAACTGCAGCACGTGGATAGTGCCTACCAGTGTGTCTAGGCACCGCAGGAGCTGCCGGGGAAATCCACGGCTGTAGTAGTTCCTCGGAGGTTTTGCTGTGATAGTGGATTCAGTGAATTGCCTTGTATCAACCTCATCCTTTTGTCATCCATGGAGGAAATTCCTGGACTGAGTGGGGAGCTAATAACTAAATGCACTGGATGTGCACGTAAGCACAGTTCTGATGGCCAGCTACATCAAAGTATAACTTTAGGGCAACAGAATTCTTCTGTCACATGAGATTGAGGACCATAAAGGATGTGAAAGTGGCATTCCTCCCAGGAAGTTATTTTGTCCTCATTCTTGATGTGCAAGATTTCAGTCTTGTGAAGTCTGGAGGTGACTCTGAACATGGCCCTGAGCTTGACTAGGTGTCTTGGGAGCATGCCATCAGCCTATATATCACTTTGAGGATAATTAAAACAGTGGAACATGTTTCCCAGAGAGGTGGAATCCCTGTCCTTGCAAGTTAGCAAGACCCAGCTTGACACAACGCCCCTGGGCACCTCGTCTAAAGTCAGTGTTTACTCTGCTTTGGGCAAGGGATTACATGGGAGGATCTCTTGAAGTCTCTCCCAGCTGGATTTATTCCATGATTCTGTGATTCTAGGAATACTAAACAAATAAGAAACTGAAGCAATGAGATGGCCATATGGGGGTTATGACAGAGAAGTGTGAAGATGAGCATCTCATATTTCTTCAATTTTGGATTGATGTGTGAAAAAAATAAACATCTCTGTGTCTTGATGCTTTGTTATAACCAAAGTGGACTAGTAACTAGAATATTTTATGCAAGGCTTTTTTTTTATTTCACTGGAGTAGAAGAATTGGTTTAGCTCTTTTTAAAGTGCATGTCCACATTGGACACAATGCCATTTGTTTAAGATGAAAAATGAAAATTAAGGACGTCTATCAAAATGAAAAGCAAAGGGCCATAGAAAGTGACAGTAATGCTGTGAAAAGGTTTGTCCTTTATTTACTTCTCCTGCTTCACTTTGCCAAGTTTTTCACAAGCAGTTTCAACCTAATGGAGTTACTTCCACACAAAATTGGAATAACACTATGGTGAATCTAATCAAAAGAGGTTATATTTTATCTGCTTTACAGAGCAGGATCAGATCCATAAATCACTGCAACTCTTGATCTGAAAGGAAAAAAGATTGTCCAATGTCATACACTTTCCTAACAGAATGAATTGCCTAAGGAAGGTATTTATGAAAACAGTAACCCAACATATAAGCTAGGAGAAATCTGCTGGTGAAATTAGGGTAATATATCAAAGTGACAGAAATAAGACAGTAGGGTTTCTTTTAATCACCGAGTTCTGTGTAATTAAATGTGTTCTAGCCAAACATGACTTTACTGCAAAGAAATGAAAATACAGGTATGTCTACCTGTTTGCTATCATATATCCTTGGTTAGAGTGAAAAATAGGATTGCAAAGGAGGCAAAAGTAAATTTGTTATCTGTGTAAGTAAAGCATGAAGTCACAGCTTTGTTCAGCAAATAGTTAGACTAGTCATAGCTCTTCATGATACGAATTCTCTAGCTACAAAGCAAAACAATGTAGTGACAACACATGATGTAAGTTGTCAAGTCCTATGAATCAAAAGCAGAGCCAGGTAATTGGTAATCATCTTTTTGCAACTCTCGTAACCTATATGTCAATTTTGTTGTTCTTAACAGGTAAAGTTCAGTGTCAAGGAAATAAAATTCTTGGAAAATTTCACTGCTCTTCTTGAAACTCAGCAACATATACCTGAAGAAAAAGTGATTATCTTGGAATGGTTAAAAATGCTGTATTCCAAGTTATTATCATTAAAACCAGAACAGTTCAATTATGAAAGCTAAAATACTATTTGGAAGGATAACAAGGACAGCAGCAGGTGGGTAAAATAGCTGCCTGATTTTTTGTAGCATGCTGTTTCAGAGCAAGCACAGTTTCCTGAGAATATTTTAAATATAGCTTGTTGAATTTTCTATGTTGTGCAAAAAATGGCTCAATGTCTGGGTTAATGCATTATATGCAAGTGTTTGTCATGTTCCTAAAACAAGCAAAATGCAATAAATAAATAAATAAATAAACAAATAAATAAATAAAAACACCACCAACAAAAGATCTATACTAAATACACAGTCAGCTTCATAAAGTCTTAAGGTTATATTGACTGGTTACCTTGACTTATACCATCTGATTTTCATGGACTTCTAAATATATTTCACATCACATTCTGCTGTTCTTTCAAGAATGCTCTTTTAACCCTATTTAAAATAATCGTGGGCAAAATTCAAAACTCCTTGTTCCAGGTAAAATCCCAAGTCAATAAGAAGTTAGTCTGAAGACAAGGGACTTGCAGATTTAACTTCTTTCATTTTACCTTGTTTACACTAAAAGAACTAACTGACTTACCACAAAACTGCTGTATAACCTACTGCCTTTCACTTTGTAGTTTTATATCTGTCTCATTTTCTCTCAGCTGACTTGATTTATAGTGACAAAAGGAAAGGGAGACGGGCAACATTTTCACACTAATTCATAGGTATAAAGCAAATATTTTAATAACACTCTCTCACAGGGTTGGATAATTTCACCTTTATTTATCTCATAGGACTGTTTGCCCACAGTGAGATGACACTCTGGGAAAAGGAATGATGGTAATGGGAGATAATGCAGAGTTGCTGAATGCCTGCTTTGCTTCGGTGTTTAGCAAGGGCAGCCCTGTAGAGTCCCAGGCCCTAGCGACAAGAGAAGATGGGAGAGAGGAAAACTTGCCCAGGGTAGAGGAAGATTGGGTCAGAGAGCACCTAAGACACCTCGATACCAACAAATCCATGGGCCCTGATGGGATGCCCTCCAGAGTTCTGCATGACCTGGCGGATGTCGTAGCCAAGCCACTCTCCATCATCTTTGAAAGATCCTGGAGAATGGGGGAGGTGCCGGAGGACTGGAAGAAGGCCAATGTCACGCCAGTCTTCAAAAAAGGCAAGAAGGAGGACCCGGGCAACTACAGGCCGGTCAGCCTCACCTCCGTACCTGAAAAAGTGATGGAACGGCTCATACTGGCCGTTGTCTCCAGGCACGTAGAGGACAAGAAGGTGCTCAAGACTAGTCAGCATGGATTCGCGAAAGGGAAATCATGCTTGACTAATCTGATAGCCTTCTATGATGGGAGGACCGGCTGGATAGATGAGGGGAGAGCGGTGGATGTCATCTACCTTGACTTCACCAAGGCTTGTGACACCATCCCTCACAACATCCTCCTGGACAAGCTCCGGAGGATGCTTGGATGCTGGATGAGTGGTCGATGAGATGGATTGGCAACTGGCTAGATGGCAGAACTCAGAGGGTGGTGATCAGCGGTGCAGAGTCTAGTTGGAGGCCTGTGTTGAGCGGAGTGCCCCAGGGGTCAGTCCTCGGTCCAGTCCTGTTCAATTTATTTATCAACGATCTGGATGAAGGCACAGAGTGCTCCCTCAGCAAGTTTGCAGATGATAC
>VWPW01014770.1:17971-139828 GCA_013389825.1 Crypturellus undulatus
CCAAGAAGGCCAATGGGGTCCTGGGATGCATTAAGAGCAGCGTCTCCAGCAGGTCGAGGGAGGTGATCCTGCCCCTCTACTCAGCCCTGGTGAGGCCACATCTGGAGCACTGTGTCCAGTTCTGGGCCCCACAGTACAAGAGGGATGTGGAGCTGCTGGAGAGAGTCCAGCGCAGGGCTACAAGGATGATCAGGGGCCTGGAACATCTGCCCTGTGAGGAGAGGCTGAGGGAGCTGGGCTTGTCCAGCCTGGAGAAGAGAAGGCTGAGAGGGGATCTGATCTGTGTCTATAAGTGCCTCAAGGGAGGCAGTGAGGAGGATGGGGCTGGTATCTTTTCACTGGTGGTCACTGACAGAACCAGAGGAAATGACCACAAACTGAAGCATCAAAAGTTCCACAGGAACTTAAGGAAGAACTTCTTTCCTGTGAGGGTGACAGAGCCCTGGAACAGGCTGCCCAGAGAGGTTGTGGAGTCTCCTCATCTGGAGATCTTCAAGACCCGCTTGGATGCAGTCCTGTGCCACGTGCTCTAGGTGGCCCTGCGTGTGCAGGGGGCTTGGACTAGATGACCTCTAGAGGTCCCTTCCAACCTTAGGCATTCTATGATTCTATGATTCTATATAAGCTAGAATTAATTAGGAAAACTGGTGGCAAAATTCCCTATTCTGACAGCTGTTTCAGAAGTGTTGTTTCAAACAGTCAACAGAAGAACAATCAGTGACTAAACACCTCTGCGTACTCAATAACTCAATGAATTTTAGATGCATTTATAAAGTAGTCTATAGATTCGAAGTTATATTATCACCACTTTTGGTTGCCTGAAATTAAACTACCTAGTTCCCAAGGAAGGACATCCAGTTTTCATCTCACTGAATGAAAAAAGTCTTCAGAAACTCTTAAGAGCACAAAGTTGGTCAGTCTCCTACTATTTTTTTTCCTTGCAAGCCTCTTTATAGCTGAACAAATCCACTAATTGGTATGTGTAATGCACAGACATACTGCTCAGTGTCTTTCTTCTATTACAGTTTGATGGATTTTGCATGGGCTGCTCTCTTTTTAAAAATATTCTGTTTAATTAAACCTAGAGTTTTCCAAATATAAGCGGTAGATATTGGAAGTAACTTCATTAACACTGTAGGTATTCATATGAGTTTATTCCAATGAACACTAAAAGAAAACCTTCACAGCTTTTATTTAATACAATTCAGACCCATCAGAAAATTCTGTAATTGGGTTTGGAGCATGCTGATCTTTATCAAGAGGTTTAATGGCCCTGGCTTTGAAGACAGTGTAGTCAGGTAGGTTAAAAACCGTGGAAAAGCTAGGTTTCCAGTTGTACTTGAGTACTAGTGAGAGCTGATCATTTTTAGAATTGTATGTTCACTGACATGAGGATAGGTCTGTTTATTACATTTTGAATCACCACTATAAATCTTTTTTTTTTTTTTTAAAGTGCTTTTCTTTCACAGGTTAATTATTCTACTGTTAAACTGGGGCAATGTGATGAATTTTAAGATTCACAGTTTTAGGCTTTTCATTTTTTTAACTTCTTCTCAAAACTTCTTGCCTTTCTCTGCTTGCCCCCAAGAGAAGCCTCTTTGCTCCTCAGACTTAGTCTTTTTTTTTTCTGTTTTTTACAGCCTGTCTCTCACTGTGTTTCTTATTCCTTCTCTTGTCAGCAGGAGAAAAACAATGGGAGAAAGAAGGAGGACTAGCTAAAAAACAATGGAAAATCCATGCTTGAAAATAAGGAGGCCCCCCAAATTTGGCTAAGTATGGACAACTGGACTTATTTTTGACGTCCTGTGGTTTTTTGGCCCCCACTACAGAAGGGTCCTAGGCATACCTTAAGTTATACATTAAATCTGCCTCTCTGTTTGTCTTAGATATCATAAGATGCCTAATACAGCACCTACTGCCAGTATTTCCATTGCTGTGTCCTGGCTCTGTCCTGTCCTCAGAGTCTTTATATAGGATTTTATAATTAATCCAAAAGATGCAACCTGAGTGACCTGTCCTGGACAAAAGGAGTTAAGCTGAACTTAACAGTGGTCAGGAAAGAGCTTATGAAAGTCTTCACCATCATATTCAGGCTAAAATGCTAATGTGACATTTATGGATCATAATCCACTTTGCATGAACAGGCACACAAGCTCTCTCACCAGAAATTACGATTTTATGGTATGATTTGAGACCATGGGGGAATAAGGATGTCTCTCTCTCCTAGCTATCTACCTTGGATTCACCTTCCTTGCAAATACAGACCCAAAGTATTACCACCTGAACGATTAAATTCACTGGCTGCTCAGAGGAGTCTACTAATAGGCTCAGGAGAATTGCTTGCCAAACCCTGCTGGGACTGTACAAAATCCCAAGGCCAGTATTAATATATGGCCTGTGTTTGACTACCAGTGACTGGAGCAGGAGTGATTCTAGAAATAGAGAAGAGAGAGCAATATAGAAAAACAAACAGCATCACGATTTGTGATCTTGATTTGTCAGCTGATCTAGAACATAGATGACTGTGAGCTAATTCTGGCAATAATGGTCACAATATATTTTTACGTGTCTAGATTTTCATCACTTCAGTCTTTTTTTAATATGCAGATTTTATTTTCTTAAAATAACATCCTGCATTTCTGAGTAAGTCTACTAGTGGGAGGTTTCTAATTTAAATAATGTCATTTCCATTTTCATAATTATGCTTTGTATTTAACACCTTATTAACAGGAAAATCCATTACTCCTGATACATTCTTCTAGTATAACTGCAGACTACAGTTATGCCTGTATCTGAGAAGAGGTATTTTAAAGCTATCAAATACAAGTAATGTCTCCAGTGTTACTTGTTACGTTCCTTGATAGTAATGCTATATTGACTCATAACAGAGAAAGCATGTGGAAGGTTAGCCTCAGTGTAACTATAATAATAAAAAAATCTATTCTCACCAATCAGCTACATTTGGGTCTATATTTCATTTAGTGAAATTTTGTTCACTCTCCAAAGCCTATCTGGTTTCTATGAAGAATTACAGCATGCTGTAACTCTTTAAAGAGTTGTGTTTCTAAAGGATCTCATTCACCACAGAAGAAAGTGCTTGCTTCAAGTATTTTTATCATAAATGATCTAACAGTTTTGTTGAGTGTTTAAGAAAATTGAGGTGTTATAAACTCACTTAAGAAAACATATATCAGTCCTTACATACAGAGTAAAAAATACACTTCACCAGCAACTGCTTAGGTAATTTTTGATGGTATCATAATGCATCAACATTAACTTACTTTTCCTGTGTTGCTGTGCAAAAGGACAGTATAGAGAAGGAGCAAGAATAATCAGCAGACATTGAAACTTCTTAAGCAAAAAGATTCATATCGTAATTCTGGGCTTGGATGCAATGGTATTCAAGTAAGAAGATTGTAAGACAAAGTCCTCTCAATACATTTTTCTTCCATGTGCACTTTAGTCTAGTTTAATACCACGATGCAGTCTTTTGTACAAGCATGGTGAGTTGTGACACAAGGCTGTGGAGAGCAGGCTCGAGAAAACTCCTAATGTTCACACCAGTATTTGTGGAGACTAGAATTTGCCAACAAGAGAAAGAGGAAGGATAATAAATGCTCTGACACTCCTCTCCCTCCCTGCATTCTAAATCCTTTTAAATCTTTTTCTCCTCTCCCTTCTCTTCCCCATCCCCGTTTTTGGAGGACAAAATCAGAGTTTGGGATTTCCCCCTAGCATTTCATTTTTTAAAAACAACTCCAAAAATTATGTGGAAAAAAACACTATTTTTGTCAGCATTTCGATAGAAATATGTTTAGCAGTTCCAGGCGCACCATGTTGCCATCCTCTGCAGCTTGACATGAACGGACCTTCTCAGCCCGTGATGGTGTTGTGCGTGAAATGTGAGGATGCAGTCGGGGATTCCCAGGGTCCTGGCAGTTGTCGCGTTGCTCGACCAGCTTTGCTGTGTTCTCCGCCTCTGTGGCACGGCCTGCCGCAGTTGCCTGCCGCTGTGTGAGCAGGGACGAGAGGTCGGTGTAACACAGTTCTGGGACTCGGGCTCTCTGGCAGGGAGCAGTTTGGCTTTCGTTCCGGCAAATGTGCCTCTGCCCAGGCAAGGCCCTGTTTCGTGGTCTTTGCATCAGTATCTGTTCTCTCTTTGGGCCCCCAATACGCTTCTTTCCTAGGCTGCCACTTGTCTCCATCAAGTCGGGAGAAGAGGAAGAGATTAATTGCAGTGCCCTCTCTTTGACTTATGGCTTATCCAGTTCACTGCACCATTAAGTAATTCACACAGAGTATTCCCAGGGTAAAGCTACATATTTTATGAGTCTCCTTGCAGATATTTCTTTGAAAATTCCTTTTCATCAGTTCTCTTGCTGATATTATTTTTGTGAAATACAACAGCAAAGTCTATAGGCTGTATTGTATTCAGACAAATAAAACCAAAGTACAATCTAAGCACAGAAACGTATTTCCCATGCAAATTTTCTCATTCCTTGTGTGCTTTAAATTCTATTAATATACATGTAACATGGGTCTTCTCTGAACATTCATGTTAAATATAAGGTAATACGTGAATTGCATCAGGTTGCTTCTTGTTTTTGTATTATAGCACTATATCATGAATCTCGTTAAAAAAAGTTTTTTTCCTCTTATAACCCTTATTACTTCTTTTTCTTTTCAATGTTAAAATAATGCATAATCATTTCCCTACTGTTATTGCCCTCTTTGATCTGACCTTCAAATGTCAGACTTGCTGCTTTTTGATCATGCATATAATATGCACCTTGACTTGCTTAGGTGAAGCTAAATCAGACAAAGGTCCTTTCATGATTCAAGCCTCGAGTGAACTAATCATATTACATACATTATTTACACTGAAAGAGCAGATATTTTAGCCAAACTTAGCATCTTTCCATACTGATTTAAAAGTGACTGAAACAGAGATGCAACTTGGAGCACAAAAACAAATGTAGTACATGCTGTTATTCAGACAATAGTGGCTGAGCAAAATCATATAGGCTTCAGAAACTAAAGTAATTATAAGATAATTTCAGTCATAAGGTGACATAGTATTTCATGCTACAAGTGTTTTAAGAACTGGTTCAATGCCTGCATAATATATTTATTAAGTGCACATTAATCTCCCCAATTACTGCAGACTAGCATATAAAACATATTTTTTTTCTTAGATAATATTTAACGTCACTGCCTGCAAATTATTAAGCATCAGATGTGTTTAATTTATTTAACTTAATTATCAGTTGCATTTTTATTTACCAATATAAAGTTTTATATATCCCAGTAGGAAATCTTTCATTTCCAGGGGAGGTCAGTAAAATCTTGCTCCATAGTTAAAAACTGAAATACAATAAAAATAACTGCCCCAATAAAGAAGCTTATATATGAAATCCATTTTTATGAAAAAAAAAGAATATTTTGAGAGGCAAAGAAGTCTGTACAGGTCTTTCTAAATCAGAAAAAGATAGAGAAGAAAAAGGAAAGAGCTTAGAATAGTTAATTTGTCTCTCATATTTAGCTGTCTAGATCAGAAATTACATTCTGTATTGAAGTCCAGTGAGTTACATAGATTTAATAAGGGCATTAATAAATCTGGGGTCTTGGAAAATTTCAGGTTTGTTGGAATTTGGATTATTACCATTAATTTCTTTAAGATTTCTTTTATATTAGAAATCTTTTCTATGAAAAGGCCGATTATGGACATTGCATTTTCTTTCATCAGTACAGAACAGGTGTTCTCTCAAGCAGGAGTTTTCTCAAGGAAGTATCTACTTTCTACATTTTGGCAGAAAAAGAAAGAAACAGAACTTTTCCAACTCCTGCTGCTAGGAAGATTGACCACTTACTTAGGTTCTTGGTGGAGAAACTGTACTTGCTTTACTCTCTCCTAGTTTCTTTTTGCAAAGCTAAACTTTCCAGTAAAAAATTCCTATCAAAAAAAAAAAAAAAAGGTGTTTTGTGCCAGGCAAGCTTTCCAAGTGTCACTGCAAGTACTCAACACACTAATTAGATCAACAGTCTTAAATTCTAGTGATCCAAGGCATATATTATGAATTGGCATCCTTTGGGATGTGTCTACACAGTGGGATAGAATTAGCAGTCCCTGAGTTTGCTTCCATGGGGGAAGGAGCCAAGGCTGCTCCCCTTGAGCCAGAGTGGTTGTCTTTCCTTCCCAGTGAGACCTGGATATGCAGGCATGGGAGGTGCCATGCGGCATCTCAGGGACCCCCTTGCTGAGGTTGGCTGGAGAGCACAGGCTCTGGAGCGCCCCCTCAATACTCAGCACTCAACTAGTGCAGGACAGTATGTGAATCCCCTTGTAGTGCAGCCCACTGACCTACGAGCAAATGTCAGCTGAGGGATAGTACTCTGATATGTCCTGTGCTCTTCAGTATTTGTGGCTGTTGCTCTTTCTACTCAGAACCCCTTCAGGACATGGGAATCTTATTGTTAGTTCTTGCTGTGTGCTTTTTAAAGCAGAAAAGAAATGCCAAGTATCTTATCAAGTTGACTTATTTGGAAAACATTTAATGTGTTTTTCACAGTTATAATTTTAACCTTGCTGTTGCTAAACATTTTTCCATTTGCTTCACTTCAGCAAATGGTATGTTTAGATTAATGTTTTTCATTGTGAATTATCGTTAAACTTTGGTGAATGATGACTAATACATTTTTCTCTCAAGAAAGTAGCCATGCTTCATTTTACAGTATTAGAATTTTTACAAACTCTTTCCAACCACCTGTGGTTACCTGTGTCACATTAGAGATGTCATTCTCAGTTTGTGGCATATTTACAGGCTTGGAGAGGACTGTTATACTCCAGAGGCTTATGATTTCCCAGCCTTAATAAATTTGTAACCAGCAACAGATGTGTAATTAATGCTGTTATCAGAAAGTTTTCTAGCGGAACAATAATCTTAAGCTGAATGTAGGAGGAAGAGAGTCTAAGTGTATGTCCTTGAACTACTAAGAAAAACCAGACTGTTTTGAAGATAATTGTAGGATTTGTCTTTTCAAGATATGTGACTATGTCGTTTCTTTCATCCTAAACTGGAGAGTTTCTCAGTCTGTGCTACTTGATGACTAACCTCCCATTCGTGCTTGATTTCTCTGTCCTCCTCACTGTCAGCTCCATTTCTACATGAACTTCAGCATTAAATTCAAACCAAGTTAGTACTCAGGTCCATACATAATCAAAAAAAAAAAAAAAAAAAAACAGTATGTGAAGCAAGATAGAGGCTAATATTTAACATTTTTTAAAGCTTTTATAGTATGTACTGATGGTGTCACTGTTTGTTTGCTCAGCGTATGCTAAAGGACATTCACTAGAGCCAAAAGATCATAGGGATGAGAGTTTTAATTGGAGAGGTATGAAAAATAAATTAGACAACATGGCAAAAAAAGTTTTGCAGTAGAAAAATATGGTTAATCCAAGCTAAATATTTCTTAATGAAAAGCATCTTTGCCTGTGAACAGGCAATGGAAATACTTTGAATTGTGTTTTATGATTTCCTGATGTTAATTTTTGATAGTATTTCTGTGGGAGACAAGTTCTTATAAATTTTGTTCACTAAGAGCTTGGTCTGACTTAGTTGTATGCCTTCAAGACAGATCAAAATTAAGGGTGATAACTAAAGTAAAGATCAACAGCACAGGTGACATAAGAATTGCTGGAAACCACTAATTTTTTTTTTTTTTTTTTTGTATCATGTGAGATCTTTTTCATTCTAATGTGACATGGTTAAAAGGAATCCAGCAAGTAGTCTGAATTCCTGTATCATGGAGATGATAGTAATCTTCTCTTAGAGCAGAAAACAGTTTGTGGAGGTAATAGGAGTGCCATGTCTATCACGTAAGTGGATTAGGTATGTAATGCTGCCACATCTGTAGTATTTAGCTACTGCAACTTAACAATGCTCTTTGTGCTTGTGTTTTTGTTTATTTTTGTTTGTTTGTTTGTTTGCTCTTTTTTCTTTAAACATTGGATTCAAAACAGGACCTAAGGTGTCCTTGGCCAAATATCACCAATGTCAGATTTTCTGTTGGCTGTGTAAGTATTAAAGCCTAGATCTAGCCAGTGAGAAATATTAGTAACAAGAAATTCTAGCACAGAATTTAGGCCATCTGAATTGGAGCCTGCATACCTGAAATTAGATTTCCAAATCCATATGGATGGTATGAAATTAATCTGTTTGTTTTTCAGAAAAATACCCAGGAATATTGCATATAGCTAAGCTCTTAGAAGTGCTGCTAACTGCAAACCTTGTAAGAGCACCTGTGTAAAGAAAGAGTCATAAATAGCCCTTTGGTCACACTCTTTGCTAAACTTCCAGCTTGTTCTGATGAGCATCAGTTTTTCATCACAGTCTCGGATAAAATCCTATCAATTCCTTGCACAGATATCTCAGTACCCTCCTTACCTCTTTCCATCAGCAACAGATAACGCGGCCTGAGACACCTCTGTCTGGCATTGCTCTGTGATCATTTACGCTAAGTAGCCAGAAAAAGGTTACAAAATATTGTGCTGGAAATCAGATCAAATTGTTATGCCTATTTACCTAGTAACAGGTAAGTTGAAAGGAAGTGTCTTTCATTTTACTTCTCTCTATTTTCAGAAGTCAATAGATAGTGTAAGAACTGGTCGGCAATAGTATGGCTGTGCACATAAATGACACGACTGCTTGTGCTACAAACTGTTTAAATCTGGAATCAAGACTTTTTAAAATTCTTAAACTCCTTGCTATTTATCGTATTTTCTTTTGGACAGGTGCTTACTTAAAAATGAAATAAAACATTTTCTGGGGGAAAAAAAAACTCATTTTGAATACCAAGCAGAATGTTGTTTTTGCTGTTGTTACTTGTTGCCAAATACTTTGAAGTATTGATAACTCATTGGCTCCATTTTCATATTTTGCTCTGTAATTGATTACACAGATATTATCAGAGAGTAAAGTGAGGTCCCACTAAAAATCAGGTGGAGTTACAATATATAAAATTTCCTACTTTCAAATGCAACTGAAGAAAGTTTCACTTTTATAGCTATACTGTAATTCTGAGAAAGGAGTTTAGCTTTCTTGCAGCTGAAATATGAAGTGTAAGGGCTCATGAAGCCTGACTTGTTCTTATAATACTCTTTTACTATATGTCCTTCTGCATATAATTGCATCAGTTTATACAAACACAAAAAGAACGGCAAGAATAATACCACAACTAAAGGAGCATATCCAAGGAAATTAGTTTACAGATCATATTTCAAAATCTATGGAATACCTGTTTTATTTTATAAGCCAGAGCTTTAAAGAAAGATAAATAAAACTTACTGGACAAACACTTTCAGTAACAACAACAAAAAATATTAAGTCCTGTGGCTCTTCATTGTCATCAGAAAGAACTTGGACATTCAGCTACTTTTTCAACTCTGTCAGTTGGTCTTGTAAAAAGCTAAGCAAAGTTTGTCAGGAGAAGTAATTTTTTTGTCTAGTCAGAACCACACTACACCTACAAATGATGTTATTGCTATACTTAAAAGTTCCATATAAAAGTTAAGAACTTACAAAATTCCTAAAAGATAGGCAAGAACATATATGTTTTTAAATCATACATTTGTAATTTTCAAACTGTTAAATATAAATATATCCACAGAAAATAGTCTTCTGCCAGTTTCTATGCTCTGGCCCAGAATTTTTGTCAAGAGGTTTATGCATTTTACCTGTTTAATGACTGATGGCCTAAATAGGTTTTGGGATGGAGACAGTAGTTTTCTTAAAAAACAAACCAACAAAACATTTAGGTCTCTAACTTACCTTTGCGTAAAGGAACGTTCTATAAAGGATGCAATTAGGTTGCTAAATTTAGCTGTATAGGAAGAGGTGGCTGAATATCAGTTTTATTTACCAATCATCTCAAGTGTGTTTTAGCAAGAAGTGATGGTAGATGAAATGTACTTTATTTTGATCTTGTTATTCATTTCTGATGTTTGGTAGTGGCAATAAAATAGCTTGCCACAGGACTAGTAATAGTTCAAATTTCTAAAAAATTAATGATATACCCAAAGACAAGATTACATCCATCCACATCCACTATTAAACAAAATCAGCTATTTACTTCTATGGTCAGTCTCAAATAGGAGTTGGCTATGGACTGTGTGTATTAATCCAAGTTGTGGACTGAAAATAGAGCAGTATTTGAGTTTGTTTTTTTTTTTAACTTTGTTTTTTGTTTTGTTTTGGCAAGTCTTAGCTAGGCGTTGAAAGAAAGAGCTGATTAAGCAAGAGTTCACATGGAAGAAGCATTTTTTATCCTTATAAGTAGGGTATATTCTGTTTGTCTATAAGTTATTGATGAAAATAACCTGACCCTAGGATACTTCATATTAACAGATGATTTTATAAAGCTTTCTAAAAGCTCCTGCTGCTGTTGGTGTATTTTTTTTCTGTTTATTTCAATCTCTCTGTCTTTATCTTCTCAACTCCTGGTTTATTACTTTCTTCTTCAGACCTAATGTGGTAAATTGAAATTTCTGGGACCATTGAATTCAGTAAGACCCTTCATGTCTTAATGTAATATGATTATGAGGGCAGAAGACCGTGTCTGGACATTTCCCAGCACTGCATGAAATAGCATAGCTGTCTTCTGTAGCCTGCCGTCTGTGATTTCATCCATGCTCTCCTAGTTTGAGTTGTCTGTCTTTCTTAGACATAAATACTATCTATTAGAGATATCAAGTTTGGAAAAACTTTGTGCAAACCCTGATGATTTATCATAGGGTTTTGTTTTTGTTTTTTTTCTTTTGCTTTTTTCTTTTGCTTCTTTCTTTTTCATTTTTTTTCCCTAGAACTGAAAGAGAGTTCTCTATTGAAGAATTTTCTTATTTGAAAACTGAAGTTTATTTTTTTTTTAATCTGTACCTATTAATTTTTCTCTGAGAATGGTTTTCTCAGTAGCAGATTGAAATATCTAAGAATGGCTTGTGAAAGGACTCATTGATACTGGAAAACTAAGGTTCCAGTCTGTGCTTCAGTTGAAGTGCTGGGTTTGAACTTAATTTCCTATATCCCTGGGCTATGTATCGTGGCATATTGCTATGCAGAAAATCTTAAGAAATTATTTAGATCCATCTGCTTTCAGAGTGGAAAAGAAGAAAATTGCAGATGCCATACTCACTCATTCAGTCTTGAAACCCTCTAAATGTTTGTCCTACTGGTGACCTTCCCCATGCTGGGGCCGTGGGTGCGAGTGGGTGCCACAGTCCTCATCTGAGAACTCTGCCCGTGTGCCCGTGTGCTGGGAGCCCCCGCAGGGGAAAGCGAACAGAAAAATGGAGAAACACATTATAACTGCAGCATGGTTGGCAAGACATGTGGTGCGTGTCTTCTAAATCTTTTCACAGATTTGCACAACACTGCTTTGATACCTCAGGCTACCAGCATAAAAGTCTCTTAGTGGAAGAAGGGGACAAGGTGAGATGGGAGAATTCAGCACATGGCCGTAGGACTTCCAGCTGCCCTTGGTGACTGTACTCTCCTCGGTATGAGCGGCATGGAAACAACGGCATCGAACACTGCTTTCCCTTTTAGTAGGAGCTCCTGTTCTCCCAGGAGCAAGGCTTTTTGCAAGCAAAAAGTCCTGTATGGGATTTTTTTGTATTCAGAAGTTGCTCTGGAAAATACTGCTTGCTTGGTTACATCTGATTTGTATCACTTATCTAGCATCAGATTTTGTGTATTTTGCTGTTTTAGGGCAATCCAAAACGGAAAAATACTAGATTTTTCAATACAGTACCTTGTCATTTTTTTTTATTTCTTTTGATAAGAGTGAATCCATCGCTGTCAATACATAGTGATCTGTGAAAAATTAGGGTTTGAAAGGAAGGGTCTTTGTAACTTCTTTTTTCCAGTGAGAGGGTCTCATTTTGTATGACCGTACACACTCTGTTTTTTTGTTTATTTATTTTGTTTGTTTTGTTTTCCTATAGCAGTATGCTGACAATGTTGGTAATGTTACCAAGTTAGAAATCAGTGGCATTATATATTTCAAGTAATACAGGGATTGATCATGCTACCATAGGCTTCCAATCTGTATGCTGTCTGATAAGGTTCTAATAATTATCTAAGTCTTTCAAAACACATTTAGACAAACCATTCTCTTTTTTTGGTGGAAAATAGGGTGCTATCATAACTTGTAAATTCTAGTCCCTTTCTTTGGTCTGTTGCAAGGGAAAACTAAGAACTCAAAATGCAGCTGTGTAGGAATTTTAGGAGATGTCAAAAAAAAAAACCAAAAAATAAAAAATAATAAAAAAACACCTTATATCTGAACTGAAAGTTGAGCTTTTTTTAGTCTTCCTGGGGAAAAATAACTAGTATGATCACTCCTTCCGTAGTTAAATTGGAAAGTGTTGAAAATTGTCAGCATAAAAACTCACTGATGTAGATTTCAAATGTCTTTCACTTATGGTCAATGAAAGCTTCTGTGAGAAGAAAGTGTTAAGCTATTGGCCAAGGTTATTAATCTTAGATACTTGTCTCAACATTCAGATTTCTAAAAGCTGGATTCTAAGTAGTGCTTTTCTTTTTGTTAGTCTAATACTTCCTCAGATAATGAAAATACAATAGTTGGTGCTTAAACTTACAGAAGTGGATTCTCATCAGCAATTTCTAGAAACAAAGCATGCTAGAATCCTTGGCATAATCTTAGAATAAGTCTTGTTTATTCATATAAATATGTTAACTTTCCTTAACATTAGGACAGTGTGATCAAAGAATCATAGAATGTTTGAGGTTGGAAGGACCTCTAGAGATCAACTAGTCCAACCGTCTGCTCAAAGAGGGACACCTTGAGCATGTGGCACAGGGTGACATCCTGGCCAGTTTGGAAGATCTCCAGAGAAGGAGACTCCATGACTTCTCTGGGCAGCCTGTTCTAGTGCTCACCAGGCCTCTGTCACAGACAAGAAGTTCTTCCTCATATGGAGATGGAACTTTCTGTGTTCTAGTTTATACCCATTACCCCTTGTTCTGTCTCTAACCACCACCAAACAGACTTTGGCCCCATTCTCTTTACATTCTCCCCTCAGGTACTTATACATATTGATCAGATCCCCTCAAGTACTTACACATATTGATCAGGCTAAACAGGCCCAGCTCGCTTAGTCGTTTCTCATACGATAGATGCTCCAGTCCCTTAATCATCTTTGTTGCTCTACACTGGACCCTCTCCAGAAACTCCATGTCCCTCTTGTCCCAAATCTCTCTCCACAGAGCTGCTTTCTAGCACATCAACTCCTAGTCTGTCCTGGTGCCTGGGGTTATTCCTCCCCAGGGGCAGGACCCTGCACTCATCCTTATTGAACCTCATGAGGTTCCTCTCTGCCCAACTCTCCATCCTGTCTAGATCCCTCTGGCAGCGCAGTCCTCTGGGGTGTCAGCCACTCCACCCAAATAATACCATATGATAAGGCGTAATACCATGTGATAGGCATAATACCATTATAAAATACTTCTACTTTGTGTGCATCAAAATGGTATATTTTACTTTCTATACCAAATTTTTATATTGCATTAAAAAAAAATGAACACTTAGATCCATTATTCCTTTCTTATATCACACCATCAGTGAGAAAACTCACTATCTTAAACCCTGAACTTTCCATCACTTTATGAAATAACACAGGACTTTCAGCCTTACTTATACAAGCAATATTAATGGCACTATATTACAGGAGACTTTCTTAAATGATGATGACCTTTAGAGATCCCAGCAAGCAGATGGACTCAAATTAGGTAAGATTATCTAGTATTAGCTAGAAATCCTGTCACATATTGACTTCCCGGTCCAAAGCACTGAGCAACTGCAAAGAAGAATTCTGTTCCTACTCTAAAAGTGTAGTAGGTGAAAGGTGGATATAACAGGTATACCTATAAAAGTGAGATAAAATGATTTTATAATTAAATAATACCTGGATGTCTCTGTATGGTTTACTGAATTAAGCAGCTCTTTGTGTGTTATAAATGAATTACAGCCTTTTGGAAGGCTGTGTTTTAAAACTCAAGTGATTATCTACTCTGCCTAGATCCCCCTGCAACAATTATTATACTTTTCTGACAGACTAGAATTGTTCACAGGAAAGTGGACCTAGGCAAGGACAACTACAGAAGGCCCTAACCTCTCCTGGTAGTAGGTCTAGCTATATGGAGCTGCTGCTAACGAGCTTCCTTACTTGCCCCTGACCAGAGGAATTGGGGTGTTTGATCTGGTGCCTCTTGATTAGGTCGCTCCATCACCCTGTGAGTCAATAGTAGAAGTGGTCTGTGTAAGAACCTGGCCTGGAGCAGGGCAAGTGGATGAAGCAGTTTGTGCAGAGGGCGCCAGAAGGCATCATTCCTAGTACTGTAGCCCTGAAATGCTCATGACATGCTGCAGAACGTGGTCTCCAGGAGATGGTGGAGTTATTGTGCCACGCGTTTCAGTACAGACTGACCCTCTGATAAAAGATGCAACTCTACAGGTCTCAGGCTGCAGGCAGTGTTTGGGATTGGCTCCATGAGGCCTGGACTGACAGTCAGTCTTCCTACTGACAGTGTTCTTTATTTAAGGACTTGTGTCAATGGATAAAGGAGTTATGAGAGGAAGAGAGCAGGCTGCAAAGCATCCAGGATGAGGAGCAGGAGGTTAACAGGATGTACTCAGAGACCCTGCAGCTATGGGAGTCCCAGGCTCCTGCTGCAGTGCATGTGCCAGAGAGCTCTGTGCCATGTGAAACAGTGCATCTAACACTGTAGATGAAGGTTGGAAATACATTTCTTTTCATAGGAGGAAAAAGGCTCTTATTCATCCTGCAGACCTGAAATTGAAGAATAGGTTTAGTACTCTCTGAGTTGAAGAAGAACTAGATTTCAGTGGTTTCCAGGGAAGTAACTGGGCCAACAGACTCTGTGCCACATAGGAATATCCATAAGAAGTGGTGTGTATTTGTTGTTGGTGAATCCTTGCTGCAGAGGTTGGAGGAACCAATCTACCAGCCTGACTCTTTTGCTCCAGAGCAGTCTGTTGCCTGCCAGGCACTCAAATAAAAGATGTCATGGAGGGACCGTTAAGGCTTGTCCAAGCTTTAGACTTCACTCACTGCTGCTCTTCCAAGTGGGCGTTAGTTAACAATACTAAGTGCTAAATGGAGAACATCCAACAGGATTTCAGGGGTCTAGGAAAGGTGGTCAAGGGTCTAGGACACCATTTTTTTTCTCATCAGGAGTGCAGGGTCTATTTGGAGGCCTGTAGTTAGCAGTGTCCCCGAAGGTTCAGTATTGCGTCCCGTCTTGTGATCATCAGTGATCGGGATGAAGGGACAGAGTGCGCTCTGAGCAAGATTGCTGAAGAGTCAAAACTGGGAGGAGGGGCTGATACACCAGAGGCCTGTGCTGCCATTCAGGGGCACCTGAACAGGAAAGAAGTTAATGGATAGTCCACCTGCTTGTGCTATGCTACCGCAATGGAAATGGCCTGACATATTTACGAGAGAATGAGAACTTCCCATGTTTTTAAAGGTTGGTTTTAAAAATAATGCTTAGATGCATGGGAACTGGTCCATAATAGGAGCAGCAGAAAATTACCATCATGAGGACATTAGAAATGCCAGCTGAGTCAGAGCAGTGATCCCTTCCCCAGTGTTTACTCCCCAGTGCTGTAGTCATAAATGCTCTATAAGAGAACTACAAAAGCCTAGCCCCTGTGTACTGTTCATGCCCTCGTGTTTCATAGCAATTAGAAGACATCATCACTTCTATTTGACAGCATATCTTTTTGACAGTGTATGAGTAGGGTGACTGCTGCTGTATAAGATCTTAAGCTGTTGCAGATATTTAGCTCTGGTATTACAGCAAACCAACACCAACTTTGTCCTAAATTAAATATTATTTTAGCTATATTAATACATCTGAAAGCTGAAGGTTCGTTTACCAGTTCCCAAGCTCTTTGGATACGTTGGCCTCAAGTCTGGCCTTATTGGTTAGAAGGGTTGGTTGATTACTAGGACTAATAATACTGTTTCTGTCTCACTTTTAATCTCCCTTTGTGACTCTTGTGGAAGCTTATGGATGAACTATCTGGATTGGATAAATTGTTTTATGAATAGGTAAAATCTTAGTGCCCTAGTATTTATGACTTTCATGACTTTCATATTAGGTTGTTTACCATGCTGCTCAGGGTAAACCATTGTTCAGCTGGGATTAGTGAGAAAATTATGTATAAGATAAAATAATATATAGTCCATGCAAAAGACTGCTTTTTTTTTTCAAATCATATAAACTAAATTATTACTACAGCTGTCAAATAATCTGTAAAAAAAAAAGGCAGCAAGTTTTATATCATTGTACCTATACAACTACTTAATGAAAAAATAAATGGAAGGAAATACATCAAAAACACCCTTACAGTATGTTCTCACAGTAAATAACCTTTGTAGTTGAATGCTGAGATCCTTGCTGAGACAGTTTGCCTAGAGGTTATTTTGAAATTTGTGGTGGATTTGTTTGTTTTGTTGTTTTGTTTTGTTTTTAATTCTTAAGCATGTTTTATAAGAAAATGTCATTGGACATTGAGTCATTGAGTATTTATTCACCAGCTTCATCTTGGATACCATTTGAACAAAACTGTCTTTTCTGTTGACTGTTTTGTGCTGAATCAATGAACCAGCTGAAATGTAGTTTCACTGTCCAAGTCTAGTCACTTCAAGATGTCAAATAACTTTTAAGTAAAGAGAAAGCAAGCTACTAAGATAGCAGTGAAATCCTTGCAAAGCTACATACCCTAGAGTTGCTGTTTTTAAAATGTTAATAAAAAAAATGAAGATCTTGCATTTAATGCTTTCATGATGGAACCTATTTATAACAAATGTAGACTTTCCTCTCCCTCTTTATTAGAAGATTCCATTTGATCTATGAATAACCACATGACACAAGTTAATTTGCAAATGTGACTAAATAAGATGAAGTAGAAGTGAAGAATAATATAGATTTAGGAAAGATTTATTGGTCTGTCATGATTCTGCATCAGTTGCATTACACAAAGAGGCTGAGGTGGATTTTAGTATGCAAACTTGTTGCATAGACAGAAGTATTCTATATTAAATGTTATCTGGAAAAGCATAACCCCCTCCTCTCATAACTGGCAATTCCTTGCTGGGTTTTAACATTAGTGGACATTCAGCTATCTTCTGTTTATTTCTGTTTATCCTGAACTTTTCTTTTGTACTGACTTGTGATTTTCACTCTAGGAAACTTCTTCCCTCTGCCCTTCCCCTCTGATTCATTAGGGTGTTTTGCAATAGGCAAATGATCTGTTGCCCTCATCTACAGTAAGCCTGCTGCCAAGGATGGGTATCATCATTAGTCAAAATGACGCTGTGCATGTTTCTAAAAATCCTTTGAGAGAGCAGGTATCTGCTTTCTGAAATAAAGCAGTAGTTAATGACTGCTTTTTTTTTTTTGGTCTGGCCTCTTTTTTAGTTGCGTTAACCCAGCAGCTCAGCTTCAAGAGCTTTTATTTGTTTTGTGGATGGCATTGCAATTTCAGTGGTGTCCATTTCAGCTGAAATGTCTATAGTAGCTAACAGGCTTATAGTGCTTTAAGGATGAACTTTTTGCTGGTTGCAGTCAAAGCTGCTATTTAATAGAGTGCATTTTAGCCTTGTATTTGTATGTGATGGAGACCATACAAGTGGACATTAGTCTTTGTAACTTTATTCTTCCTTTTAACAGAAATACAATCAATTTGATAGGTGTTCAAAGGTGTTCGATTTCTTTATTTCAACATAAATGGTTTAAAATTAGAATTAGGAGGTTGACATTTTCTGCCTCACTGTTCCTTTTATAACCCATCAGTCAGCTACCATTTTGTTACATTTCCTTTGTGGTCTCAAAACATCACAAACCCTTGGTCCTTGCTATCCTAGTAATTTCTTTCTCTCAAACGACCTTGCCTTTGATGCTGATGCTGATTATGTGCCTGTGGGGCAGTAAACTACTGCCCACGGTGAATGTGGATGTAGAGAAGATTTGTGAGTTTTTTTTTTAAAAACTTAACAGGTCAGTTTTTAATAACTTCTCAGACAGTTAGGAAATCTGTTCTCTTCCTCCTTCAGATAATAAAATATTTTATTTATTATATAAATATATATGAATAAATAATGTGAATCATTAACTGGAACTTAAAAAAAGAGATAGATTTGCGACAAGTCTTGCAATGATTGTCAGGGTGAACAAGCTGACCTTGCAACCTAGTTGACATCAGCATCTGCTGTTCATGCCTATAGAGTTGAAGAGACCCGCTATGCTTAACCCTAGAGATATTTTTTTGCTCTCACTCTCCCACCAGTTGACAACTCTAAGCAGATCCCCTTTCCCCCCATATTCAGAAGTATCATCTGAACTGGGACTGAATTTATAACCCCTCTCTCAGAAGGATGTTTTTGACCCATGTTGACATTGCAGCAAGTGCACTGTGAACTTACAGGAGACATGTGGCATTACTCCAAACAGAAGTGACCATGTCCCTGTGGTAAAATGGGGAGTGTAACTTTGTATCCTGTGCAGCTTTGTAGAGGATCCCATACAAATAAACTGCCCTATTTACACTGCAGGCATCAGAGTTGTATATCTTAGGTTTCTCTTCAATGAACTTAAAGAGCAACAAGTAAAGACTGCACAGACTCTGATTTTTTTCCGTGCACTTTTTTGATGTAGCCTCTCTGAGGCATTGCCAAAGATATTACAATAAGCACTTTATTGTGGCAATGGTAAAAATAACAGAAGTCCCAACTGGTGCTGCAGTTTGTGCACTGTGGTGGTGAAACCTGGCTTCAAAATACTTGACTGCGCATAGCAAATTTCTGCTAGTTGTGCTGCCAGTGTTCTTTCACATTATGTTTGGGTAATCTGCATGGGAACGTATTTCACTTTCTCTATTCTCTTATTTTTGTTTTCTTTCCTATTAAGCCAGCAAGCAAAAGTGATAGTGGGAACTATAGCACTTTGGTATTCATTTGAAATCAAAATAAGAATGGGCCACAATGGAGCCATCAAAGACCTAAAGATACCAAGAGTAAACTGTTATCTTCACATTGGTCTCAATGTGGGTAAATGAAATCAGCTGTTGCACATTCCTTGGAATTCTTTCTATAATGTTTCTCTTTCACCTCTTTAAAGATAATTTGAGAGGGTAGAATCTAATACCTTTCATCCAGTGTCCAAATATAAGTTAAGTTGGTAAAATGTGAGTGGAGTTGTGCTGCGCTAATGCATACTGTACCAGAACAGCCTGTTAAGGTACTACAGCCTATTAAGATACTGTCTGTGGTGCTAATCTTGCTGTCTCTCACCACAGATCATTGAGACTCCTGCTCCCTATTAAAGCCGTGGTGGCGACCCACTCTGCGGGGCTGCGGTGAAGCCATGGCAGCCACCATCCTGGCTCCCGGCAGCCTCCCTGCAGCCTCCCTGCATGCACAGGTATAGCGAGGAAGGACGCAGCTACTACACCCTGCGGCTCGCAGGCTCCCAGTCCACTTGCAACTCTCGTGCCAGCATGAAAGGGAAGAAAGCTGCAAGCTCACTTCACCGTATGCTGCTTTTTATCATTTCTTGTCCATTCAAAGTTAGGGGCTTTGTAGCACTTGCTGAGTTTGGGCCACAAGTGGTAGTGAGGGAGTTGCATTTAGGAAGAGAATTCCACTCCAAAGGAATCACTTTTCCATTTATTTTTCACAAATATTTGGAAAACAAGCTATCACATACACTCTACTCTGTCCTTCTACAGACTTCTTAGCAAGCTATGACCTACCCTACTCCCTATCCTAAGACAAACGTATTTACAAAGAACATATGTACAATGGCCCTGTGAGGGGCAGAGCTGGAGCAGCAGAGGATGCTGTTGCTGCTGCGGCTGGTGTCCACACTGCGCAGGGATGAGCAGCGGCGGTGCCTGTGGAGCTGGAGCTGCGGGGCCCGATGCTCTGGAGCTGCACCCCGCGGCACACGTGCGCCACTACCAGCTGTCGAGGGAGCTGGTCTCGCTGCCTATCTAGAAGGTGGCACGTTGCAGTCCGGTGTTGTGGGGCGGCTCGTGGGCAGCACAGTCCNTGCGTCGCAGCCCGGTGTTGTGGGGCGGCTTGTGGGCAGCGCAGTCCTGGACACCTGCAGCGCTCTGCAGGCTGGCCAGGGAGCTGGTGCCACTGCCAATGTAAGTGACCCGTGCCGGCACCGTGTCCTGGGGCTCCTGGCTCTCGAGGCAGCCCTCGGCAGCAGCCGCACTCTCTTGGCTCTTGAGGGAGCTCGTCCCACTCCCGATGTAGAAGATGACGCGGGGCCTCATGCTCTCCTCAGCCTCTTGAGAGTGAAGGCAGCCACGAGCGCACACGGCGCTCTCCCAGCTGAACAGGGAGATGGCCACGCCTGGGGGAGTCACTGCCCCAGCCCAGCTCCCTGCAGCCTCCCTATGCACACGAGCACAGCGGGGAAGGACGCAGCTCTCACACCCTGTGGCTCGCAGGCTCCCGCTGTGCTTGCGGCTCTTGCACCAGCCACACAGGGGCTGTGAGGCCAGTGCCAGCGACCCAGCTCCTGCTTGGCCAACACCAACGCCGCCAACAGGGACGTGCGGCACTAGCGCGCGGCTCTGCCCTGTTGTGTGCGGGGCTGTGCCCGCCCAGGCCTTTGTGACCTCACCAAGGGGCTCCCGGGTGACGCTGCCACATGCGGACCTTGGCCAGGGCCCTCAGCACTCGCAGGGCTCTCCTGGCAGGGCCCACGCACTGCAGCCCACTCGGCTCCCTCAAGGATGCCTTCCTCCTCCTGTCCTCACCACACCAAACTGTTCCTCGCTCCGCACTTGTCCCCTGCTGCTTGCTCAGGGCTGCTCTCACCAGCAAACATTTAAAGCAACCAAAGACATGCAGAGACTCTGCCTCTTCTGTGTCCTTTGGCAGCAGGATCCACACCACAGTTAGAGGTCTGCAGACCTAGAATCACAACGCTTGCAAGAGACCTTCAAAATCCTCAAGGCCATGTTTTACAAAGCCATCACCAGCGCGCCTGCTAAGCCATGTCCCCAAGCATCTCATCTACACCGTTCTTGAGCCCTGCCAGGGGCGCATGCTGACGCCACCGCTTCCCTGCGCAGCCTCTGCCGATGCTTCATCACTCTTGGCGTCCTCAAATGTTTCCTAATATGTCACCTGCAGCTGCCCTGCTGCAACCTGAGCACATTCCCTCTTGTCTGATTGCTGCTTATTCTGGAGAAGAGATGGAGCCCTGCCTCACAACAAGCTCCTTTCTCAGAGGGCTAGAGAGTGATGAGGTCTCCCCTGAGCTGCCTCTTCTCCACATGGGAGAATCCNCTCACGACAAGCTCCTTTCTCAGAGGGCTAGAGAGCGATGAGGTCTCCCCTGAGCCGCCTCTTCTCCACACAGGAGAATCCCAGCTCCCTCGGCTGCTCCTTACAAGTTCTGTGCTCCAGCCCCTTCGCCAGCTTCCTTACCCTTCCTTGCACATGCACCTCAAGCAGCTTGAGGCCCATGGAGCAGTGTGCCTCTGCTTTGGCTGCCTTGCCTTTGGCCTCTCATGTCGCTGGTGAAGCTTCTAGTGGCCCTCACCTGTGCCAACACACTCAATGGCACGTGGCCTTTAGCCTTCCTCAGGCCATCCCTGCGTCCTCACACACGGCCTCCACATTGCTTCTCTAGAGACCGGTTGCATACAGATAGGGCTCATTCTCCCGCACTTCCCTGCCTTCTTCTTTGCCCACGACTTAGAGTTGAGGCCCTAGCTTGCCTTCTGCCTGCTACTTTGCACAGCACGGGCTCATCTTGTGTGTCCAGTGAAGGCAGCCGCCGGCACGCGCGGCGCTCTCCCAGCTGAACAGGGAGATCGCCTCGCTCCCACTGGACACGTGCACTCCTCAGGGGTCAGAAACCTGATGAATTCATCCAGCAAGTGAGTACCATGATTCAAGGCTGCTGCTTCTGTGCTAGCACTTTTGCCCCAAACAGAAGCAGCCACGCAGCGACTGCCACCTCCCAATAGCATTTGGATGCTGCTGCTTCTGGCCTGCCTCAGCTACATGGCACTTGCCTACTCACAGGGTGCTGCTCATGGCATTTTTCAGAAGTTCAGTAAGATGAAATGCTGCCTGGGACTGATGAAGGAAATGTCACTTCCTTAGCTGGCCCAATAGGAAAGCAAGAGAGGGCTGCAGCTCCCATTTAAATTCCTGCTTTGGGGAGATGTCATCCATCTAAATAAGTTTTGCAAAGACATGAGTCTTTGGAACAAGCTGGTCCATCTGGAAAGGAGTAATATGGACTAAAATAGATGTGGTAAGATAGAATTATATAGATCATACCATTAGTAAAACAGGGCTCAAATGAGGAGTATCGTAAGCCTTTGTATAGAGGCAAGGAAGTGCCTACAAGACTACACTATATGGAACCTTCTTGCACACCTTCCGGAAAATCAGCATTTTTAGATACCTCTCTGAAGAGCCTATGCACAAAATATGCACTTTTTGAAAAGGTTGCATGCATATGGCAAATATGTAGGAGGAATTACAGATCTTTGTGCAGGGCTATAATCTCATTGTGTTTAGAGATGTGGTGCGGTAGCTTGCAGTGATCTGGAATGCCCCCTCGGGACTGCTCTTGAAATAAACCTGGGTAGACTGGTAGATATAGCAGAGGGATTTGGAGGGATCTTAAGAGACTGGAGAAATGAAGAACCTCATAAAGTTCAATAATAAAAAGAGCAGGGACCTCACCTAGGACTGCACCTAGGAAGGAGTAACTCCATGCACCTGTAGAGTCTGGGATCTGAGCTACTAGAAAGCAGCTCCATGGAGAAGCACCTGGGAGTCCTAGTGGACAATGTTGACAGTGAGGCAGCAATGTGCCCTTGTAGCCACAAGACCAATTGTCTCCTGGGATGCATTGGGAAGAGTGTTGCCAGCAGATCAAGGGAGATGATCCTCCCCATCTACTTAGCCCTGGTGACGTTGCAGCTGGGGTGCTGTGTCCATTTTTGCACTCGCTAGTAGAAAAGAGACATGGAGCTACTGGAGAGGGTCCAGCATAGGCTACCAGGATGAGTGGAGCATCTCTCATATGAGGAAAGGCTGAGAGAGCTGGGCCTGTTTAGGTGGGAGATGAGAAACCTGAGGGGGAATCCTTTGCATGTGTAAAAGTATCTGAAGGGTGGATGTAGAGAGGATGGGTTAGACTCTTAGTGGTGCCTGGAGATAGGAAGAGAGGTGAGGGGCACAAGCTGAAACATAGGAATTTCTGTCTGAACTTTTTTACTGTGAGGATGCCTAAGCTCTGGAGCAGGTTGAGCAGAGAGGTTTTCGACTTTCCTTTCTTTCCTTCCATAAGCCATCTGAACAAGGTCCTGGGCTATATGCTTTAGGTGACCTTACTTGAGCAGGAGGGTTGGACCTCCTGCTCCTTGGATCTCCAAAGGTCTCTTCAGGGGACGGTCATTGTGTGAACGGATCTATAGATGGACTGGATCCATATGTTGCCTGTAAAAGAAATGATATTGAAACTTGTTACTGACTCCATTTTAGAATGTGTGGTAGCACCAGTAATAGTGTCAAAACCTGAACACGATTAGGCATAGTATTCAAGTTTGACATGTCTTTGTCCCTTTTCTGTTTTTCTCTCTGATGTCCTGAAAATAATTAAAGGCTTATTTCTGTTGTGGATTTTATTTACTTGCACTTTTTGGGCAGTTATGAAACAGTAAGCAACCATATCTTTTTCTTTCTGTATCACTTTGAAAGATATTTTCCCATAAGAATCCTTGTGCTGCTTTGTAGGAACATATCTACATATCTAGGGGACGGAGGCCTTCCCATGGGAAGTGGCTGCAGGGAGCTGAGCTCTGATAGCGGATCCCTTCTGATCCCGGATATCCCTTCTGATACCGGATACTCCCTGAATTAAAGGAATGTGAACAGTAGTCCTTGAACAGCAGGCATGAGAAAGTTGGGCGAGACAGAACCTTGATTAAGCTTGTCAGTAAGATAGAAGGACTGGTGCACAGACCTATGGTGTGAATACACGCCGTTATCCACGACCAACTGAATGCAGTAGAAATGCATGGATAGTAGCCTGTGACCAATCGTAGCTGTACGCGTGTAGAGAGCTTGCTTCTGCTTGTGTATATAAGTACGCTATTCGGGCTAAATAAACGGATCAGGATCAGGATCTCATTCACATGGAGTCTGCGTCTGTGATCCCCTCCTGATTCCTTGGGTTGGCAAGAAGTTTCCAACACTGCTTGATGGGCATTTCAAAGAAATATTTAAAAAGTGATTGCATAAGAGCAAAATATGAAGTGTAGTGGAGTTCAATTCTCAGTTGCCTCTGACAACCTGAATATATTAAGCCTAAGGGAAGGGTGGTGTTTACAGTGTGTTCTTTATGAGGCAATACCCGTTCTTGTAGAGGGTCCTTTAAAATGCACGACAGCAAAAATTTACCTATACTGTATTAGGGGATTCTGATGTTTAAAGAATCAGTGTGAAGAGGTTTAGGAAATGCTCATGCTGGATAGGATCACGTACTTTGAAACCTGTGATAAATACTTTTTGCACCAAAATCTGCACTCTTCATTGTAAGCATTTCAAGAAAGATTTGAAGAACATATTTTTCTCTTCCCAGATACACAGAGGTAATCACAAAGTGATCATAATAGTCAGATCTTGTATGCAGTGTTGACACATGGGAGTAATAACAGGAAATAGAGTAAAAACAGATTTTTTTGTGTGAATTTTGTAGATAATAAGAGGCTGTGCCATACCTCTGGTTGGGGGAAAGAAGAAAAACAATTTTCAGCTAAGGTAAAGGTACTAAAACAAGTAATTTTACAGAATGAAGGATTTTTGAAAACTAGGAAATAACAATAGGGGAATAGCTTAGTAATAGAAGAGCTGCAAAATCTGAAGCTTGCAAATCTAAGTAAATGCTAAATTCAGAAAGGGGGTTCTAATAGGATGTTTTTGAGCTTTAGTGATGTACTATTTTTGGAAGAAAACAGATAGAAGGTGGATGTGCTGGCATATAAAATCTTATCCCTCTGGGAAGAAGAGACCAGAATTAATTGCTTATGCCCTCCCTTTCTTCCTTTCTATTTACAGTTAGACCGAAGAGAGAATTGACCCTAAAAGACCTGGATAAAACATGAACTGCACAGGGCCTTTTGCAGTTACTGTTGTGTTCTTATGCAAGTACATAGTGCAGTTTCTACATCTGGTTGTTACTTCTCAGTTTTAAATATGATTAAATCATGAAGGGTTAGAAGAACTGTGAAGATTATGAAAGTTCTGTTTTTTTTTTAATAATTCTAAAAAAAAACTATTAAAGTTGATTGAATGTTTCATATCTATTTTCTTTTTATACATTGTTCCATTGGACATAACTGGCAATATATTCTTTTCTTTTCCTCTGGATTATTCTCAATTTTTGCGGCAAGCTACAAATCTGAGTGGAAGGATCAAGAGGAACATCCCAACTTTGTATAGTCTTCACTACAATATTTTGTTTTGTGAGGTGACCTGAACTTTGAAGCCAAATGGAAGGGTTGCCTTTCTAAAAATGTCTAATGATTTGAATACATCACCAGAAGGAAATGACAGTATATCCAAATAAACATCAGCTGGTGTCTTCTAAAGATTTTAAAGGAGAATGTTTTAGAATTTATTTTATTCTGCGGTGTTAAACATGGTGATCATCAACTTCAAAGTGAGGTTTTGCTAATCTCTTCCATGCTGCCAGGGTGTTGCTTGGCCCTTATTTATTCTTGAAGGTTGGCTGGCAGAACTTGTGTTGCTGACCATAATGTGAAATATTTGGAGCCAGCTCTTTGCAGCTGCCTACAAATATATGTACACTAATCATCAGTCTGAGAAGTCTTTGCTGCCTTTACTATTGCCAGAAATAAAACTGAGATGCCAAGAGTTCCTAAGTTCATTAAGCTTCAAAGTATTTTGAACTATTGTATCAATGATGGCAGAAAGGGGAGTTCTCATGCCCAGAAAAGTCACAAAATAGTGGCAGACTTGCGAACTGAGTGTAATTTCAGTGCAATAATAAGCTTCTAACCAATTGTGTGTGCTGTTTACCATGTCTGTACACGAGAAAGAAAGTACACATGTATTAAATAGCTTGAACTCTTCTCTAATTTGAAAATCCTAAGTCTTTAAATATTTTTTTAAAAAAATCCTTACCTGACTGGAGGAATTATCTTGAAATGGTAACATCCATCATGAAAATATTTAAAATAAAAAAATCCCTTTCCCATTCTTTTTGCAATCCACTATGAAGAACCTTAAGATAGTTGTGTCTTGGAGCACTGTTTTACAAGTTCACAGTTATTTTAGTCTATGATGTTCCACAGTAGTTTCTGAGGTGGCAACTGGATCTGCTGCCAAAAAAAAAGGTAGCTCTTCAGCCAAATTCAGCAGACATGAATGCATATGTTGCATCAGTTTATCTTTCTGAGGGCTAATCCTGAAATTCATGTATGAGATGTGTTATTAAAGTGTCAAACTGGATTATTTTTTACAATCCAGCCATAGTTACTCTGCCTAACCTGTGGGAGGTCATGATTTCTGAACAAGCTTGTGAAATGACTTCTAAAACTTCCCTGTTTTAATCTTGGTGTCTCCATATAGCTCATAATTTTTAAACACACTTACTGAATTCACTCTTAAGCAAATTCAAGTTAATTTTATGCCCTACATTTGTGCACACAGATAAATAGGTATCACTTCATTGATTCACTGAATTGATATTGTGTGTTGTATGAAGTTGGCTGATAATGGCTCCCTGCCTGTGTTGTTCTGTCTCCAGATGATTCCTAGCTTTCCAGAACGAGTTGCTGCTGAATTTCATTTTGGACACTTTGGACTATTAAGTACAACTAGACTGAAACTTTTGAGAGTCTTGGATATAGAGCTTCCCCTTAGACCTATACATTGATGTCCTAGCTTCCCGCTCTAATAATTTCCTTAAGGTGGTTCTGCTTACAGAATTGTCATAATTCTTTTCTTTCTTTTTTTCTTTTTTTTCTTTTCTTTTTGAGATTTGTCCCTTGGGGGCTAAAAAAATCTGTGTAAAACTTATAAAAGTGTTCTGCTTTCCAGAGATAAGGTAGTGTGCAACATGCCAGTCCCTAATGAACTGTTTCTGCGGATGTGCAGCAGCATTTGGCATAACCTTGAAAAACGCAGACCTGCACCATCTGTGTTCAGTAGTAGTACTAGGTTCTCCAGGTAAGCTGGATGCTTCCTAGGTAGCACAGTCCCTGTAAATATGTGCAAAAAGATCCGTGTTTTGGGAAGCATTGAAGCCACTGTAGAAGTGCTAAATAGTGTGTGCTCTTGGTAGTCTTTTGTTACTGTTAAGTACATCGTTAATCCTAAGCACATGTGCTCTGATTGTCTTTTTATATGATGCATTAGTGCTTTGCTGAAATGAGAAAATACAAGAGATTGCCTGAATACAGTTTTGTGGTGGAAAGTCCTCCTCAAAAAGATAACTTGTTTTCATTCAGTCATGGGTGTTCATTATTATAGTTATAATAAGAGACTAGAGAAGACATCCTATGATCAACTGAGGGTTTTTCCTGCTACTGTCATCATCACAGTGCACTGCAGGAGAGAGGCAGAGGCTATGCAGCAATTCTGTGCCATCCCTTGTTTGTTATTTAAGCATATTCATTAATAACACACTACATGGACAACTGAAATATTTCTAATGAAGATCAGTTGATAGATGTTCTCATTAACAAAAAGCTACAGGATTTGCCATTATTATCAGCATCTTCTCTCTTCCTTCCAGCATTTCTAAGTGGTTTTGTTAGCAGTGCATATGTATATGTTTCAGAGAGAGGAGGGTTCTGCTCAGCAACTCATTTTATCTATTCATGTTTCCAGTGATTAGCTCGTCCTTCCTTTTCCTTTCTTTTATACTGTTAGTGCAGCAGAATTGTAATTAAATTACATTTAGGACAGTAGATCTATACAGGGATCATCTGACAAAGAATGGTGTGAAAAGAGGGTGTTTTTGAATATGCAATGCCTATAGGTGTGTTTTGTCTGCAGGTATTATTCAAATTTGAAAACAGAGATGTAAGATTGTGCCTCTTTTCTTTAAAGATGCTGAAAGTAGCCACATCTACACTGTTGCAAGATGCTCAAATTCCAACTAGCTTTTTTGTTGCCTTTTTTATAAATGTAGAGGGTTTATTTTTTTTTCCTCTCTCTTTCTGGGTGCATCTTGAAACACTGAGTTTTCTGGAATTTGTTGCATATTTTTAACACCTGTAAAATGAGCAATAGCAATGATTTTTTTCCTCTTTTTTCCCCAGACTGATGAATTCCCAAACTGATTTCTTTTTTTTTGAACTTGCAAACCAAAAGGAAATAAATGTTTAAAAATGTTTTAACTGTTGGTGTTAATGAATAATTAAAACGGCAGTGATAAAATCCAAAGATTTTTGCTAGCTGTTGCTCTTCTAGGTTTCTTGATTCTTGTGAAGTCTTATTAATTTTTTCAGATAGTAGGTAAAACTTTTATTATTTGAACTTAGCATGAAGATCTAATTCAGAATTTTGGCAAAACTCCACTTTCATGTTCTTTGTGCAGACAAGCACTGTTTATATTAAGGTTCTTATGGCAGTGTTTTAAATTGTTCTGCTATCAATAGGTCAATATCCCTTAAACAAATAATTTCCTCTCAAGCAGTGATCTAAAAAAGGATTGCAAAAAGTAATTTATTTCTAACACTTAAATTGTGGAGGGAAAACAGGTTTGGCATCTCCTGTTAGAGATTAGTGGAAATCTCATAAAATACAGGAAATTCGGGTTTCTTTTTTCTTAATTTGGAGTAAACTCACAGAAGAGCCTATGTACATGCAATAACTCAAAGTATATGATGAAGACAATGACATTAAGAATTCCCTTTGTTTCTTTGCTGTTCTTTTTGTCCTGAAATATAGCAGTCAGTCTGTAGAAAGCCCTGGTAACTCCCGCTAAATATCTCCAAAAATTTTATTTCATTACTCAAACATTAACTACCCTGCCTCCATCTTTCCTGGTAGCATTGTTGTGCAAATGGCCTTTTCATATCCCAATATTTAAGAAGTTGCAAGGGTCTGTGGGCTATATTTTTAAAGATTTTTGTTTACTATTCAATATCATAAATAGGAAACAGCAGGACATTTTTGTTTGTTCACTTTGCTACGTGACTTGCTTGCCACACAGCTGATCCAAAGCCGAATCTGAGAGGTGATGGTGTGGGGAAGGCTTTGCTTGCAATTAAAAGGGGACAGTGTAGAATAACAAATATAATGATTGTAAAGAAGGACTGGTAGAAACCACTACTGAAAGAGCACAACAAAATTTTCCAAGTGTCTTTTTTTTTCCTCTCTTTTTTTTCCCCCCAATCCTATTCAGCAGTGCTTTTCATCTGGAAAACTAGAGTTTATTTCAGTGTTCCAATATTTGAAAAGCTTGTTATCTTTTGTCAAGGAGAACAGTTCATCCTCATGAGCTATCTGGGACCTCATTATCAATTTAGCAGTGATATCCATCGAAGCTGCTTCAACCTTATCAGTTATAAAAGCAATCCAAAAGCTATCTTGTCATTGATAATCAGGTCATAAAATGTAATGGCAAGAAGCATACTAATGAAACCTTTAGAGTTTTAGTTATGAAATGAGACTATAATAACTTGCGCTGATCGCTGAAAATTAGATTTCTAGAAGACAGTCTCCTATACGAACCCTTACCTACAAGAAAGAGTGAACTCTCAAGAAATTTTGCTGTTACTGGTAAGCAACCACTCTGTTCTGCTTAATGTTAATAAAAACATACAGGCATAGTTAAACTCTTGCAATTTTCCATAGCTGTAACCTAGACATGACAGTATTATATGAATAATAACTTTCAACTTGAGCCTCTCAATTTCCAACAGTACCACATAGGCAGAGAAAGGGAAGTGGCATGGGTGTAGTCAGCCCCGTATTTTAACAATTTACTGATTCAAGCTCTCTAACCTAGCAAGGCAGATATTCACTGACAGAGATCACTAACTACAACTTGGACGAATGAACGAGTGTCAGAATCAGCCACGCTTCTCTTCAAATCACTGAAAAGATTGAGGTTTGAATGTGAGAAAGGTTTCTGGGGTTTGGATATAGTTCCAAAGCACAGGTCTTTGTCATTTTGTGTAATCACTGTTAAGGGGACTGATTTTTTTTTTTAAACCTTGCATAAAAATCATTTGCTGGCATTGAGAATGACGTAATTGATTAGAGAGGCAAGTGCTCCTGGTAGTGGCTACTTAAAAATTCAAGGAACAGCTCATGAGCCATGGTTTGCTTTCTCATGACAGCAGCTGAATGCTTGGGAATAAATTTACAGAAAAACTTGGGTGTTGAAAACTTTTGTAGTAGTTTCTAACTTTTAGATACCTTTATCATAGTCTTCAGTGAGGTTCTGGACATCTGGCATAATATTTTGGATTAGAGTAGGATGTATGGGTGTACCATCTCAAACTCAAACCAGTCTTTTTGATCTTCAAATAAGCTAACATGAAAAAACTTGAAAAAACCTTCCAAAGCAGAATTTCTCATAGTATTTATTAATTCATTAAATTATACTACTGTGTTTTATATGGACCATAAGAAGTGTGAAACAGTCTCAGGCCAGATGTCAGGATGAGTCCAGTTAGAATACAAAATGGAATGTTTATTAAAAATTCTTGTTGAGGAGAGGGGAGGAAAAAAGGAAATAACAGAATCCCCACAATGATGTCGTGTGTTCCATCATTGTCCGGCTGTAGGACTGCTTTTACCCCTTTCTTATGAAGGGAAATGAACTAGAACAATGAACAAGAGTCAATCTTTTTATGGGGGATACTCGGGTTATCACCCAGGGCGACTCTGTGGTATAATAATCTCTAACAGTGACAAAGTGACATCTTTAAAATACCTGGACCAACTTGGGATAACTAGTAGTTAAGTCTCACAAACCAACCAAGATGGTAGAACAGGAAACTGTAAAGTTGAAATATAAGTCTTAATCATATGTGTTTCTAAGTTCAATTTCATTATTATAACTATTTTCTAAATACATTTTCATTTTAAAGCTAATTTTGAGTAATCACTTTGAAGGCATCTGTTATGTCAGTCAATTTTAGTATATCTGCTGTGCAGACCTGTGGGCTTCCAGAAAGTCTGTAGGGCGATCTACTCTTTTGCTGCTGAAGATTTGTCATACAGGAGCATCATATTTCCTCTACTTGAGGTTTTTATCATTAGTATGAATCTTGTTGACTAATGGATAATGGGAAGAATTCCAAACTTTGATGCTCTGGAAGGTGCTGGCACACCCTCCTTCATGTACAGTGTATTTAAAGTCACTTCAGGTCATTGGCTTGGATTAAAAATGTGAAAAGGATCATGACTTTGGAGCCTAGTGATTACAGCACTCATATGAGAAGGTGTTCAGTTCTTCTTGCTTGAGTGATTGCATAGGGTATTAGTCAAGGGCTATTTAATGTATAATAACTGAAAATTTATTAGGGAAGGCACTGCAACTCAGCTCCCCAGTGAATTTCCTATTGCAAGACTAGAGAGTCAAGACCATTCATTTCCCTCTGACCCTCTTGGTACATTGAATCCTTAATTGTTTTCTTAAAAAGTCAAATATCTTCAGGTCTTCTCCCATCTCAGCGTATGGGCTGAACACATTTTTTTTTTTTTTTTTTGTAATGTAATCTTGATTTTTTTTTTTTTTTTGCATGGCACAGCTGCATTTTGTGGGCAGTTATGAGCAGCCTGTTGTTTAATCTAGCATACTTCACAGGAAAACCAGAGATGGGCTTGGGCTGAGGATGTTAAATCCCTGGAGATAAAGTGTGAATTGAGGCCAAATTTAAGTGTACACAGGATGTGGACATACCTGAGTAAGAGCTAAGATGAAGGCTACAAGCTTTCAGTTTATAGCTGAAAGTTTTTTTTAAAAAGGAGGCTCTGTTTTTGATTTTTCTTTTCTCTCTCTCTCTCTCTCTCTCTCCTTTTTTTTTTTTTAATATATATTTTTATGGACTCACTCCTTGATCCCCAGAAAAGAAAATATTTTCTTCTACAGTGGGAATGTGAAAATTTTCCTGTTAATAGCAGTGGAAGCTGGTTTGGATCCCACTTCAATCCTTTGAAACCTGTAACAAAATTCTACTGAGTTAAATAATTAATTCAGAGAGGATACAAAAGGAATGTATCCTTGCAAGCATCATACACAGCCCTTCTGTACAAGCACTCTGTACTTCCCTGTGATCGTTGTTGATCCCACTGTAGAGTTACTACTAGCTTTTCTAGATGCAGTTAAAAGTACCCAATATAAAACTTTTTGATCTTCTATTTATATTTATTATTTTATATTAACTCTTAATACTGACGTAATAAATGCCTGGCATAATGCAGAAGGAAACTTAATTATTTAAATTGTTTAAGGACCTGGGTCTCATGTGCTAGGAACAGATTTGCTGATAAATGAGAAGAAATTGGTGTACATGGTTAACTCCTGCCTGAACAGAGGGGGAGCCTTTTTCTTTAGACTACAGGCACAGGAGCTAGTTTGCACAAAACATTTTGGCCTCTTAGCAGCAGGCTGTTTTATTTCTCTCATGCCAGACCCCTGTGACTGCTATAGACTGCAACTGTCACTGTGACAAGCGTGGGGAACAAACAGTCATGCTTGCCTTTGGCGTGCCAAGTTGGCAAGTAACTTTATTTGGCTTGTGAGCGTGTTCCCGACAGAATGCGAGAGGCAGCTCGGAGCCAAGGTGCGCACCTGCAGTGCGCGGAGAGCCAACTGCTATTGAGAGATGAACAAAGGTGTTTCTGCTATTCTAAATACACCTTGGCAAAGTGGATTTTTACCCCATTAAGAACTCAGAAAAGGTGTTTAGTTTTGACAGGTGTTACAGATTATGAAGTGGCTCCAAAGGCATTTGCTTAACTTTTCCTTGTTGTTGGAAGTGATACAAACTATCAGTTTATGATGTCTGTGAAAAAGAATGAAAACCAGGGAACTGGATGGATTGCGCAAAACGGGAGATACCATGAGAAAAGGCTCAAGCTGATAGGTAGTCCTAATAAGACAGTTCAGTTCAGGATCATTCTTTGCTCTCTTTCTCACTCACTTTCCTTGGACATTTGACTCCTGTTAATGATTTCTCACACATACTTCAGTACCTTGTAGTGATAGTATACAAGAACACAACTACTTTACAGATTAAGAGAATACCATCTCCCTTTGTAACCCATTTTTAATTAAAGGCAGAAAATGAGCAGGATAACATTGTTTTGATGAAATAATATCTCATCTTTTGTAATCTCTATTTAAATTGTATCCCTCTTCTCATAATCCACCTTTCTCTAGGTGACATCTGAGACTTCTTTCTGAATGAAAGTCTTGCATCCATGTGCCCTTAGTTCCTGAAGTCCAGGACTGCATCCAGGCTGATTACAAAGCTGGGCTCCCATCCAGTTAAGACTTAATTGGCTGCTTAACTTGGAGACCTGAATAATCTCACCCGAGAGCTATGCAAGATTAGGGTTTATGCCAAGATGAGAAAACTGCAGAGCTGAATTCATCTCATATATACATGCATTTAAATCTGAACTAAAGTCTTAAAAACTGTCTGCCTCTAGTTCTGTAAAACATAAATAGGTGTCTGCCACCTGCATTCCCAAATTTAGGTTTCTGGCACAAAGGACTAACACATAAAGGGAAATACTCTTACAGTTTTCTAGCATAGGGGCCCAAACCTAATACAACTGTAGCTCAGATTTGCAGCTCATAAGCGCTAATCCTTTTAAGCTTGTCTTTCCACCTACAGAAGTGACTGTAATACTCTCTTCTCTATTTTTGCTTTACCACTGTAGTGACTTCAGGATCATTGCCTACTTGTTGTAGTGCTCTGTGTCTGGCATGATTTTCATGTGGTTTATTCCCTTCTCACATTTTCTTTATGAGGAAAAATTATGAAGAAAGGGGAATCCCTTACTGTGGTTTTAATGATGCGCTTCTGTTTTTAGGGGTATACATTGTTGCCCTGGGGTTGAAGAAGGCTGGTGAAATGTGCTTTGAATGTGAGAGCACTTTGTAGTGATCACTGCAGCTCTGTGATAGTTGGTAATACTTGAGGGACAATTCATTGAGCAGTTTCGGACAGTCTTCCTGTGAGATTTACTCTGATGGTAGAAACCTCTATTGCATTATATGGTACCAGAGTTATCAGCTATGTCTTGAATCCCAGCTTCAGCTCAGGGATCTTGTTATGCTCCCTCTTGTAAGGTTATCAGCTAAACATGCCAGAGAAATTGCACTGAGGCTGGAAAGACTTATGCTCAAAATCTTGCTCATGGCAAGGAGAAAGCATGCCTTCTTAGGATTAAGAAAAGCTGAGAATTTATTGCTACTCTAATAGAAATCTTAACAGTATGATTCAAGAATTTTTATTAAGAAAGACAGATCTAATTATTACAGAAAAAAATAAAATAACAATGCAGTTGGGGAACTTCTATACAGAAACCATAGTAATATTACATTTAAAATTGTAACACACACTTAGCTTTGACTAAATTTCTTGGGATTATGCTTCCATTGTTCCTTTGAATCTTAATATCTGCAGGTTAGGACTGCTTGTGAGTGTAATAACATAAATCGTCCATTTCTAGAGCCATTCACTGGGAGAAATGTGACATTGATGGTGCTGGTTTCTTCTTCCACTCCTGAGATCCACCTGGTGTCATTTTTGTATGATTGCTAGAATGTTTTACACCTTTGTCTTTCTTCATTTATCTGCAGTGCTGTGTTACATCTCAATTTACCTTGCATGGTGGCTTTTTGTATGCTAGATATTCTTTCTTTGTTCCTTGTTACTCCTAAAAAGCTTCAGTTTGCACTTCTGCAAATTCAGTGCAGAGTTTATGGTTAAAAGCAGTACAATAATGTGTTGCAGAGATACATAGTTACAGGCTTCACTCTCTTATTGTACAATACAGCTGCAGAAAATAATGCCTGGAACCCATCCATTAGCACTTTATCAGTCTTGGTCCAAAGTCCTTTTAATTCAGTGAAGCGGTAAATAATTTGTACACAATTTGTGTCAAATTTGAGGATAATGGGGAGTGTATATATATATATATATATATATATATATATGTATACACGTGTATATTTAAGGAGAAGCTTATAAAGACTTTGCTGCCAGTCATGTGTTAATCCATCTAGAATGATTTATATATAAAAGGAACATCTAATTAGTGTGTCTCCCTAACATGATACTATAACTTTGGAGCTTGCACACTTTGGAGCATATTGCTTCACATCAGCAAAATAAATAATTTGCCAATTTATTCTATATTCTTTAGTTAGCGCATTAGAAAAACTATTTATATGTGATTCTATTATGCAGGAAATATGTTCCCTGTCTCATACTAGTTTTTAAGATTCTATGTTTTTTCTCCAAATCCAAACAACAACAACAAAAGGCAGTTTACCATCCAACGGATATAAGATATTTGTTTGGATAATTAAACCATTCGTTATTGATTGTTACTTCATTTGAGTTTCTAATGTCTATAGTCTGATATAATTTAAATTTCAGAAGATTTAAAAATCAATTTGACCCAAATAGAATAAATTTTTTTTTAAGTGGAAGGTTTCCAAACTTGAAATAAAAAGTTTTCAAGTCATAAAGTAATTGGAAACCAAACAAATTTCACCAGCAGTTTCTTTTAATGATTTTAAGACTTTCTGACCTGGTTAGTTTATTTGCAGCCCCTTGACAGTGTTTTGAAAGATGACTAATATTTAGGTGTACAGAAGAGTAACATTACATCAGCTTGTTTATATGAAGAAACATTTTTTTCCCCAAGGCTGTGTGTGGTTTTTATTTTGTTTTTGAAACAGTGCTTACCTTTTGAGTCTTGAAAGTCACCGGTTCTGTTACAGGCTCACTTGGGAAGCTGGAATTAACAAACAGCACTATTTCCCCTTTCAAAAGACAGGCTACCTCATCCAAACAATTTGTTGTATGAATTGGGCCCCCTTTACAGAAGATGCCTTGTAGAGGTAACCTGCATGCAAGCAGTGAACTGCTATGGTAGCTATTCCTCACCGTGTAAGCGCTGAGTCATTACTGAGATGGATGAAGCAGTAGCACTGATTTCTTGAGAGTTAATAAGCATAACAATGGAAAAAAACATAATAGCCCAGTGCTTTTAATTCACTGAGTAGGTAATTCCTTGTGTATCTATACTCCACACAGATGGAGTGCCAAAAGTTTCAGCAAGTATGAACCATTATAGTTTAGTGAATGTAAATAATACTTTTTTGCTCTTTCACAATAGTTGAAGTTTTTTTTCTAAGTATTTTTTTAATGATAAAGTCTTAGGAAGGAGAAACAATAGTAAAAGGACATGGCAAATGGGATGAAAGAGGACAAGAAAAGATCATTCTCACCTAGACTTATAATCATGTTACTTAAAGATTTTTTTCCCTCCTTGGAAGGAAGTACAAAGAAAATCTCTAACTTTTTGTCTTAAACCAACTTCTGACTAATGTATTATACAGAGCAATGCTGCAAGAACAACCATTTTGATAACATGTAAAGCAGCTGAAGCTCTCATTAATTCTTATCACTTGACACTCCTATTTCATGCAAAAGAGCCTTTTGTTAAGCAGTACTCAGTAAGAAATCCCTGCAAACTCCTCAGATCTTATTTTAAAAGATGTGTTTCTTTTCATATATGTTATTATAGAATCTAAGAAAAAAAGATTTAAAATAAATCACCTTGTTAATTTGTTACGGTTACTGGTTTTCATATCCTCAGTGTAATGTTAATATTTTCATTGACTAAAGCTATTGGGATTCTGTGCTTCAATCAACTTCGCTAGTGAGGCAGGTCATTAGCAGAACAAAGGGAAATTTCTCCTCTTGCAAAAATATGGGGCAGCATGATTTTGTAAAGGAGGATTATGGGGAAAGAGTAGGAGGAGGTAAGGTATTAGGAGCTAAAAGGGAGAGTTTCTGATTATCATTTCTGTTTTAATGTGTAGGTTTTAGATATCAAATAGCATCCATATTTTTGGCCAGAATATGCAATGTATCAGAACTGCTCATTTAGATTTTTTAACAACCTTACTGCTTTTCATTTTCTCATACATTGACTGCTTTTTTTTTTTTTCTCTCCTCTTTTTAGAAAATCATCAGTAAAAGTCATTGTACCAAAGATTTGGGGAGTTTAGCCTTTTTCATGGTAGGTAGCAGGCCACATTTTGAGAGGAAACACAATGTTTTTGAGCTGCACCATCCATACATGCTGGCTTGGCTGGGCACAGATCCATATTCCCAATTCATTAGAACGTGCATTCACGTCAATTTTCCTGTACTTTTCTAAGTAAATCATACCTTGTTGCCAGGGTCCTTCTACCACATGGTTATATATTTCTTTAAAAACCTAGTAGAGGTGGTCTTGTTGATGAACGAGATGAATAAAAGAAGGGATATATAACAGTAATTCTGCAGAACTTCACCAATGTTTCTGGGCCTAGGAGTTTGTTGTGGTGACACAGCATTGGAAATTGCCCTCTTCTGAAAGGAAGCCCATAGGGCAGCAGTATCAAAGATTTTATACCTCTTCATTTACTTGTGCACTGATCTCTGTTGAATGCTTGTTGATAAAACTTAAGATTTGGCCTGGTGTTAGCTCCAGAGATGAACTATCTGCAGGTACTAAGGATGGCTCATCTTTGTTTTTTTTTTATTTTATATGCCTTTCTCCTGCAGTTTATTCTCAATGCTGCAGCAGATGTGCATCTCTGTATGTTTTCTAGGAACTTTGTCTTCTCTATACTGGATGCTATGCAATCCAGGGGCTGCTCATTTTATTTTATGTCTGTCCTGCAGCTTTTTATAGGAATCATTAAAAAAAAATAAAAAGAGAGAGAGAAAAGAGAAAAAATACCTAATCCTTGAGCCAGGGAGCAGACTGACAGGCACTGCTGCTGTCGTCAGCCATTTTCAAACAGCGCGGCAGGATGGCATTGTAAGACACAGCGCAACTGAAGTGATTGCACTTTGCCATCAGTCTTTTCCCAACCTCGTTTTTTTTTTGACTTCTCTTTTCTCAAAGACTGGGGGTTGATTGCAGCTCTGTGATCTCTTCCCACTATGCCCTTGGAAAATAGCTTGACAGGTGTTCACTCTTCTGCCATTTCTTTCTCCCTTCCTTTTGTCACAGAGTCTGCAGGCTTTTGTCTCGTCTCTTTGTCTTCTTCTGCTTTTTGGGGTGCTAATTTTATGTAATTTTCTTCTTTCTTTGTTTCTCTCATACAACAAATGTGAGAAGCAGGAGGCCCTTGTTAAGGCCCCAGGACACAGGCTCTCAAGATACAGCTGATTAAGTACCAGGGGAAAAAAAATCCAACAAGCAAACAACCTTTCCCTCCTGCCTCAACAATCCTTGCCTACAGTCCTCCCCATCCCCAAAGGCCCCCTTGCATAGCTTATCTACTATTTTTTTATGTATCAGAAAGGCTGAATAAGGCTGCAATCGGAGCCCATTGCTAAGTGTTGTAGATGTCTCAGTGATAGACACACATAAAGCTGAGATCCCTGATGCCCTCCTTGACTAGTTTTCACCAAGAGGGTCTCACAGACATACATGTCTTTCTTGTAGTCTTTTCTCAGTGGAGACCAAATGGAGCCAGAAAGAGAAAGTACTGTATTCTCCAAATATACACCATCTTGTGTGGTTTTCTGCTGGATCTGTTTGATTTGTCACTAGTGCCTCAGTCCTGCATAAAAACAAACAAACAAAAAAAATTCTCATCCTCCCACTTTCATAAATCTTAGTTTTCTAAGCAGATATGCATGTGCATGAGGACCAGATTTTCCTCTGAAATGCTCTGAGTTTTACGGAAGGTAATGAAATGCTGCAGGAGTCACCCATAATTAAGATAATAGCTATCCAAAGTTAGAGGATGGGAATTGCCTTATTATTTGAGTAGTTGAAAGTATTGCTGTCATATAGGATTCATACGCTGCACTACTGAAGTTGCAGGGATAAAACTCATCTGGGTATATGAAGAATTATAAAGCATTTGGGCAGAGATCTTGGAGCCATTGCAGCCAGTGGGGTCCTATGTTTGAAAAGAAAATGTTCCTAGGATGCTTGCCATACAAAAGCAGCATCTTTTCATTTTGCAGTGGCTGTCATGGGAAAGTGCTCTGGCTTCTGACAGGACTGTTGTCATACAAATAATAGAGAGTCACACAAACACAATAAAAGTGTTCACTGTAGAGTTACAGTCTACCTGTGACATAATTTGTTTCAGTCATAGCAGATCCTCTTCCCCCAATGAAATATATGATCTATTAAGTACAAATGAAAAGGACAAAGTAGAAAATATTTAAAAAATAATACAAAATATTTTTGTATATGTAAAATATATAAATAAACAGCATATATGTCGAAATTCAGTGTGTCATTTTTTTGTCTTGGTTTTAAGTGTCTATAACTTAGCCAAAAAAATAAGAAACTAGTCTAGTCATGTGGCCTTAGGATCTTCTGTTAAACTCTGTTGTAATTTATGAAAATCAAGAACCTCTAGAACCACTTTGAATTGGCTTCCAAGCTGGTATTCTAGTGTGATGTGAGAAGTGAAAGCACAGTAATACTTCCTGCATGTTTTATAGACAAAAATATTATATTTAATCCTTTTTTGTAAAGCTAGCAAAACATAAAGAAGAACAGGACTTGTGTTTCTTGGATGGCAGGGGAAAGAATCACACTTCTCAGTCACATCTTCCTTTTCTGCTCCATATCTCACAGCTAAACCTGGTTAACACATAGGTAGGTACACCTGGACTTTTTTTTTTTTTTTTTTTTTTGTGAAAATCTGTGAATTTTATTGGAGCAAAACTGTTGTATGCGTGTATGTAGCCCATTTATTACTCTTGTGAAATCATTTTCCTGAGTCTCTGCCATGCTATATTGCATAAAAACTTTATGGCAGAGTAATCAGCAACACTATTCCTTATGAAGAGATTCCCTTTGGAAAGCAGTTAACCTGACCCTATATCAGTTTCACCATGTAAAGGATAAAGAAGGGATTAGTAGATCATTTGCATCCCTGCTTCTACGTCACAGGGTTCACTATAGCTGACAAAGTAAGAAAGACCTGAGACCAGGATTTTGTTCTGGAAACAGAGATATTCTAGCTCTCTTGGGCTGCACAGTTCATACCCTCTCCAGAAAGTCATCCCATTTACCTTCCTCACTCTCTTTCTCTAGTAGCTGGTAGAGCAATTGCACTACACTTAGCCATAAAAGGGAGAAAAAATCAGTTTGGGGCCAATGGCCCAAAACATTGGCTAGCAAGAACTGATATAAAATGACTTCAGTGGACCTGAGCGCATTTGTTATCTATGAGTTTGCACTGTATTTTCTTCAAAGACATTAGAGAAAAAGCCACATCCTGCTGTAAAATGCCATCTTTTAATATCATTAGCTGATGGTGCTTAATACATTAGTGTGTACAGAAGACTGGGCCATAAATCTTCTTATAGAAAATTTTGTGCTTGAAATCAATATTTGTCTTCTATAGTAATTTGCAATTATTAAAAGATTAATTATGTCAAAACTTAAAAAAAAAAAACCTCAAATCAATAGTATATAGCTTTGAAAAGTTAACACTTCAAATAGCTCCCCTACCATTTTTGTACACCAGAGAAGAGGATGCTTATTTTTTGAGGTATATTCAAGACTAGGCCATAAGCAGGAAAATAAACTACACATTTGAACTTTGTAAATGTCTACTAGGAATTGGAAGCTCTTATCTCCTTCACATGGCACCATCAGAACTAGAAAATTGCACCCTACCTAACACGGCAGTTACTATATTTTCAGTTCTGCTTGCAGTGTAGACATCCTGGTACTTTACACAGAACTTTAGATTGAAAACTGCTGTTGCTAGCCCTGAAGATTTTCCTGGATTGGCAGCATTAAAGTCCCATTTCTTCTGGAAATCTCTGGGTTATATTTCAACAGACATCAAGTTAAAATACTGTTGTGATTAATGCCTTTCAAGATTTCCACCCCATACTTTCAAAGGAACTTTGCTTTTCTGCATGATATATAGGGACATTCAAGTATTGATGCAATCCAAAGGAATCTCCTCAAAATGTAATTTAAATTTGTCAGCATTGAGAAACACTGAAAAGGGAGAAGAGATGCATCTGTAAGGCAAGAGTCTATCATTTGGATCAGCTATAACATTGGAGATGAAGTTCAGGCAGTGGAAAAGAAAAGAGTATTACTTTTACTCTGATTTGGATGCGTGTGTTGTTCACTTCACTTGTTGGTTAGGCTGAACCCTTCCACAGTGCCTTAAAACTATGAACAGAATAGCACATAGAATCGTAGAATCATTATGACCTTCAAGATCAACAAGTCCAACCATAAACCCATCACCACCATGCCTGCTAAATCATATCCTTAAGTAAGTGCCTCATCTACATGTTTCTTGAACACTGCCACGGATGGTGACTCCATCACTCCCTGGGCAGCCTATTCCAATGCTTTACCACTCAATCGCCTCATCCAGATCATGAATAAAAATATTAAAGAAGATCATCCCCAACACTGACACCTGGGGAACACTGCTTGCCATCAGTCACCAGCTGGATTTATCTCCATTAACCACCACTCTGAGCCGAGCCACCCAACTGGTGTTTCACCCAGTGAAGCATGCATCTGCCTAAGCCATGAGCTGCCAGCCTCTCCAGAAGGTAGTGCGAGACTATGTCAAGGCCCTTCTGAAGTCTAAGCAGACCACGACCAAAGCCTTTCCCTCATCCACTAAGTGGGCCACCTGGTCATAGAAGGAGATCAGGTTGGTCAGAAAAGACCTGCCTTTCATGAAGGCCCTTGTGGGTTGGGCCTGGCCCCAACATAAACTGCAAAAAACATGTGAATGACTGAGCCCTTCAAGTTACTCATTCATTTGTTGCTGTGAGTTGTGGTCCCAGAGCAAATAAATTGTACTTGCAGTTCCTGAGCCTGCTCTCTCTCCCCATCTTCATCAGGGAGCAAGTGCTTAGGCAAGGTGGGCCTAAAAGGCCTGAACAAAGCTTCTATACCTTGAATATTGACAGCAAAAAGACTGAGGGAGTTTCTGGTACAGTGGCAGCTCCTGCTTTCTGGACTGAAAGTGAACAAGAAGGTTAGTAAGCCTTTTAATCACATACCTATGGTAACCAAGCTGATTAATGAAGATTTTTTCTCCCTGTTTAAATGAGGATTAATTGGGGTGAATGAAACAATTGTATATCACACTGCCATCTGGTGTCAAAAGACAAACAAACAGGAAAATGAAAACCTGTGTTTCCTGAAGACGTTTCTGAAAACAAGAAAACATCACATTCACAGAGTATTTCTAATTATTCAAGAGAGGATAGGAGCCATGAACATTCTCAGGTTGGTCATGCTGTTTATATCATATATGCTGCACTGCCAAAATTTGAATTGTATTTTGGGATGTAGTATAATTCCTTCCCCCACCCAGTATTTATATTTTGGGAGGGGGAAATACCTGCATGCACAGCTGCAGCCGTTTTGTGGTGTGAACCAAAGTGAGTCAAAGCTGCTCATCGGCACCTGCATGCATTGCTGAACCGAGAGCCCTGGATAAGCATCCACGGTGATGCTGTGGGACCTGCTCAGGCACTGGCAGAGCAGCTGTATGGATATGCGCAGCATCCACCTAGGAACATCCTGCAGGAGGAGCTCTCCGCGAGGATAGTGACTCGGATGTTGTTTTGTGGATTTGCTATTCTCCACTAGCATCTTGAAGGAATAAATAGTTTTAGGGGTTGATTTTACTAATGGAAACTGCTAGCACCAGCTTGGATAGCTCTGTTGATATAAAACAGTAACTGAGGAGAGTCTCCCTCTTTAAAGCATGCACCGCTGTATGCATTATTATGAAATGTATATTGTGGAATATGCATTATAAGGAGATTCTTAGTGGCTGTGTGTTTAGGCTTCAGAAAAGGAGATGAAGGGTTGGATCTTGTAAGATCTTGTAAGCAGTAAAATGCTGCTGAAAAAGGAAGGAAATAAACAGTTCTGTACATCTACTGGGAATAGGAATTAATGAACTGCAGCAACAGAGATTCAGATTAGCCATTAGTAAAAACTTCTAAATGGTGAGGATAGAGCAGCACTACCTGGAGAACTGGGGATCCCTGTGTTTTAGAGTTATTATAGAGACATCAGAAAAGCATCTGACAAGTCTGTCTGAGATATAGTTGATCTTGCATTATAACATAGGGAATCTAGTGACATGTTTCATCCCAAATCTTATAGGTTTTTGTGATTTATAGACCTAAAAGAAAGCAGATGGAATAGTCACTGGTAAAGATTTGCAGCCCATATTGGCCTTATGTTATGAATTATCCTTCTCAAGATCTAAAGGTCCATTTGTGGTGGCAGAGTTACTGTCAGTGAACCAAAAGGTCCCACATATTTTGCTCCCATCATCATGATGACCACCCCCAGGCACCTTCATACAGCCTCAGACATGCTCTCCAGCACTGTCCTTCTTACAGTGGCTGCCAGTGGTGGGAGAAAAATAGAGAAAGGGCAGAATGAAACTGAGCACTGTGTTTTGTCAGACTGGTTCTTGGTGTTGTAATGGTGTGTTGTGTTTGTTACAACTTTGAAATGGATTTAACCTTCAGATAGAAAAGAGGCCTGAAGGGTTGAGAACCCTTGAAGAGTAGAAGTGATGGAAGATAGGCCTGGTCAGAAAATCTGTGGTAAAGCAATATTTCAGTCATAAATGCTTCTTGGTCAAAACTGAGATGTTTTACAGAACCAGATAAATTTTAGCATCTATTACTCTTTTCTGTTTGCTTACCCAGTGAAAATTAGGTTGAAATTTTTGATTTTCTACTGTTACGTGTGGCCAATCCATTAATGAATATTCCTTGAAAATTAGGTTATCAGTGCTCCAGACCTGTCAGCTTTATAGTAAGTAAACCCTGTCACATGCATAATCTAGAGTTCAGTACTTTCCAGTTCCTTGTCAGGGACTCAGCAATCACTTTTGTAATAAAACGCATCTTTGAACATGCACAGAAAGCTACAGTATTAGAAGTTTATCTGCTGTATTTCAAAGAGCATCTAGGAGGAGATACCACATGAGATAAGATTTGCTTTTTTTCTTACTGGGTGAGAAATGGAAGCTAGAGAGTAAGTACCACTTCACTTCCTTTATGGATCTTATCAGAAGTGCCTCACTCATCCAAAGAAGGAGGTAAGAAGCCTTTTCAAGCAGGCAGCTGCTTCATTCCAGCTTCCCTGGGAGTTTGAGCAGGAACTGAGATCCGTCTGTTTATTATTAACTTCAGGATCTACCACCAGCCCTTTTAAGAGGGACATATTTCTTCAAAGTATCTGTCTAACCCTCTATGTTCTTCTTTTACTGTGTACTTTTTTTATATCAAGGCTGTTCTACTCTCCTGGTAGGAGGGGCTTCTCATCTTACTGCACCAGTTTCAAACCACAGTGACACAGTTAGAAGAAATTAAAAGAAGGGAAGAAAATTCTATGTTCTGCCTAACTCATGGATTAGCCTTAATGTATTTAGAAACAAAAGAGCAGAAAATGAACCGATGTTAGATGAGTTATGCAGAAGCTATAGATTAATTCAGCTTTGTTGAAGCCAACATGGTGACTTTTTTTTTTTTTTTTTTTTTTTTACAACAACAAAGAGTCTTGGCTTTCACCTAGAGGTTTCCTAATGTCCTTTCATTTCCTATTCCTCAATTATATCCTTTAGGCTTTGATAATTCTTTTCCAGAGGTATGAATATCTGCATGTGTCAGAGCTAGAAAGAAAGAGTATTTTCTTAGAGGAAATCTGTGTTGGGCTTATTCTTAAGCATAGATATTACAGCACCTAGCAAAGTAGCTCTCCTTGGGTTGTTATGCTTTGCCCTTGAATTAATACCAAATCAGGGGAAAATAGCCTTGAATTTTTCTGCATAATGGTTACGATCGCTGTAACATGCACAGGACTTTTCCCAGATTTTATTGCCTGTAAAGCGTCACTTGGAGAGTCCTTTCTTTTCCAAGTTTCATGGTGATGCCCTGCCTTTACTGTGGATTGACTTCTAAAGAGATTTCCCTACCAGAGAGCGCGTGAATTGTAGCTGAGAGACTCCTGAAGTGCTATTAATCAAGGTCACGTCAGAAGACAACCAGAGAGCGAGGTGCTCGGCCTGCATCATCTGCAGGGCGATGCACACAGCTACCTCTCTGCTCTGGAGCTGTGTCATGGTTTTCAAGTTCTGCCAGAAGGCAGAAACACTCCAGACATGTTATTCTCATTCCCAGCTTTGTTTATGCCTCTAAGCACCATATGTGAATAACTCTTCTGTAGCTTCAAGAGCCGCATTTTTAATCCTTCCCAGCGTTTTTATGCCATCTGCAGGTCTCTCCTTACATTGTTTGTTTTGTTTTTCCTTTTCTCATATCAGGCTTGGTGACATAGAGTTTTATTCCTAAGTCACTTTTGATTGTTTCGTAAATTTACACACCATTTAAATAAACTTTCTATATACACATATATATAGTTTATTATTTGTAGTACCCAGATCATAGAAATTGACTAGAATAGCTCAATAGCTACAAAAAAATGCACTTTTTTATCATCATCATTATTATTATTATTTTATTTTTCAGGATAGGATATTTTTACAGTGTTTTGTGATAAGAAGTCTCTGCTTGGAATTTTTGCATCATCCATTTTGTTACAATAATATTTTTTTGTAATAAAAGGAAACTGTGAGATTAAGGTTTCAGGAAAGATATATTTTAAAATATTATCAAGATATATTATAAGCATATATATAGCTATATATTGAATGCTGTTTTCATTTTAAAATTAGTAGGAAAAACAGAATAGGCCACTTTTTAAAGCATAAAAAATTAGATTAATAAGAACAATATCGAATATAAAGGGGAAAATATCTTCCTTGCTAGAATACAGTCTAATTTTTCATGTGATCAGACAAGTTGCGGTGATAACAAGTTTGTTGGAAATATGGCACTGGGAAGCACAGATATTTGTGACAGCAACATGCATTTCTTGGGAATGATATGGCCTTCAAATAGTTTTTGTGCGGTTTACAGTTAAGGAATCCACCAGTGCCTTTAGCTGCTGAGAACTGTATATGTGTTGTCAGGGACAAAACTTGTTTTAACTCTGTAAACCTCTTCAACACTGTGCTTCGTACTGATAAGGCAGACCACTTCACAGTGACAAACACACCACTGTGTTTCTACAAATAACCAAATGCATGAAAATCAAAAGAAATGTGAGCTAAAAGGAGTCATTCTGTAGCTGATTATTAGATGTAGATTAATCTAGCTGTCATAAGGATTAAGGTAAGTATATTAGGATATAAAATATGGTCAAGGAACATTTTTACTGATAGAGGCTCTTTCCTGCAAGCCAGACATAATCGGTCTTTTTTTTTTTTTTCTCATTATGTTCCTCTGCGTGCAGGAAAATTCACTCATGGCAAGTGAATACTTCAGTTGCGCTTTGGCTAGAGATAAAATAGCGAACACCTTTTTATGTGGACAGATGGCTGGCATTAAATGTGTTGCATAGAACTCCAAGCATGGATGCAAGGACTGAAAAAGACAGTACATTGTGTGCTAAAACCCATTATAGTTTTCTCTGAGGTGCTGAACATTCAAAGGTTTCTTAGGGTCTGTTTTTTCAACAAAAGAGAACTTCACTGCACTGTTGAATACTGCAGGGTTTTTACAAAATGTAATGGCATTTCCACCTAATATCTTACGGAGAATTGTTGAAGTGACCTTGTTTCCCAGTAGATGCACGATAAATTTTCCTGCCAAGAGAAATGAGAGTTCAAAGCTACAGCTGCAATTATGCAAACTATGGCTAATCTGTTGCTCAAATTGAATGAAATGTAGGGGAATGACTGACCAACTCCTCGGGGTGTTTTAGTTCTGAAAAGAGGCCAATGCAGGGTGTGTTTACAAGACTGGCAGGGGAAAATGCAGAAGCAGGTGGGTTAATTGATTTGCTCAGGCAGCAGTGTGGTCTCACATGTGAAGTTTGGGCTGGGCCTCGAAAGATGCAGAGGTGAAACCTGTCTTACCTTTTGTCTCTGGGAGGTTTTGTGAGAGGTAATTAGGGCTTGCAGGTTGCTTTGAGTATTTTCAGACCTGTAGTCCAATGTAAGCCAGAAGTATGCACTAAGAGCTGAAAGATGACGAAGAGGGGAAACTTGGGCAATAATGTTTGTTAACTTAACACAACGTAATTGTTTTTCTTATTATTTAATTCAGCCAATGTTACTATCAGGATAACCTTCTTAAACTTACATGGTATATTCTCCTCATTATTTTATATACATTTATCCATTTCAAAAAGGAAAAAGTTAAACACACCTACAAGAAGAAAGTGACTGTGGGGCTATGAAGCTGTAGGGAAGCTTAACCCTTTGATCTTACTAATCTTATAACTACCAGTGAATTGAATACACGGAGAAATATACTTCAGCTGGATCAATTTCTGCTACCACCTGCAGCTCTTTTCCTGTAATTTGTCACTATGGACATGTTGGCTATTAGATATGTTGAAGTTAAAGACAAGTAGCAGTTTTTTTTTTTTTTTTTTTCTTTCCTGAAAGGAAATTGAACCTTTTCAATATTTATCAGAGCCCTGTAGAGCATATGTGTTTTTATGAATGTAATGGGCATCAGAAACTAAAGTGTGTTTATATTTTAAGTACATTCTGTTGGGTAGGAATGTATCTTTAAGGGGAAGAATTGCATTTGATGTAATCTTGCAAGAAGGTACATATATATGTGTGTGTGTGTATATAAATATATATATATATATATATATACACAGAGATTGTTTGAACAGCTGTTTAGCTAACACAGGGGAAGGAAGATAACACAGGGAAGGAACCAGCTTTTTCCCAGGAAAAATTCAGACTTCTTCCTAAAAAGAAATAAAACCAGCTTTTTCCTGGGAAGAAGTCTGAATTATGTATAAAAAATCAAGTGTTAGAATCTTACTATATTCAACAAAGTAATGTAACAGTTATTTACTCTTTTTTAAAGTTAGCTAGCTGTGTTTCAAACAGATTTGTCATTTGTGAAGTTGTTTTGAAAGTGTACATGTAAGTCATGTTGGACTATTTATAGCCAGTGTCATGTGGAAAGTGGCACTGACTTCCTGTCTATAGGAAGGTAACTAAAATGAGGCTTAAGGGGAAAAAAAAAAAAAAAAGGAAAAACAAACAAACAAACAAACCTTCATCACTGTTCTTCTCCCTCTTCCCCTTTCTACTTCCCAATTTTTGGACTGCAGTAAGAGTCTTCACTAATGGACATACAACTCACACAATTTATCTCAGCTATGGCACAAAAGACATTGATTACAATTTAATGCTTTACTTGGGAGTCTTAGTACAGATTAAAAAAGAAAAGTCCCTAAGCAAACTGAAAGAATTTAATCAGTTGAAAAGCAACGATAACCTGATTGGAGTCCCTTTTTTTCAGAGGGTTATAAGCAATTTCATTTGCACTCCTGCATTGAAAACTGTAGTTTTGCTCAGAATATTTTGTGATAAATTCTTGTAAAATGCTTGTCAGGTCTATGCTGGATCTAAAACTCTGTGATAAGCAGCTTCATGCAGGGTGTTTTTGTAGTTTTTGTTTTACATTTTTTGTTAAATATCTCCTAACAGTATAGACGCATTTGTAAGTTGTAGTTACGTTACTCCTAAGATTTACTTAATAGGTCTGTGAATCATAGCCCTGTATCTCAAGTTAATATTACCAAAAAAAAAAAAAAAAAAAAAACCCTTTTATTTCTACAGTGCATGTTTTGTATTTGCTTAAGAACACTGGAGTTAACTCTAATTATTCCTATAAATGTAGGGAACTACTGAAAGCGGGGGGGAGGGGGGGAAAAGGAAGCTAAGACTTTTGTACTTTTGTAGTACAAGGTGATATTTTCAGGATTCAAACTGGCAAGTTATGTATCCTTATTTTCAAATTACTTTTATTAGCCTGCAATGTTTAGAGTTACTGCTATGCTCTGATATCTTTCCTAGTTGTTTTCTTATTTTACTGAATAGCAATGCACATACCTGACTAATAATGCCATGTGTTACAATTATTCAAAGTGCTGTAACTGTCAAGATAATCGAAATGCTGTCTTAGGTGGTCCTTGACACTTCACATACCCTGATCATGATTTACATTTATTTCTGTGGGATTTAGTGGCTGTCTATATCTATATGGTTTTTGAGACTGATGTGTTTAGATCCTTAAGTAGAAAAGATCTTTCTGGCTGATGAACCATTTTATTCATAGCCCAGTGGGAATCTATAAACATAGTTTGTCCTTCACTGTCAATTCATTGGCTGCTAAATATCACTTTCTGTGGCATCTCTCCGTGTAGAAAACTAAGAAGTAATCAGGTTTGAAAAACCAGTTTAAAAATCATGTTCTGAATCTGGTTGATAGTGATGTAAATAATGATCTGAAGTCCTATGCCATTGGTATGCTAAAACAAAAAGGCAGTTGTCTTCTGTTCTGCTGCAGCACCTATCTGGAATTCTTGCAAGTGTTTGATACGGCAGTAAATTCAGGTTCACCTGAAGTCACTAATTTTCTATTCTGTATTTTCAATTAATTTCAGTAATAGCTATTTTTTATTGGATATGAAAGAAGAGGTCAAGTGCAACACCGCAGATAATTAAGTTCTGTTTTCTGTCACTTATTAAGTTTTGGTCCTGGCTCTCCATGTCTGATTAAGTTGATCAGGGCAAGTATTCTGTTGGTGAAGACTTGTCAACACCTTCTGAAGAAAGGGCTTAGTTTGGATTCATGTTTATTAATAACATTTTTGAAGTATCTTTGTCACCTATTTTGCTATACTTTAACAGCTCATGAGAAAAAACGTTAATACAGAGCTATCATCTGAATTGCAGTATTTCTTCACCAAGCCTTTCAGATTTTTTTTCCAGTGACAATATTACAAAGTGTGGGTTATTGCAAACTCTGCAGACAAACTTTTTTCCTTTTATTTTTTTTTTCTCCAAAGGAAATGCAAAGTATTGGCAACAGTGTAGAAAAGATCTCTTCCTGATGATCTTGCCAGTACAAATTCCATTTTTTCCCCCTCTGTGCTTAAGGCTAACTTCATGTGTATTGGAAAGCTCTGTTAACTGTCCTTATGCTACATTGTCTGTGGAGCTGTAGGGCTGCTATGGTCCTGTAGTAATGAGGTTTATGAGTAGTACCTAGTGTCACAGAGACTGCACTCATCACAATTACAAGTCAAATTGCGTGTACAAATACATTACTGCTATTGATCTGTGATCTGCTATTCAAATAGGTGAACTTAGCTAAAACTCGGACTTCTTCACAGTCAATTTTTCATAGTTTATGTAACCTTAACACTACTGTTACATAGCTTACGTAACAGTATTCATAGAAACAGAAGTTTGCCTTTCATCTAGAAGAATGCCCAGTATCTTTATATTGATTAAAATCCATCACATAAGTTTTTAATGTGTTGCTTGACTCTGTAAAATCTGGCTATAGTCTTATCTTCACAAGGTCTCTGCGAGTCCTTTTGAAACGGACATTGCACAACACAGAATTGTATAACAAAAATAGGCTTTGTAAATTATTTTAACAAGGTGTTTCCATTTGTATAAACATGCAGATGCCTCTGTTGGAAGCCATATGGATCCCAATCACGCATAATATCTGCTGAAAACAACACATTTATACATGAGCACTTTGCTTAGAGGGGAACGTTTGCTCTTCCTGTCTAGCACGGCAAAATTTAACTGACTTTGTTATTCTTTTTTCCAGGGGGAAAAATACCTTACTGGTATCAGAGGGGACAGATACTTGTATCCAGTTATCTGATGTTTGTCCAGCTAGTCTTTCAGGAATTCTTTTTTTTATATACTTCCTATTAAAAAAGAGGGAGGATCAGGGGAACAGGTGTTACAAATATTTGGTCAGGGCAATTTGCCGTTGCCCTGCTCACATAAATCCTGATTATTAAAGACTTGCAAATATTCCAAGTCACAGAATATAGTTGTCCAAAGAAAAAAGTCCCTGAACCAAATTTGCGAGATGCAGTGGATGTAAAAGTGTTAAGTAGAAAGAGTCATTCAGCTTGTTGTTTCTTTTCTGAATGTAACAGATAATAACTGTGGTCTTGGGAAAAAAATCTTTCAAAGTTTTCAGTTAAGCAGAAAAATACTTATTCTTCTTCACTGATCAGAAGTTCTAACCAAGAAATTTAGGACATTATCAGCCATATTCTCCATTTTTGTCCACATTATATCATTGTAAGAGGGAATCTCTTCATGTATTGTTGGTACAACTTAATCATTAAACTGATAGGGAGGTTTTCTGAATTTTACTTTTTATTCCCCAGCAATATTGTATTAAGTTTTGCATGACTTTTGCATTTTACTACTTCCACATTGCAAGAAATATGAAGGCTTAACACTACCCAAAGTATTACAGTATTGACTTTGTTTTGTTTTAATTCATCCTGCTATGGTCAAAATTGGTCATGACTGCCACTAGTAATGCATTTAAGGGTAGATTGCTGTAGTCTTTTCTTCAATGGAGGCTGCACACTAATTCAAAAAAAAAAGTAGATTCTTTGTTAAGAGCTTAGCAAAGTGAATTTAGAACTTAGAGAAATGAACAAGAATTCCATTCTGCACTTCTCAGAGATATTGGTTGTAATATGAATTGATTTGCTCTTAAGCAGAAAGTTAATCAGAAAGATCTGTCTAGGAAAGCTTGATATTAAAATGGATTTTGTAGCTCTAACTTTGGCTGCTCTGGAATAAAGCTATATTTAATCTCATTAGAAGAAAGACAAATATTACTGATAATTATGGATGATATTGGATGATACTGACTTTCTAGGTAAAACTTAGAGAACTCATGGTACTAATAATGAGCTTGGATCAGTTTGGATTAGATTGATTTCCATTTAATTTAAATGGATGGACTAACAAAAGTAAGTCTGTAACTGATGTGCTGGATTTCAAAAGGACGGACATGCTGAGTTAGTGTAGATAAGGGACTGTATTTAGCTGCTAAGAAATGTGGCGGTGCGATGGTCTTTGTAGTGCTAAAGCTGTTGAAACGTGGTTTAGGTAGACAGGGGTGCTCATACTCAACTAACTTCATTATATTATGTAGTACAATGTTGAGCTAAATAGATTTGCCACACTGAGTTGAAGATTTGATGTCAAAAGAGAAATTCACTCCTTTTCTGGTCACTTAATTATAAACACCTGTTTCTAACTTTATATAATATTATCCAATATTCTAGTAGGTATCACCTCAAGGATTTTTGTAATTATTTGTATTGTTCGATCTATAAATCAAGGTTTGTTGGTATTATTCTGTACAGCTTCTGAACTCATTATGGATTTTCACTGTCATTGTGATTCTGCAAATAAACCTACAAGGAGGGTTGGAGGAGGAAAAGATTTCTATCTGTATCAAAGAGATGACTCTAATATACACCCTAATTGTTGAATTGATAAGTTTTTCTAGTCAAATATTATCTTTTTTTTTGTCTTTTATTTTCATTTTAGGCCCTTGATAAAGGCCTAAAACTAAGGAATAATGCTTCCCCTTGCATTTTGTATGCATTGCTATATTTTCTGTGTATTCATGGTTGGTATTTTAATTCAAAGCAAGAGTATCTCTAAGTCTCTTTTGTCTGTCACAGTGTTCAGTTAAAGCTAGTGTTGAGCTGCCCTTGAAGCCTCCACTGGAGTAGATGGAGTAATTGCTCCCAAAGGCCTCGTTCATACACTGGCTAGTAGCGTACTTTGAGAGGGTGCCTTTTTCATGTATTTTCTTTCTGTTTGAATTAACTTGCTGTTTAAGTAAACACTTAAAACAATGTGGACCCTTCTTTTCCGTTATCTCCAATGTGATATTTAAAGCTCCTTTTCACTTACCAACTCTTAAAAGAGTTACTGCAGCTGTATGTGGAATTTGCCCTCATGCTGTGTTCTAGCATGAGACCTATAAACTACTTGTGTCCCATATAAGTATCTGTTCCTCTAAAGTATTAAGTAGTACAAAGCTTTTTTTTTTTTTTTTTTTCTTTATTTATTTTTTTAAAAATAGTTTTTTTAAACTTTTTTTTTTTTTTTTACAGAAATTAATTTTGTCAAAAGAGAGTTTGAAAACCTTATGTTTTTGATAAAATGTCCTTTTATTTTTTCTTTTTCTTTCCTCTTCAGTTCTTAAAGTTTTTGGCATATCATAGGAAACTAAGTCAATGATACTGAGAAATGGTCTACTCCCTTCCTCTAACACTAAGCTGTCTCAACAAAACCATTTTACTGCTGAGAAATGTTTACCTAACCACTGCTCAGAGGTGACCCATGATAAAAATTTCATGCTCTCTAAGAAACAATCTGTTTTAGTTCTTTTATTTGGCAAAAATAATTGCAAAAGAGTATTAAAAAGTTTTGATTCTCATAACATTTCAAATATGTTTTGTTGGAATATATTTTTAATTTAGCTTCTGGAAAACTTTTTTTTTTCTTCTAACAGAAGGTTTATCTTAAAACCACTTTATGCTTTCTTTTTAATTTGAGTTTTGATGAAGCATGAAGAAGTGATATCAGGACATGTCTAAACAGTTATAGTAAAAATAGACTCAGTGGAAAACAACTATCACCTTAAGAATATGATGCATTGTATGGCATAATGATGTATAGGGTAAACATTTTCTTGACTGTCCCATTTTGAGATGAATAGGATTTATGAGGGCTGTAAAAAATGTAAAAGGAGAGACAAATATCACAGGCACAAAGGCTTTCTCTATAGGGATAAAAAGAGAAATAAAACTGGGACAACTCAGGAAAAAATCAGATCACTAAGATTATTCCTTTTGTTAAGGTTTTAAGAGTCTCATTCACTTCAGACTATATGTCAGAAAATCCTTCAGTAACTCAGTCTTGCTTTACTAGATTCAAAATGAAGTCAAGGTCAGGGGTAGTACAGTGATCCATTATACCTAAAGACAGATAAATTATTCTAACATCTTCTCTTTCCACAGAAACCTCTTCATTGTATTAATGAAGCAGTGTTTTTTTAGTTAGATTGATTGCTACCACATTTTGTTGGGCTTAAAAAATTAATTCTAGATTTTTGTTTGTTTGTTGTTATTTTAAAGACTTTTTTTTCCTTTCAGAGGTGTACACACTAGCCCTCATCTCTTAACACAATAACCTGGAATTAAGCATGCAACTTGCTTTATTTTTGAAATGGTCTGTATTGCTCATAATAAAAGACGAGGTGCCTGCAAATACATATCTAACTTCAGAGTAACCCAGCAGGGTACTAGTATGTTAAAAATCACCCAGATTGTCCTGGGATGTAAAGATGCAACTACAGCATGTTAAGATTCTAAGTCCCACTATAAGTGTGTTTTGAAAGTAAATCTCTTGATTGAAAGTAAGATCTTTTCAATCAAAAGATTGAAAGTAGATCAAGAGATTTACTTTCAAAACACATTTATAGTGGGACTAAGAATCTGTGTTTCACCTCACATAGTGAAGAGTTGTTGAACTGAATTGCTTTCATATGAAACTAAAGGATACGTGCTTGAGGAATACACATCATGCATCAAGTCGATAATCCACAGGACCTAACTAGGGCTACAGAGCAAAACTGCCTGCCATACACCATACATCTAGTACAAACATCATGGCCTCAGCACCAGCTGCTCTGTTCTTGCCGTTTGGTGTTGTTTGCTGATGTTGGCATGAAATATGATTGCTTAAATAGGGGGAAAAATTAAAGCCATTATATACAGCACAACCTAATGCTAAAATCACCTAAGCTAGCATTGAAAAACAGGTGTGCTTTCCTGGAAGAATGCAGTGTCAAACAGATACCAAATTGTATCTGGGAAAATGAGCGTTTGCCTCAGTGGGATGCTGCATCGCAGCTCACGGGCACCACTTCTCAGTGCTGCACAGACGCAGCGACAGAGCACCACGGACTCCAGAACCGGTGTGATCCAAGCCAAGTTCTCAGGATGGTGTCGCATGGCACAATATAGGAAAGCTCCTAGTTCTGCAAATGGTGCTGGTTTAAAAGTCAAAAGAGCATTGTAGTCTGTTCTTCTCTAACAGTACACAACTCTTCCTACAATTCTTGGCTCCTGAAGGATTGAAAGAAGGTGCAACAGCTGTAATACGTATTTTCTGTGGCCACTTGTCATAGTGCATAACTCTGCTGTTATGTAATGGTATGAGGTCTAGATGGACAGGAACGAGGGCTGGGTTTTAACTTAAGCAGGTTGCTATTAAAATATCAGTTCAGAGCATCCATTAACACAAGAAAATTAACCCAAGGTTGTTGAGACTTAAGAATGCTATTCTTTCTTCCATTCATAAATGTGAGTTAAATGAGCTAAACTGTTTAAGGAGGAAAAAGCTAACAAGGTAGTTAAACAGAGTAATATTAACTAATTTAGGTGAGACAACTACTGACTTTGTTTGTAGGTTTGCTCTGGTACACTCAGTCAAACTAGACCACTGCAGAGTTGGAAGTTACTGCTTCAGCTTAGTGAATCGTCTCATTATATTCAGATGTAGTTGTCCTAGACTTCTGTATACTATCGCAAAGGCAGACTTTGCTCCATTTTTATCTGAAATATCGTTTGGACGTAATAAAATGACAGGTGCAAAACAGCCCTATTTCAAACTACCACTTGAATTTTTAAGTATCTGTTCTTTGCATCCTCAGATATCATCACAGCACACCTGGTTTTGGGGTCCTATCACCTCTAAGGCTAGTTTCATACAAGAATTCAGATACAGTTAAAGTATAAAACAAAATAACCTATTTTCCCATTAGCCAGAATCAGATGTTCAGATTGAAAATGCAAACTGAGTTTTTTTCCCCTCTTCACCTAAATCTGCAAGCCCTGAAAGTGTTATATAAAGTATGCAGTCTCGTTTTCTGGGGAAAACAAGAATAAAAGCTGTACTAAGACAAGAACCACCTTCTTCACCCCATACATATCACAGAAACAAGCTGCTTGAAAATAATGAAAACATGATTAAGGTGTAAGGTCAACAGAATGAAGCATATAATTCTAGATAATGAGACACAAGGGATCTAGCAAATATAACACCTCTGTTTCTTTCATTCCATATTTATGCTAAAACTCTATTAAGACAGGAACATATCACTATAAAAATTGGCTCTTGAAATATTCTTTTGGGGAAGAAAAGTGTTCAAGCCCACAGGACCCATAAAGAAAAAAAAAAAAAAAGTGGGGATGTGCGGTTTAAACTGAAGTTGAGCAGAGAGGAGGAGTATATGAATACTTAGTGTGGCAGTTGCATTCCTTGGTAGTCAACTAAGAAAGCACTGCTGAAATTCCTTTAACTTATTTTAAATTAATATTTCCACTCTTTGTCCTAAATGCAGTCAGCTTCCTGCCACAACCTTACTGATGCCCTAAGGAAGTGTCTATGCAAAACATTATTCTTAGATTTACCAGTAAAGAATTGTTTAACTTGAGGGCTTCTTATTGTTTCACTAGAATTCAACTTACAGGAAGACTGAGTGTTCTGCTTAGATATATTTAGGTCAGTGGGAGCAAATAAGAGAACAAATACAAAATTCTTAATCTAAACAGATTGTGCAACACTTTCTTTGTTAACCTCTTACATAGTTGGCTTTTTAATTTGTTGGTTTGGTAAATATGTCTCTACTAACGCTATGAAAACAATAAATTTAAACATGTGATGAGTAATAGAATGACATCACCAATTACTTGCATTTCATGCAGTCAAATATGACCCATTTGACAAATCTAATTTGGTTGCTACGATTATACTGAAGTTACTTGTGTTTGCGATCGTAAAAATTCCTAATACTTTTATATTGACAAACTTGATAAGAATCCTATTTTTTTTAAGATTGTACTGTGATTGTTCTTCCCAAGTTCATATTTCAGTGTTAATGAGCCCCTTCAGAAGAGCAAAAGCAGATTCCTGGTCCTCAGGAGAAATTCTCATTGTACCTCTTCATGACTACTTACATACTGTTTTCAGCCCAGTTGTCTTCCTGCAGGCTTGTAGCTCCTGAGACTCTTTCAGGAGTAATTATGGAGTTAGATCCAGATGAGGATAGTACTAGAGCTAGAAGAGGTCATGATGCTGGTGGACTGAGATGGGCAAAAGAACAGGAGCTTTCTCTGTAGGAGATGACTCAGTGTTTTTTTTGTTTGTTTGTTTTGTTTTTTAATAGTTCCACCTTTATTCTTGAGCTGAAAGCTGCCAAAATTGCATTAGAATTTCCTTAATGTGTGCAACTTATCTAATATGTCTTAATTTCCAAACAATCACGCTAATTCACATCCATTTTCATTAAATGTTTTAGTTCATGGCAGCAAAGGACAATTGAAATTACCATCACAGGTCAAACCAGTGGTTCACTAATCCAATGTGAAGTTTCTGGGAGTAGTCAATAACAGCTGCTTCAAGGAAAGAAAACACATAATAAACAATTACGGAATAGCCTGTCTGAAAGGCAAGTCAATTTCCTAATCTTATCTACATGCATATGTTGATTAAGTGTGACATTTAAAATGCTGAGAAACCAGAATGAACATGAAATTCTAGGGAAAAAAGATTCTTATAGGAAGAAGGAATCTGTACAATTGGAGTCCTTAGTAAAATACCAACATTTTGTAATGTATTTTTCATCTTAAGAATTGCAAACAAAATATATATCTGGTGTCAACTTCACGCTGTCTGCCTGGGACTAAAGAATAGTCCCTAAATAAAAGCAATGATTATATATGCTTTTTCATCATCTTAATTGGTTTTGTTTTAGGTCAGAAGTAAGATCAAGAGTTTTCTCTTTTTTGTTAGTTCTGGATGGAACTCTTTTTTTTTTCCTTATTTTTCTTTTTTCCCTTTTGTTTTCAATGTGGAGCTGCTGGAGAGCTGGAGAGCCCAGCGCAGGGTCACAAGGATGATCAGGGGTCTGGAACATCTGCCGTATGAGGAGAGGTTGAGGGAGCTGGGCCTGTTCAGCCTGGAAAAGAGGAGGCTGAGAGGGGACCTGATCAGCATGTACAAGTACCTCAAGGGAGGCAGTGAGGAGGATGGGGCTGGCCTCTTTTCAGTGGTGGCCACCGACAGAACTAGAGGCAATGGCCACAAACTGAAGCATAAAAAGTTCCACAAGAACTTAAGGAAAATTTTATTAACTGTGAGGGTGACGGAGCACTGGAACAGGCTGCCCAGAGAGGTTGTGGAGTCTCCTTCTCTGGAGATCCTCAAGACCCGCTTGGATGCAGCCCTGTGCCGTGTGCTCTAGGTGGCCCTGCGTGTGCAGGGGGGTTGGACTAGATGACCTCTAGAGGTCCCTTCCAACCTTAGGCATTCTGTGATTCTATGATAAACATGGAGGTATGGTTTTGGAAATAATACTTTTCCCTCACTCCGGTCATGGTAAATAAATACACAGAGCAATATTATATCTATATAAGAAAGAATAAAATTTATGACTTAACAAAACAAGCAGAGTGCATATGTTTTGCTTTGTGCTAATGCTTTGTACAAAGATGTGTTAAAATCTGCTGATTTTTAGTATTCTGTACTTGATATGGTAGAGACAAGGAGCTCTAGAGTCAAAGAAGAGCCAGTCTTCTAAGTGAAAATGATTTCAGCTTGAATAATCCTAATGATTGTAAAGGTCTCTAGACACAGATCATCTGGATTCAGTGAAGCTTAATTTTAAGATACAAACACGCAGTTTGAGCTTTCTTTTGCATAATATAATACGGTAGAAACCATGATGCCTGGTTAATTTTAGGGCATCCTACAAAGACAACATATGGCTCATTCTTGCAAACATCTTTGTGCATCAGCAGCGCTCTGTTTTTGTTGCTAGGCTATGACTTTCAAAACTGTCTAACTTTTTGATTTTAATAGAACCTGGACATCCAAATCTCTCAAGTGATTCTGGAAAAACTTCAGCCAAATAAAACTTGTTTGTGATGGCTGAATAAGTAACATAAAAAGTGCCAAAGCCTTCTCATCTTGTCCAGGTAAAGGAATTCTTTCAAAGGCAAATAGGTGTTGGCACCAAGTAAACATGACTTTTCAGTTGTGTGACTGATGGAACACAGCTACACAGCTACAGGTCACCACTGGACTCCCTTTATAGCTGATCTGATGGAAAAACAAAGCCTATTACTAACACAAAATACTAAATGGTTGGTTATTGCACTTAATTTTCTTTGTGTTCTGGTTTCTTTTGTGTCACACTTGGAGAGAGGATACCATTGGATTAGTTACAGAAAAAAAAATGTGAGGGAAGAAATAGAGCATCAGGACTTAGGAGATTTGATTTTTTCTTAAAAATAAATGTTGATTTTTTGAAATAATGTTGAATATTTAATTTTATGTTGAATTTTCCATAAAAGTTTATAGAACAAAGAGTAATTGTCCAGATCAATGTTGTGCATCTCAGCAAACTAATTTTACTTGGTTTCAGCTTCCGTTTTAACAGTTTTGCAAATACTTTTCATGTTGTAGAATCCTAAAAGTTTGTGAGACTTCCTGTAGCAATTGACAGCAGGATCATATTTATGCACTGATATCTGGAGTAGACTTTTGGAGACCCTATAGCAGTTTTCTGCAAACCTCTCCTTGTCTTGTGGAGACTTGGTGGAGGTTTCATAAACAAAACACTAATTAATTTGTCTTGAACCTCAGCATGACTAGGACCATTGTTCATCTTTCCTTCTGTCTTCTACCTTTGCTGGGTTGAGCACTAGGTTATGGCATTTACTGTCTTCTAATCTTGCAGGCTGTAAAAAAAAAAAGAAAAAATGTCAGAAAAGCAGAGAATGGTACATTATGGACTATGGATTCCCTAATTTACGAAAGCCCCAAAGTGCATATTTAAGGTGGAATAGTTGGCCACAGCACAATAAAATGAGTTTGATTGTTTTTTGAGCCCTACCATAAGCAGATTATTACCTAAAAGCTTTGTGAGAATCAGAGGAAAAGTATTGAGTTATAGCCCCAGAGGTAGATGAAACAAGAAGGAACACTTTGATTCTGGGGAGCTGAGGAGAAGCTTGGAAAAGGCTGTAAGCAGGTGAACAGAAACAGAGGTGAAAACTAAGAGCTGATATTATTTCAGTTTGTGTGTTTTCAAACCCTGTCTCTGGAAATTTGGGGATGCACTCTAACTGAAAAGACTGATACATTGCAATTCTGTTCTCAGCCAGTTCTAATTTACTTTCCGTGTTTGTTTAAAACAAAAACAAACAAATAAAACACACCTTGGTGGCTGTAGTAACTTTACAATCTTGATAATACAAGACCCCTTCCTCTTTAATTAAAGGGGTATAACTATAGAGGCATCTTGTAACTGAAATTTAGAAAAGCCATATTGCTCATTAAGGCTTTGTACAAGCCTACTATCAACTCTGGATTTCAGAGTATTGCTGCAATTTAGATCTCAGCACACAGTGAAGTTTTTTTCATTCTCATTAGCAGCGATTTATTTCTTGTATTCAGTCTATATTTTTCCATCTTAATTTAGTCTCCTTCTCCTACTTGTACTAATTGTGAAACCATAAATAATTCCTCTGTCACTAAGCATTAATTTCACAGTAGTCATGCCATGAATGTAGTACTGTAGACATAAATGTAGTAAGGGACACTTTCTGCTGCACATATAATTTACAGTGTAAATAAAAAAATAAAGCACCTTTACAATCACAGGACAGATGTGATTATGTATTTTGCTTAAATAAAACAGAAAGTTAGTAAGAGCACCTGGAGTTAAAATGAGGTCTTCCAAATGCCATACTGTTGTTCATAACTGTGGAAACATTATTTTTCCTGATTAAAAAAAATGTGTCTGCTTCCTTATACTTCTGTTAGCTGAGAAATATATACATTGCAGAGATATAATGGGTATAAAAGGGCTTCACAGAAATTACTGGCAATGTTTTGGTGTTGCACACAGATTATGCTCAGAGTTTTTGAAATTTTCATTCTTTCTTCATAATTTAGCTATGTGAGCTCTCTAAAATGCTTTATTTTCTTCTGAACTTGCCAAGTTCAGACTTCATAATAGTCTGATACTCATAACACAATAAAAGATCTCTGGTGAGGTGAAAAGAGCCATACAGGAACATCATCTCTGAACTAAATGATATGTTGCCTTTGTGTTCAGTATTCATACTCATATCGGACTATTTTTACTAGCATATCATATTTAAATAATTCTACAGTTTATTGCCCATTATCATGGACTCTTCATCCATCTGGCTTAGATTTAGAAAGTGAGATATTGTGAACACTCTTTTAGGCAGGGGTAAATCTATACTGTTCAAATTAGAACCAGGTAAATGGTTTACTTCAATTTAACTTTTGCTGGATCCAGTTATCAAAATAATTACTTATGTCTTTTTTGTGCATTCTATTATATTGTATTTGTGTATTTGGATGGTTTTTCCTCCAAGCTGAATGCAGTTTTACCTCCATTTTCTAATGTCTCTGAATTCCACAGTATTTTAGCTTTGTCCTGAACATTTTCTGAAGGTCTATCCAGAGGATTTATCTCTTCTTTCAAAATATTATCAGTTATAAAGTAAGACCACCCAAACTTTAGCCTCTGGTAGAAACTCCAGATGTGTTCCTGTTGTATTATATCCTGTGGCAACAGCCTTGAGAATGAATAGAGTTTCTCACCTAGACATCAATTTATGGGATTTCAGAAGGCAATAATAGTGGGCTAGTGCATGAGAGATCAGATCAGTCCAAAATCATGAACATAGTTGCCTGCTGCACTAGTGAACACTAGTGACCCAAGTCAATGGGTGAAAAAGTGGTGGATGACCCTCCCTGAACCAGTATTTAGAGGAGATTTCTGATAAAAAATGACAATTTTTCTATTAGCTTACAGTGTAATTAGACAAGAATTTAAGGAAGAATATGTTAAAAATAGCGACAAGTTGAAAAATGTGATACGATAATCTGATCGATGTAGTTAAATCTAAGTGCAGCCAACTGCCATGAATGCAATACAGACTACAACTCATTCATTTGCTGGCTACATATGCATTTTTCTGGAGGAGGAGAAAGGAGGAGGAGACACTGTTCTTCTACAGTGTCAGACTTCTATTTGCTCACTATATCTTGCTAATACCTACCTTATTTTTGGATATCTCAGTTTGGAATTGGGTCACATCTTTGATTTTTCTTATCTAAAGAGAACAGGAAGAGATACAATTATTAATGTCTATAACCTTTACTGTATAAGTGTGTGCTTGAAGTCCATCTCTATTCAGGGCTGCAGTAAAACCAAAGCCAATTTAAATTTATTTTTTATTGAGTCTTAATGAGATGGGAACTTAAGAAAGCATCTGTATTTCAAGCACCTTATTAATATATGCTTAAACACGAGTTTTCTAAAAAACTAAAAAATCTTCACAAAACTATCTAAAAATTAGGAATCGCTAGAGTAAGAAAATGGAAGCTAAACTTAGGTCAAGGGAAATGAACTATTTCTTCACAGAGTGGGCACTCAGTCTTTGCAATGTACTGTCAGAGAAGGTTGTAAAGTGGAAAGCAGAAGTGTGGATAGATTTATAAAAGAAATGAATAATTTTATGATGTATGTTAACATTGATTTTTGTGCATGCTGAACAACTGGAAATGAAATTTCATAGTTGAAAATGTAAGCTGATCACCCCATCTGTCAGGCTGGACTCTTTCCTGCTTCAGAAAAGGCGCTGGGTTCTCCTCTCTACCTCTCTCCAGTGCTTTAAAGCATCAGGTTATTCAGTTCTTCCAAATGCACACGAAACTTGATGGACCAGAGATCTTCTCAAGCGTGGCAAATTCTGTGTTTTCCTGTAAGCAGCATACATCAAGCTTCTCAGAATTACTCCCAGAAGCATGCTTGAAAAGGGAAAGCTTGTAGCAAAACAAGCAAGATAACTTGTTCTCTCTTGACAGACAGGAGGATCTCTGAGCCTTCAGTTAGCTAGACCAGATACATGTGCTGGGTTTGTTCATTCACCAGTCTAGGAAATCATGAAAAAATAGTGAGGATGTTGTTCAGGTGCACAGTGATCTCTGGCACAGAATTACAAACAGTAGGAGATAGGAAGATTAAGTCTCTCCCTGGTTTGTTGCTGGTTTGCTTTAATCCAACTGTATTTTCTGGCAGTCTGTCCAGCAGCAATTTTTGAATGGACTTTCAAAGGCAGACTGCCCCTTTCCAAGGTGGGCTATGTGAATGTACTCTAGCTTTCTTGTCAGGAAATGTCTCCTGACATCCAGCTTATATTTTCCTATACTTTGTGCTACTATGATTTGACCAAGAATAGTCATGCAAAGATGAAAAAGTAATAGTTCAAGAAGTAATATAAAAAAAGAACACTTCTGAAATAGAGTAATTAAATGTTGTTTGGACACAGTGCAGCACTTTACAGGGCTATATTCCCATGTTTGTACTCATTTATCAGTCAACAAAAAAATGATTTTCAAATTCAATGTTTCAATATTTGCGACTGATTGTGATCAAATAATAAAGAATTGGACAAGAAAACTCACCTTATTTGTCAGGGATACATCAATAAATTTAGCTTTCCAGCTTACCTCTTTATAAAATTAAAAGGCTACAGATATTCTTTTAGTGAAGCTCTTTTAAAAAATAGTGTATTAATTAAATATCTTCCATTCCACTGGAATATTAAATAGACTATGCTGAGATTCTTCTATTTAGGAGAAATTTGGATAACCGAATTAGTTATATTCATGAGCAAGACCTCTACTAAAAATAGCAAAAATCGGTTTCCAAAACGGATATAAATGTAAAAGTCCCGATCTAGTAGGCATTTTAAGCTTGAAGTTGGCTAGTGAGTGTATAACTGGCCACAGGGGGAATCCTAAAATCTCTAACAAATTTGCCCTGAAGCCAGATGTTATGCAGTGCAGTACAAAGCTCCTTTCCACCTTTGAAAAATGAAGCAGTCATTTATGAGATGATACTTACAACTATCTCCCTCATCAATATAAACAGGGGTATGCACCTCAGTATTGATGACATCTGTCATTTGAAAAATTACTTTTGACCCACTGAGTTAAATGAAAGTTACAACCAGTCATCAGTAGAGCTGAATTCCAGCAGACATTACATTTTAAAATATAGTGTTTAGTTAAAATTTGCAGATTAGACTGTTTATAAAATGACTTCCCTCGTGGTCTCTCTTTCGCAGATTTGGCTTACAAATTAGCAACAGCTATTTAATTGAAAATCTATTACAGAAAAGTAACTTATCTCTAAAATGCATTTAGAAATAGAATAAAAGATTCTGTTGTACTTTGTTACATTTTACACTTTGAGTATATTCTTACACCTTCCATTAATTATTCATATCAAAACATTGCTCATCACAACATTTATATGATTGAGTGTTTTAGTCAAAAATCAGTCAAACACAGGAAAGTATTTTTATTCCAGTTTTATGTTGTCTTTCACCACAATGCTCTTATTGCCCTTTATTCTTTAGAGTTTTTAACCTCCGAAGAGATTAAAATTACAGTGGCAAAATTATTTCGTTGTTATGATAACCTTATGCCTTCCTATCAATATCCGTTTAATTGAACTATGCCTTTCATTACTAGTAAGATATAATTTTACTAATCATTTTGTGAGATACTGCTTCCCTTAAAATAATTATATATCTGTTGGATTCGTTATCAACCTGTGGTGGTTGCCCGTGGTTATAGAGGGAATACTGAGGCCATCCACCTCAGGGTCAAGAAGCACTGACACCTATGAGATGATATGCCAAATGACATTTATTGAAATACGCTGCTGGTTTTTATAACTTCTGCCCAGGTGGAAGTTGTCTTATGTACCAATCAGGTTCCGGATATCACTTTTTGTCCTAATATGGTTAAACCCTTGCCCTTTCCGTGACATCGCGAGATCTTCCGTCCGCTATTCCTTATCTCTGCTTCTGTCACGTGCAACAGGTCTCGTTAACAGTACGGCTGCAACCCCCACATATATGAACATATTATAATATACATGAGATCTCATATCTATATGTAGATATTATCCATCTATCTGAGATGAAGATTTCATTTCAAAAATCAATTCACATTTAGGATAATTTTGTTTTTCAGTATCAATTTTACATACTACTTAGGTACATATTAAAATCCTGTTAAACTCAAGTGAATAATTAAATGCAATATCTCAAATGATTCTTAATGCCTTTTTTCTATGTCATTTCAAAGGAGGAACTCAATAGATACACTACAGACCCAGCAGTCTCCCAACAGTGCAGTAAGACCCCCAGTATTTTTACCCTTGTTCATACTAGATAGCTGTCATGCTATCTGTTGTTGAAGAAGATGGTAAAATAATCCAGAGGGGCAACAACCGATAGGCTTTAGTTAGCTGCCTTTATTCACCAGAGTAAGATGTCTGTTGTAACGACATCCATCATTAACCATCACAGTTATTATAGGGATGGGCATACCTATTAGTAATGAGCAACCGTCAATTAGCGAAAAAAAGTAAAGTAAATTAAAGAAAGATAAAATAGAATAAAGTAAAATACTATAGCTCGTTACTTCACACTGTGTGTACAGGAGCCTCTCAACTTTGCAAGGAGATGAAAATGCTAGCGATTACAAACCCTGAATACACAGGGGACTCTCAACCTTGCAAGGAGCTGCACTTGAGCACTCTTACATCCCAAATGTACAGGGGTCTCTCAGCCTCACGAGGAGTTACCCTAGCCCAGCATCCCAGGTTAAGGGCAGTGGAGGGATCCTCGCGGTCCAGCTGGAGGAGTCAGTCAGGGGTTATGCCCAATACCTGCTCAACTCATCACTGCTGGACTCTGTTCTTTATATTTGGGAAGGAGTATGTGACTGTGCTATGGTCATCCTCACCAGATGGCCCTTCCAGGATTTTCAGGAGAGTTTGACCCCTTGTTAGGTGCTTTCTGGCGTTGTGCCATCTGGCACGCAGGCAGAGCTTGTGTACTTCAGCAGTTTTGTTGTTAACTTTTTACTCGCCCATCAATAGCCCCGTCAGCAGGTGGGAAAGAACAGGGCATATACCAGAGGAAAACATGCCCCCTTGCAGGAATTTTTGACTGCCGAGACCCTCTAAGAAGCATGTCTCTGTCAACAAAAGTTGTCTTTGGTCAAGTTGAAGGTCAAGGTGAAGTTTGGTCAAATTTCATCTGACATTTGTGGTCCCAATATAGGACAGAGGGTGCTGTGCTATGCTGCTCAGAGAATGCTCAAGATGTGAAAGACTTTATTAACTTAAAAATAGTGTCAAAATTTTGGTACGTCTCTGGCTTATGGCAGATCTCTGAGCCATTTGTGTGTATAAATCTAGTGCACTCACAAAAGGAATATATATATATTCCCTCTGGCGTATAGTGTTTGGAAGATTTAGCCCTTTTTTCCCTCAACTTCTTTATCAAAACCTAATCTTTTAACTTTATTAATATTCTTTTTATTTTTTTTTTTGAACGAAGCATGAGAAGACTATCAAAATATAATGTACACTGTTCTAGTCTAACACTTACTGCTTTCAGCAGTTTTCTGTGGTCATGGTAGGTCAAGTTTCCTGCCACATATTCTTTGTCCCATCCAGTCAGTGAATTCCCCTTTCACACTGATTATCCTTGGATAAAGTGAGTGAAGCATGGGTCAAAGACAACGTATAGGTCAGCAATGGGAAAGCCGCGTTCCAGTTCACAAAGAAAGTGGTCGATGTCAGCATATCTGTACGCAAGCTGAAGCGCGGCCCTCTTGTACTTGCCTGGCAGGCAGGCATGCATCAGGCTGAAATTCAAATCCTTTCTTCAGGCCTTCTCTCCTAGAGGAGTGAATACCAACTTCTGAGTTCAGGAAACTTAACTTAGAATGACCTATTTTTTTTTCTTTTCCAGGCAGCAATATTCTGAAATTCTGATCCAGATTAAAGCAAGCATTTCATATTATTCATAACCACTTTGAACTAGCAACCATATTCTTGCTGGTGGTAAGGTCTCCCTTTCATTTATTGATAGAGAAAGCTATTTAACTTGAGTTTATTAGATTAATCTTTAGTTTATTAGTGTTAGGAAATTACTATTAGTATTAGGAAGTTCAGAATCTGTTGAGAAACCCACCCCTTTGGGCTGCAATCAGCCCTCTTTTTGCTTACATTATCATTTCTCTTTCCATGTAAATAATGTGTCCTTGATTAACCTAGTTAAAAAAAATAACAATCATGAGTGGTTTTCATAATTTGTGTTTGTTAAGGCTGGGAGTACGAAACTGAAGTGTTCCTCAGAAAAGTAAAGATGTAAAACAGTTTATGTAGGAAATGAATTGATTTTCTTAGGATCACGATCAGTGTGTTCACCATGTGATCACCATGATCGCTATGACCTGTGGGTTCACCATGCGGAACTGAAGTTCTAGTTTAGCACTGAAACATGAACAAAGTTATACCATTAGCTGACATTCATCTTGGACAAATATTTTGCTTATTCTGTTTCTTCTGTACTTAAAGTTTGGCTTCTGTCTATGGGTCTTCTGCAGGATGTGCTATGTCTTTAATTCAGTTGGAAAAGGGGTAGTTCTGTTTTCCTTAAAACTATAGGAGACTCATTTTCTGAATAAGCACTCTAAATGCACAGTCTGTATCTTTTTTGTTCATCATGTTCTTGCTAATGCAGTCACACCAGAGTATTTCTGATAGATGTAATGTACTGGGTCCTAATAAAAGGCGCACATTACTCTGTGATAACACACAGCAAGTTATTGTCTTGCTGCAACTGAGCTGTGATTTGTCAAGTTTTGGCAGAACAGGCATGGTGACTGTTCTGTATATGCCACTGCTCAGGTACTCTGCAGAAAGGTCAGCTAAAACACAACAGATGATGCCTGGGGATATCCAGTACAACCCCGCTGATGACAGGTCTATGCTCTGACAAGAAGTACATGTTTCTCTGAAATCACTTGATTTGTTTTGCTCACCTTTCTCTATAGTGTAATGGAACACTAAGGCTGAACTCTAGTAATATCATTAATCAAATATTGTTTATAATATGCTTTACTAGAGTGGTGAAAATGTTTATGTGGGGGAGGGAAAAAAAAAAAAATATATCCATACATGAATAATGGGGAAACAAACAAAATTTTTTAAAGGAATAATTTGTAAAGTCATAGAGAGAGAGGGAGGAGAAAAAAAAAATAAAAGAAGAAAGAAAACAAAGCTAACCTAATAAATTAACACATTCTCCATACATTGCTCCTAAATAGATTTCATAAAAGCCCTAGAGCACTCTGAAATTAATACCTGCTTAAGGAGTAGATCTGTTTGAAAAAATACATTTTGCTGCTACATAGGTATTAGTTTGACAGATTTTTATATTTTATTTATAAGTTAGAAGCCTTATTATAAGTGGAGGTAGCACTGACTTCAGGCAGAAAAGAAAGGAAATTTGGATGACTTTGAGGCAAAAATGAGACTAATTTGCAGAAAAGGTTCAGCATTTATGAATTCCCTTGTCTTTACCTAATCAATTCAGGCTTGACATATCTGGCCACACAAGGCCCAGTCACTCAAGTTTGCCCCCAATTGCACAATCCTAATTTTGAAATAATTAGTGTCTACACACTGCAGCTATTCTTTTATTAGCTCACTTGCATAGAGATCTACATTAAGCCCTAAGCCCCTTAGCTAGCTAATTGATAAATACATACTGTGAAACACTCCTTGTCCCAAAAGTTTGCCGTTCAGATGAAATAGGCAGAAAAGATATGCTCAGAACTGAGGGACTCAAGGCATTACACTGTTTTCTCATCTCCTAAGTTCCAGTTCAGTAGCCTATATATTGGCATATGTGGTGCTTTCAAAGCTTTAAAAGCTTGCTGCTTACACAGTACTCCAGCCAAGGGAACCATTTAACTCTAAGCTTAAAAGTGAGCAGCTGAGTAATCCCATTGCAACTATCCACATGCTTAATTTAAACGCTAGCAGTGAACAGTTTTGCGGGGGACCAGGACCAGAAGGCTTTGTACTACCTAGGCCTAAGACGTAAGTGAAAGGAGCGTAATGCTGCCGGCTGCTTCCCCCAGCTTGTCCTATGAGTTCTCATCAGCTTTGTTCAGCTCTTCCTAGTTAAATACATCTCTCTGACTAGACAAAATTTGCTTCTGATGTTTTCATTCTTTTCTTAATTAAGATAATGTTCTTTTTAAGTGGATTTTAATACTGATGTTCTCATCTGCCTTTTTTCGTTCCTTCAAATGACACTTGTATTGCAGGAGCAGAGCAAAAACAATCAGCATTCTTTCTGGATAAGTGTAAACAACTCCTACGCTACGCTAATATTAATTTTGTTGTTATGTTGCCCGAAGACACTCATAACTGGTTCATAAAACCAGTGCTGCCAGAAAAATACTTTCCATCTCTTTCAAAAAAACTTTGCTGACTTTCCTGAAGGGCTCATCTGTTTTTCCTGTCTCTAGTCTGCTCTTTTTGAAAAACCTCTAAAGCTAATAACCTTCCTTTGTTCTTTCTTCTTTCTCGCTTTTATTCATTAGGCTCCAAAGTTATCTCATCCACTAAGTTATTAGCATACTTGTCATTTAAAGCCTATTCCCAGTTACCAAGTTTCTCCTCTGATGTGCACCTTTTCCTTCTTTCTGGGCTGGGAAGAGAGAAGTGAATTGAAAAGTGAATGTCAAAACTCTCACTGAAGAAAACAAGGTCAAGTTTCATTGTGATGCTGCAAAACAAACTGCATTTTTAACTACTTGTTTATTGTTCAGAACTGATCAAGGATATTTTATTTTAAATTATTATTTACTATGCATAAGTCCCATGGTTGGAAGGTCCAACAATTGCCATCTCTGTTCCCTCTTAGGAAGAAAGTGAAAATTATATATAAAGATTAAAAAGATATGCTTTTAATTTCTTGTTTGTACCATATCCCAAGTCTTGTGAGTTTGGAATAGATTTACATTTTTGATCTGTAAATGTCATAAGTATTCTTACTCAAAAAAATCCAAAAAAATCTGTCTAAAGAATGGCTGGAAGGAAATGTCTTTCACAGAGGAGATAAATCACTGCTGGTATCCAGTTGTACCTGTGTAAAAATGACCCAGGCCTCAATTCTACGATTATATAGAATATTATAGATCCATTTTTTGAGAAACAGAAGTTGAGTTTCAGGATAAGTCCCCGTTAAAATGAAGAGAGGAAATTACCTCATATGTGCCTCAAATAAAAAGGTCACCTTGGCACAGTGATGATCTGGCATGATTGAATAGTAAAGCAAGTCAAGTGAATTGAATAGGGCATCCATTCAGTGGAAATAGATCTAAAGATTTTATGCAGTGCTGACGCATCTCGATATGAATCTACAGTGATCCATGACCACCTCATATGAGAGTCTTCTGAGGGACTGTTATATGGCTTCAGGTTTATCAGCACGTAGTCATGTGTGGATGGCAGTAGCCTCATAGCAAGCAGTATTTTACTGGAAAGCCGGGAACAAAATTCTTTGCCTTTTTCCTCTGCCAAGCCTTGACAATGACTAGGCATAGTGAAGGAGGGTTCATTCTAAAATTCTTTGCCTGTTTAACCTCTGTCAGTACAGACAGGAAACTTGAGGAAAGACAAAGTTACCTTTGCTTTTCTTGAGTTTCCAGTGGGGTCTTTAGCACATCTGAATCTGCCTATTTTTGGTCCCACAGGACATCTCCATGGATTCATATCTGCTGTTACCACTGTTCTAGGTGGGACAGTATGGGATCTCTCTGTATGTATGAATGACAGGACCGCCAGATACACGAACCAGAACATCGTCACCTTTCAGATTGATCTTTCTTGGCTTCTAGAAATGTTTTATTGTCTTGTTCTGTAGTTGATGTAGTTGTAAGATGACCTTCATCTTTAAGGTTTGAGATGTCATAATCTTTGTCTTTCCTGTCACACTCTCCCAATAGCTTATTCTACAAATTCTGCTATCACTTTACACTTCTTGCCAAAAGTTTCTCTAGAGTGAAAGCAAATTACTAGCATAGGGCATATGACTGTGATTTTTGCTTCTTTCCTTTTTGATGGCATTATAATTGTGGAAAGCATCAGGCATGTACTTTTTTCACACAAAGAAAGGATAGTTGGCTTTTATGAGGGATACCAACCTTTTCTTTCTCTTTTAATTTCATTATCTTTAGATCAGACTCATTTCTATGTATTATATATGTATTTTTATTTCCTATTTAGAGAGGAAATATGAGAACCTGATGATCCAAAGAGCTTGTGTGTCATTATAATATACAGTACTTTGTAACAGCTGTGAAGCATACATCAGAACTTACCTGGAACTCCTTGTCTCTACCTATTATGTTTTTATTCTGGCAGGATTCAGTGCAGATGTTGAATTTTATTTTAGCCTTTTCTGGCAAAATGTGCCTATTGTTGGAATTGTAGGTAGATCAGTACCTCTTGTAAGTCAGTACACAGTGTTGTTTGAACAGATTAGTTTTTCACTGTGCTTTTCATGGTATAATTTGACATCAGAACAAACATCTTTAGTTCTTTGGTAAGAAACTTGGACGTGTAAACTTGAAAGCTCGTGAAAGGTGAAAGGCACTGTACAGCAAAGGTCACAAGTAAAGGCTACAGAGTGAAAGTTTTTTATTTAGAATGTCGAGGTCTTTAATTTATTAATATTGAACTCAATGAAGAGCCTGTGAGGTCATTGTTTAAAACCCACATGATTTGATTGAGTCTGTTGTGGAAGCTGGACTGCATATTTCAGCTCTAGCAGGCAGGAAATATGAGTGCAGAATAGCTGGCAGCCTGAGCCCCACATCAGCTTGCATGAAGTGCATATTTTTGATGCACCATAGCCAAATAGAACTTAAAGTTTTCTGCTGCACATATTTACAAGAAAGTAAAACTACCTTATGGTCTCGTTCACTTCTGATTTCAATTTTTGATCATCTCTTGAGTTTAAAATCAGTTCAAACCATTCAAAGTAATTAATTACACAGACAATTGTGATTAAGTGAACAGTTTTCTGGAGATTAATAACAAGTGAGAGAATCTGAAGACATGAATGTTAGTCAACAGCCAATAGAGCCTGTTTGTCATTAAACTCCTGAAAATTCCCAATGCTGTAGTCATATATGTATACATATATTAAAAAAAAAAAACTTTTGTTCCTTCTGCATTTAATTATGAAACATTCAAATGAAATTGAATTTACTGTGATGTACAAAAGCAGAAATGGAGTATCCGCATTAAAGTGAGATTCAACTATTTTTCTTTATCATGCTTTTTGTGTTAGTTTCAAAAGTTTTTTTCCTGGTAGAGAAATGTGAGATAATCAAGAACTAGTTACTCCATAATTTTGCTTGATAAAAACAAGTCATTGAACCATAAGGAAAATGTATTATAGAATTTAAATGTCAATGCAATTAGTTTTTAATTAATCTTTTTATGTGTGACCAGTCAGCTGTAGTTTCATTGTTTAATGTACTGGTGCCATGTGTAAATTGTTATTTCTGTAGAGATAAGGCTCTTCATTGAGTAGTGTGCTTTGTTATTTCATTGTGACACTGGCTGTGATGTAAAATAAAAGCAATAATGACAAATCCAATTGAAGATTTTGCTGTTGTTTCAGAGATGGATTTAAATATCACTAGACTAGTTTGTTAGACTAGTAGTTTGTAACTATAAGTTCAAATATATCTGTTCTTTCTTATTTCCTCCATTCACCCTACAGATGAAGAACCGTTTGGTAGAGTTTAGAAAAATATTGTCTTAAGTTTGATTATAATTACAATAAAGTGTAGAAAGTTATGGTAGAAATGTGTCTATACATTTTTCACACATTACCTATATGTTTTCAGGTGACAAGACAAAATCAGTATTTTGAGAAATGTTTCAAAAGTACATCATTCTTGAAATGCATGTTAACAAAATGAAGTTACTATAAAATGAGCACTGAGTTATGTCAAATCTTTTGCTGTAAGATTTTTTGAGGAAAAAAGAACTAAACCAGAAAAACAGACCCAAACTCATTCTCAAAAAATAGGGAAAGAAAAACATGACTAGTATGATACTAAGGAAGCTTAGAGGGTTTGGGGCAACAAAGAAAGGATTTTCAATATGCATAGAAAAAAAGGAATGAGAAGGAAATGAATACCTCTGTCTAATCATGATTTCCTTTGTTAAGTTCAGATGGTAAACTGAAACAGCTAATAGCTTTTTAAAAATTTTTAATAAACTCACAAAAATGTAGGTATGTAGTTATCTATGAACATATAATTACAGTTAGTGAGTAAACTAAACTCAGAGCTAAAAAAAGAAGATAAATTGACAAAATTAACAAATCAATTAAAAAATCCTGCAACCAGAGGAGTCTCAGCTTAAGTTGTTAAAATGTAACTATTGTGTAGTTAGAAAGGTTATTTTATTTTATTTGACATCTTATTGGTGATTGCATATGATGCTGTTACACTAATTCATTCAACTTACATCTGCAAAAATACATATATTTTTACCACTATAAATACTTTAGAGATAATACAAATATAACAGGCAGATGACACTAAGTTCAGTTCTAGCTCATTTGCCATAAGGAATCAATCAGAATTTTAATTCTAAAATCTTTAAAATGATGAGCTGTCCCAGCAGAAGTAAACAGGACTAGGTTAATAAAGATTTATAGAAATAGCAGATAGAAATAATGAAGTATCTTTACTTTATCACAGAATTTACTGAAATGAGAAAGTGCAATTCATATATGGCTTTGTCTGGAAGTTAGATTTTAATTGCCAATAATTGGAGGAAGAAAAGGAATCAAGGCTTAAAAACGAGGGACCCTCCAAAACATAGTTATGAACATGCACATCTTGTCCTTTAAAAGCTTATAGGAAGGTTACATCTTCAATGATAACCTTAGTCATTTTGTTTGTGATCATTCTGGCTTATAAAACAGTTTGTTTTTGAATTTTAAGATCTCTGAACTCATTTGAGGCTAGGGATTTAGCTGTGGTGCTTATAAGATTTCAGACTTTGTGATGTTATCCTGACCCATTATTGTGGCCCTTAGCTGTGGAAGGAAAAGCTAATGTGCTACAGCTTCAGCTCATGCAGGGAGGTGACAGCAGAAACTGCTGAGGAATGAATTTCTACAACATGTTTGCTTTTGTTCTAGTTCACTGTCCTCAATACTCGCTAAAACTGACAAAGAAAGTGGTTTAGGTTAATGTATTGACTGTAAAGCGCAGCAGCTGAAGAGCCAACACAATTTGACCCCAGCTGCTGTGTGGTGCTAACTTTCCAAAGGAGAGAGCGGGCAAGTGCCAAGAGTATTAGCATCATAAATCAACAGAGCTAATTGTGCCAGAGGTGGTGAGGTGGACCAAAGCATATATAAGGCTTTAAATTTTGTATCTTGATACTTTGACTGTGATAAAACAGAGAATTCAGCTATTTTGGAAAGCATTAGTTATCCAAGGGGTAGACCATTTCCTTTCCAGATGTTGCCAGGAAAGGTAGTGTCCTCATTGATCATCTCCAAAACCTTTTGCTCCATCCCATTTTGTAAGGGGAGAAGTTCTCTCTGGCTTTAATTACTTGCTTGTATCATTTGCAGCTCTGTTGCAGTAGGCAGAAGCTTTGATGAGACAAGAATTTATCTTTCTAAATACCTCTTTTAGACTCCCAGGGACCTTTATTTGTGAGATTATTTGTTATTCCTCTTGTCTTAATTTTGGGAGTAATTTCTGCCTCTCAAAACATGCAACAGATTCAAAACAGAAGATGCATAGTAGTACTTCCGAGCACCTAGCAATCCAAGTTCATAATACTATCTCTGTTACTCTGTCACATTTTCTCTTTCAAAAGAGTAGTGTTTTATAATCATATTTTTCATTGATATTTAAATTTAATTACCTCCATGGTTATAGCTGAGAAGATTAGAGTAGAAAGAATCACATTTATCGCTTGTTTTTGTACGGGTCTTTCAGAATAAGTTATAGCTTTATAATCATCGAGTTCTTCAAAATATTATGGTTTAAAATGTCTGTGATTTTAGTCTGTTCCTATCTGTACTAAATGCAAGCTTTGGGAGAAAAGTAAATGCCATTACAACAGTAATTATCAACACTTTAATAGATCTTCCTATTAGCCTTTCTCTTCATTGGTCACAAAGCCATGCAGCAGATGAAGCATTTTGAATTTTTTCTGAATTCTTTGCACAGTTAAAAAAAAAGGGAAATATTAAGTAGAATACCGTAGAAATATTAAGTAGAATACCATAGGTTATACTGATTAAGCCAGCCTTTTGTTGAGCTAATGTAAAGACTGTTATCAGATAAAGGAAATATCTTGCTTGTCCTTAAGGAGCCTGCTCAGTTTTTCCTCTTATCTTGTTGGCATTTTGTACTGTCACAATGCTTCATGAAATCGGATGTGAAAATTTCCTCTGGTGTGCATTAAAAAGAAAATCACTTAAGTCATGCGACATCCAGCTCAAACATCCTGGTCCTGGAGAAGCAATACCAATCCAAATACAAACAGCTGCAGAATATAAAATAGAGGAAATGTTGGTTGCTGCACAGGGAGACCAGCTCAGAATAGCACTTACTGTATAACCTTAGTGTTTAAATATCTGCTCTGGAGGACTGGTTGTGCACAGTGGGAAATCTTTTCCCTAAGAGCTGCTGAGGTATGGCAGGACAGTGATCATTTTTGCTCAGAGGAGCAGACTCTACTGGTCAGAGTGCTCCTTCAGCCTGTGCAGAATGCTGAACGCCGTCTGAATGCTGGCTCTGACCTGGCCCTCACAGGCATTTGCAGACCTGTCTTCCCTCAGCGCAGAGCATCCTTTGGGGCTCTGAAAAGCAGGAGGCCATGAACTCCTGTTGGATCCTCTATGACATGAAGTGCACTGATCCTGCCAAAGGAGTAGACAAATGTGTGTTTTCTGTCATACCTGCCATTTCTCAACATGAGAAATAGGAGAATGGCTTTTTCTGTCGCTGTCCTAACACTAGCAATAGGATCGTTATGTGGGATCAGCCCAGAAGGTGGCAAGAGCTCAGGGAAAGATAGGCAGAACAGCAGGAGCTGTAGGTGCAGGAGTAAGACTGGGCAGCCCAACTGACAGGGAGAGAAAGAGCTAATGGAAAAGCAGGATGCTGGGAAATCCCATGGTGGGGTGAGGATGGGGAAATTACAGCACTTTTCCCTTCCCCTGTGTCACTTCAGCTGACCCTGACCACCCTTCTGCCTAGCAGCCCTGCTCCTTGCAGTCTCCTCAGGTTATACCATTCCTGATTTCCACAAATCCCATTTTTAGGACTCCAGAATATCTGGTCCAGTCACCCTAACTGTGCTCTTGCTGTCTTGGACTTTCAACTGTCATTTTGTTTGCCTTTTATTTGTGGCCCATACTTGCACAAACCATGAAGACATCTGCAAGTAATGCACACAAGGCAATCACTAAGCATCATCTGCAAAACTACGGAGTTGGCAGCATGGCTCATGGATTGCTGAGAGGAGGCATAAGTCTGGCTTTAACTTCCATACACCAGTGTAAGTAGCACGTTGTCACGATATTTTTTGGGAGCCTTAGCATTATGTCTGTAACAGCGAATTATGAACTGGGTCTTGACCAGTCTGGGAGACTGATAAATGGTGTGGAGTAAAACTGTGCCAGGAAGCTTGCTAACAATAAAACAGTACTGCTGCTGCAGACTGCCGTTTGGCCCTGCTTGCCTTTGTGGTACGGGAAGTCGTCGGGATGAGCGAGCCAACTGCTGCATGGTGCCTCTTCATCCTGAAGCAAGGCTTCAGGGAATGGGACATTCACGGAGCCTCTGGGAGCCCATTTTTACAAATTGCCCTGTTTCACTTCTTGTGCCGACAATTACAGGTAGTCGTTTACCTGTATTCAGAATACATGGTATGGTTTTGCAGAAGGAGAAAGCTCTACAAAAGTTTGAAAAAGACCCAAAAGATGAGAATTGGAAAGAAATGAATCATACTTAGCAGTATTTCAATTAACTTTAAAAAATTCTTTTACAGTGTATATGTTGGCTAGGAAATTGATGGGTATTCCCAGTCTTGCTAACGGAAGACTGCTTCTCCCACAGCCATTAATTCTCAGATTTCCTTCATATCACTGAGCTTAGATTTGGGGGATACCACTTCTCTCATATTTCATAGTCATCAAAAATTTGGGACAGTGGTAAGAGGAGAAAAAGGCAATTTGGACTCTGTGTACTTTCCTTTTCTCTCAGCTCCCTCCTGGGAAAGCTTGCATTCCAGAAAAAAAATGCTGTAAATAGATATGTATGCTTACATCCAGGGACCTAATTTGACCACCATACTTCAATACTTTATAAAATAAATAAATAAACAGAGTGCAGGGGCACAGCTTGTTTCTGACTTTTGATTCAGACTGCAAGAAAATATGTCATGCTGGGATAATGATATGCTTGAGGTTTACTGACTTTAAGGAATACTTTGTAAGGTATTTTCTTCATTTTAAAGAATACCTCAGAATGAAAGGAGATCTCCAGTACTTCACTAAGTAGTGCGTGGGACCAAGGAAGGTAGAGGCAGGGACCAAAGTGTCTTGTTTTCTATTTTGTTTGTGTGTGTGTGTTTCTGTTTCCTCTCCACCCCACTCTTTTTCTGTTTGTGGTAACTTTCTACTCTGTAATGGTCAACTTGCTGCTCTATTTCACAATAGAAATTCTTCTTTGTATCTTTCTCAGAAAACAGGAACTTTTAATGTGTTAAAGTGGTCATTTAGCATCTGGCTCTCTGAAGAGTGCTTCCTCTTTCCCTGATGAGTATTTTACTTCCATTTAAATTTCATCAGTATGGCATTATATTTCTGAGAAAATGGAAAGTCTGAACCTTGACTTGGCACTCTGTGAATGTTGGTGAGTGACTTGAGTCTAAAAGCAATTTTTAACAACATTCCTTCAGATGGGATGTGAAGTATTCTTATACTCTGGAATCTAACAGTGTAGATAGGCACTTTATATATCACAAGTCACATTCTGATGACATTTACTGCATGATGTATAAAATGGACTAATCTGTAATCAGAGGATTAACCCTGAATTTATATCTGTGTAATTCTGAAGGAAGCCCAAGTTAATGAATTTCCTTTAGACGGAGATGGGTCTTGGAAATCAAGACCCTGAGCAACAGAGTTCAGATAGAGTTCTGAGCTTTCTCTTTCTTTCAGTGCTAACTAACCCATGCTGAGCCTTTCATATGGTGTCCCAGTCCTTCCCCAAAGTAAAAAATTCCTCAGGAGAGAATAACTTTTGCAGGTTTCAGTTTCCTTTTTCAAATTTCCACTCCACTCCAGCTAGGCTTTTGCTTTCTATTTCTCTCAGCCCTGACCCTGTGCCAAAGCTGTCCCATATGTGAAGGATCTAGTGAAGTAAATGGGATTTTGCCCCTCCTGGCCCTGGTGCCAGGCTATGCCAAGTGTGCAAAGGCTGCCGGCAGTGGGGGTGGCTGGAGCTGGTGGTGCTTGAGTGAGGTGCTTGGGGACCGAGGGACTCTCACTTCTGTGGTGCAAACTGGGGCTGGGTAATGCCCTTGAGATAACACGGATCATAGAGAAACTTCCCTTCCCAAGAAAAAAATCCCTCCTGGATTTTTTTCAGGAAGGTCCAGGTTTATACCCTTTGACCAGATTTACAGAGAGACCTGGTCAATGCTTTCTATCTTTTATCCTGCGGCCAGCAGAAAAGTATTTTTCCTTTGCTGCTCTAATTTTCCTCTGTCTCAGTACCTTGATGTCAGTGCATTTTACAGACACACTAGTTCAGGCCTCCCACTAGAGAAATCTACTCTGAGACAAAGTTGTGATTCGCAGTAGAAAGTCCAACTGGCAGCCAGTCATACTTAGCCTTCCAGGGTGGGTGATAAGACCAATGCTGGTCAACATCTTTATTAATGACCTAGATGATGGAACAGAATGCTCTGTCAGCAGGTTGGCAGATGATACCAAATCAAGGGGAATCGTCATATTCTGGAGGGAAGTCATAAGAATCTTGACAGGCTGGAGTAATGGACTGACAGGAACCTTAGAAGGGCCAATAAAGGTAAAACCAAAGTTCTGCATCTGGAACAAAAAAGCCTGTTCAGGCTGGGAAACAGCTACAGCTTTGCAGAAAATGAGTAAGGAGACCTGGTGGACAAGTTGGACACTGATCAGCAGTGTGCCCCTGATGCATCCTGTGTAAGAGTATCACCAGTAGTAGGGGTAATGGATTCTTCCCCTCCAGGTGGCACTTATGAGACCGCAGCTGAAGTATCGGGTCCAGTTTTGTGTCCTCCAGTACATACAAGTCCCCCCATTGCCATCCTAGAATGAGTCCTTCAGAAGGCTGCCATGCCAAGGGCCTGGAACACATAATGTACAAGCTAAGACATGTTACATGATATACATGATGTACAGATTGCGCTAGGATGTTCACTGTTAGCAAACGTCTAAGGGGATAATCTTGTTCATGTCTTCAGCTAGCTATTAGGGAAAGAATACAAAATATGGGGCCAGACTCTAATCAGGATTACAGTCCTTACAGATAGAGGCAACAAACACAAGTTACAATGGAAATTCTTACTAGATACAGGGGAAAAATTATCGTGAGAGGGGTTAAACATGAGAAATTATTTGGAGAGGCTCTAAAATCTCTCTCCTGGGAGATCTCATTAACACTCTTCTCAACACGATCCTGAGCCATCTGACTGAAATTGCCCTTGCCTTGGATTACATTGAACAACATACTAGAACTCCCTTACCACTAAATTATGCTATTACTCTGTGACTCTTTGTCATCATAAATGCAAGGAAATGTGAGGGAAAATCTGTTTTTTGGGAATGGTGTCGAATTCTTCATTTTGTCCATTCAATATAATCAGAGGAAGTCCCAAACCCCTCTCCAAAGAGCTGCTTTCCAGCACATCAACCCCTAAGCTGTCCTGGTGCCTGGGGTTATTCCTCCCCAGGTGCAGGACCCTGCCCTTGTCCTTGTCAAACCACATGAGGTTCCTGTCTGCCCAACTGTCCAGCCTATCCAAGTCCCTCTGAATGGCAGGACAGCTGTGTCCATATCATGTCATATCATTGAATTCAGTCATTCCATGGAATTTTATTCCTGTTTCTCTTTACTTGTTGCTTTCTTTGTTGTGTATTGGTTTGGGATGCCTATCTCTGTTCTTGGTAGTAGGTCTGAACTGAGCATGACTGCCAGAACCTTTACAGGTAAATTCTATTTGCAAAGCTGTAATGTCATGCCAGACAATAAATAATAAATAAATAAATAAATAAATAAATAAATAAATCTCCTCTTTTCACCCATGAGGATGATTCTTCATATTCCTGTAGTTCATTCCAAGCTTATTTAACAGCTGAGTCTTGTGCTCTTTTTGAAACTTACGTCTTCATGTCTATAGTGCCTTTATTGATGGATGGGCTGGAAATGCCTTCCTTTGGAAGCTAATTGTAAGGTTCATCTTTAGAAAGAATATTCTGGTCAAGGTGCTTTCCACAAAAAGCCTGCTTGTTTTTTTCAGAAACTGCCCAGCAAGCAGAGTTTTACAGTTGCTTTATTTTGATTGCTTATGGAGAGAATCTGCTCCAGGAGCATGCTGTAGTTGAGCAGGGCTCCTATACTGCCACTGGACTCCCACCTCTTCCTTTGCCAGTAACCAGCAGGACCACTGGGAAATACTTGTGACTCTTGATGAAGACGGTGTCCCTCACTTAGCTGGCACAATAGGAAAGAGAGAGCGAGCTGTGGCTTCCCTTTCAGTTGTACTCGGCCAAAGTATTGGCTCAGGGAAACGGTGAAGACAGCATGAGCTTTTCCAGCAGCTGAAGGAGGAAATGAAAACTAGTTGAAACACTGTTTCTGCTTGCCTTCCTCCACACATACCTCTCTCAGACATGCCAAGCAATCCCTGAGCCCGTGTGTTCAACATCAGCTTTGAAGAGTGTTTGGACAAAGTGCCACCAGAAATGCAGGCATAGGCAGGACACGCAGAATGCCGGCAAAGGCATCCAGTGTCCTCTTTAACTATGCAACTCCCTGCCTCCCCTTAGAAGCCCCTCTCCTAGATGATGTGCATAGCAATCCCATGGGCAAGGAAACATTTGAGCAACAGCATTGTGGAGGTAGGAGGCAGGAGCAGGAGAGCACTGTGTGGATGGGATCAAGGTGAAATCTCAGTGTTTCCCGCCAAGATATGGCCTCTATTACTGCAGCGTTCTGTTACACTGCAGCGACACGCTGACATTAGCGTCCTGAGGAAAGAACCCCGATGGGGAAGTGTAAGGACATGAAGCTGGACAAGATGGACAGGGGAGACTTTTGACAGGGAAGTGAATGGAGCACAAGGGGTCTTGAAGTGGAGAGAAGGTTTTTGCCCTAATTCACATTTTTCCTCTAGGTTTCCATGTCCTCAGTCACTCTATGGAAGAGGGGAGCCTTTCCCTATGCATGTCTAGCTATGTGTAGGAATGTGAGGATGCCCTGGTGAGAAGGAAAACTGTACAGGTGGAAAGGGGAAAGGAGCAGCTATGAACTTGGCAAGTGGTCAGAGAGCACTTAGGGCAAGAAAGCTGCAAGTGTTCTTCAGTGCATGCTGCTTTGTATCACTTTGTTACTTTTTATCCATAAGCAGTGATGAGTGCTTTATCAGAAGGGAATTGCACTCCAATGGAATTGCATTTCATTTTATTTTTGCCCAAAGTCCAGAAGGCAAGTTATCACACAACCTATTCTACATCCTAACACTAACTTGCTAACAAACTATCAGAAACTCTATATCATGTCCTAATCCCAACATACATACACTATGTACAGAGCCCACGTGATGGGCAGAGATGGAGTGGCAGAGGATGCTGCTGCTGCGACTGGTGTCCAGGCTGGGTAGGGCTCCCCCGTTGGCCATCAGTAGCATCAGCTGGAGCTGGAGCTGTGGGACCCGATGCTCTTGAGAGGCAGCCCCCAACATATGGGGACATCTACTGCGGGCAGCTGTCCAGGGAGCTGGTCTTGCTGCCAATATAGAAGGTGACGTGCAGGGCCACGGTGTCCTGGGGCAGCTGGCAGGCAGTGCAATCCTCGGCAGCGCCGGCGCTCTCTGAGCTGGTCACGGAGCTCGTGCCATTCCCGATGTAGATGATGACACGGGGGGCATGGTCTCCTCCGGCTCTTGGCGCTCCAGGCAGCCGCCGGCACCCACGCTGTCTCCCAACTGGCCAGGGAGCTGGTCTCGCTGCCGATGTAAAAGCGGGCCCGGGGCAGCACGCTGTCCTTGGGCTCCTGGCAGGTAGGGCAGCCACCAGCACCCGCGCTGCTCTCCCAGCTGTCCAGGGAGCTCGTCTCACTCCCAATGTAAAAGCACCTGCGGGAGGCAACGGAGACACATGACTTTTCGCATGTCAGACAGTTAATATAGGCTGCCAGCTCGTCCGCCTCCCAGTACTCGAGGGAGCTGCTCCGCTGGCACCTCCTGCCAAGGCAGAAGCAGCCCCACAGCGAGTGCCACCATCCATGAGCAGCAGTTGGACACTGCTCCAGGTCCCGGCCTTGGGGCCCCTGTGGTTGCCCTCTTCCTCAACTGCTTCCTCAGCCACTCCATGCTGCAGAGGAGGGCAGCAGGCGTGAGTGCGCGCTCAGCTCTGCCATCCCCAACAGGCCGTCCCCACAGCGGCCCCCCACTGTGAGCAGCCCCAGTGCTCACAGTGAAGAAATTCTTTCTCACGTGGAGATGAAATTTCCTGAGTTTCGATTTGGATGCATTCCCCCTTGAGCGGCCCCCCACTGTGAGCAGCCCCAGTGCTCACAGTGAAGAAATTCTTTCTCACGTGGAGATGAAATTTCCTGAGTTTCGATTTGGATGCATTCCCCCTTGTTCTGTCCCTGTCCACCACCAAGAAGAGTTTGACCTCATCCTCTTTACATTCTCCCCTCACGTATTGATAAGATTCCCTCTCAGTCTTCTCTTTGCCAGGCTAAAGAGGCCTAGCTCACTTACTCTTTCTTCATAAGAGAGAGGTTGGAGTCTCTAAATCGTCTTTGTTGCTCTACACTGGACCCTGTCTAGAAGTTCGCCATCCCTCTTGTCCTGGGGAGCCCACAGCTACTTCTCTTTTCTCTTAACACAAATAGTAGTATTAAATCAAGATAAGACCAAATAACAATCTGATTTTTTTAAGGATTTATGTTATAGTGTTTGTGGACCAAAAGAATGAATGCATTTTTTTTCTTTTTTCTTTTTTTTCTTTTATGCATATGTTAAGAATTTATTAGTATTCAATAGCAAGGAAATTAAATAGTGATTCCCATTTTCTTTTTCTTGATACTGGAGATTGTATATAATAACTCTGACTTCAGTTTAAATGATATGCTAGCATCTGAGAGAGGTAATCCAGGAATAATAGAGGATCCTTGCTTTAAACTTTCACCTTTCCACAAAAAAGCCTGACTACACTACTTTTTCTTTGCATACAAAGAGATATTTTCAATCAGCTTAGGTTGATAGCTCCTAAGTTTTTTAATATGCCCAGTTTATGGTATCGGAGTTTCTTGCATGTGGTTTCTCATGTGTCTTCACATTTTTATATTTCAGAATGTCAGAGTAGCTATGCTCTGCTCACACTTCATGCTCCAGCTGTCAGACTAATGCCAAGTCCTAATTATGAGATTTTCAGCTCATCATTTTCAAACCAGAACAGAAGTAATGGGGTGCTTAAGTTCATCAGGTCATTTTTTGATGGTTAGAAATCAACTGCACAAATCATCATTGTTTGACTATAACCTACATATAAAGTCTCTTTGCATCATCAAGCATTCACAGAGTCTACCATGAACTCCAGAGCATAACACTTAATTCAAAAACTCAAGGAATTTCATTTGCATAATTTATTCTATTTTGCATAATTTCTAGTGTGCTCATATTTTAGAAAAAGAAAAGATGTTTTGTATGAATAATATGAAGCTAATGAAGTTACTACAGTTTAGAATCATTTTACTAGTGTATTAGTGATTTCTTCTAGTAACATGTTAATATGATTTTTTTATTGGAAAAGTAGTTTTATGTGCTTTTGCAACTGTGATCGTATGTGCCAAAGGTGACTGCAGGCCTACTCTGCTGATCCGATCTACTCCATCCAGCAACATGGAATTGCAGAGCAGTAGGAAGGGCTGTGTCCTGGGCTGCACATTTAAGGGAATCTATCAAGAAACTGTATTTCCCTTTAGCAGACCTCAAACACAGCATATACCTTGGCCGCAGAGAATGATGTCCTCTCTCTCTGCATAAGATGTCTGCATGTAGCATCTCATAAGCTGCAAAAGATATAAGCAAGAGGCACCCTGTTAATAGAAATACATGAAATGTATCTTAGATTAATGATCTGAGTGTTAGATCTTTGAGGGGGATGTGTACTTTAGGAAGTCTCATGCTTTGAAATGTTTCATGGTTCAATACATGGTGTTACAGAAAATTTGTATGCTTTCCTATGAAACTCCAAGAGAGAAGGATTTTGTTTGACCAAATTATTGATCATGAATATACTCCTATCCCCAACAAATTTAGGACTGAGGAGTTTTTTTTTTTTTCTTTTTTTAATGAACTACTTGGCATCTCCGGTTACTCAAGTCAAAGTTCAGTACAGGGCTGCCCAGTTATTTCTTTCATGCTTGTGAATACAAGACGGGACCATGGTGGGGGGAAAAAAAAAAAGGTGTCTTCTAAAGTCCCTTGGCAGCATGGGGCAGATACCAATAAAAGCCTTAAAAGCTCCCTGCTATTAACACCATGACCCTAACTGCCACTCAGCCTTATTTTGTGGCCTTTGTCAGGGCATTCATCTCCTGCTTAAAAATATAATAATAATAATAAAGAATAATATTTCTGAGTTTTTTTTTTTTTTTTTTTTTAATGAATAATTTGGCATTCCCGTTTTTTAAAGTAAAAGTTAAGTACGGGGCTCCCCATTTATTTTTTTCTTTCTTTTAAATAAAAAACGGGACCTTGGTGGGGGGAAAAAAAAAAAGGTGTCTTCTAAAGTCCCTTGGCAGCATGGGGCAGATACCAATAAAAGCCTTAAAAGCTCCCTGCTATTAACACCAAGACCCTAACTGCCACTCAGCCTTATTTTGTGGCCTTTGTCAGGGCATTCATCTCCTGCTTAAAAATATAATAATAATAATAAAGAATAATATTTCTGAGTTTTTTTTTTTTTTTTTGGATAAAAAATAAATGTTCTTCAGGCCAGGAACTGCATGTCAGAAGACAGTCAGGCTTATAAACTGGGAGACATAAAAAAAAAATCTAAGATTCTCCCTCCCCCTTCCCGCCCCGGCTAAAATTCTTATTTTCCTTAGGACAGGAATTTTTTATTTTAGTATAGTACACCCAGAATAGTGGGGAAAGAGTCCTTATAACTCCTGTCTAATTGGTGCCCTGCAATGATACTCATCTAAAGAATATATTCTAAAATATTCTACTTTTTTTAAAAAAAAAAGGTCAGCAAAGCATCAATATAATTTAATGGTACTTACCAATATATAGAAATTACATCCTGTATCTTTAAAAGAGAGATTCTACTCCTATATACCTAATGATGGATATAAATTTTTATGTCCCCATAGAAAAGATGACAGTAAAGGCTGCATGTATCAAGTGTGTCCTATTGCTTAGTGTATTAATAGAAGATACTAGTAGGGCTGACAACAGTAAAAGGAATATGTAGAGATGATGGCAAAATATTGCAAATCTTTCAATAAGTCCTTGTTTCATGAGAAGTTTGAATGTTTTATTCTATCATGACAGTCTGAGACTGAATCAAAAGAGACTGAATCAAAAACATGCAAAGATTAAAATTCCAAAATACAAACCAAAACAAACAAAAAAAAGCATAAAATGATCTAAAAACTCTTTTCCTTTTGAAGTGAAGAGTTAAATATAGGTAGCTGGAAACTATCAAAAACTCACAACCTAAGTGGATACACTACGTACTAAGCAATCTTCTTGTTATACTTCCTCTGTATTTAAGTCTGAGACATAAATGTTATGCCTTGCTAAATTGTTCTAAAGGCTTCAGTGAAGGTCAAGGCTCTCTGGGAATGGCTTTTAGATTTTTTTAGAATTTCAGTGAAACAGATTAACAGTTCTGTGGCAAAACTGGTGGCATTTGTGTTAGTCATTTACATTTCAGAATGACTAATTGCTGTGTAGGTGACATTAACTTCTTAGTGAAGTGAAAACTAGTTATTGTATCAGGTTTTCTGAAGACTCAGGGAAATTATATAGGTATGGATTTTTACTGTGTAATTGCTTTTCTGTTTTTTGTGTTATTTTTGTTTCTTTGTTTCAATATTCAATTGGGCTAGAAAATCTATTTACCCATTTTTCCTTCTTTTTCTTTTCTCTTGGATTCTAGTATAATGCAACTTGTAGTAAAGAGTGAGTCTGCAGCATTTTGAAGGGCCTCAGATAGCCTAGATCATAGCCTAGATCATGTACTCCTGAACAGATTTGTAGGGTTTCTTATTTTGCGTAACATATAATTAAGGATGTGTAAATTGTGGAAAAGTGTGTGTTTTTTTTCCCCAATTGTTTAGTGAGTATTTGTCTGTCTATGTTGCCCTAGCAGAACAACAGTATTTATTGTATGCTTTCAAACCAAAGTTACCTTGTCTTTGGAAGAAGTGTTTTCTTAGACTATTGTCTGGGGGAATGTAGGTCTTGTGTATCTTTATTACACAGTAACACTTCCAGTGTGAACTGAGTGGGTCAGTATATATTGGTCCCACTCTTTGTGAGGAGGCCAGACAGCAAAATTAAGTTACCTGCAAATAACTACACCCTCAGTTCTGATGCTTACCAGTTGTTCAGTGCTTGTGATTAATTTGGTTTGGTGAACAAGAAACTTTCTAAAGTACACCCTGGCTGTAATAACAGCCTGAGTCACATCCTATCACATCTTATGACCACGTTTGTTTAGCCTGCATTGGTCTCTCATGGAACAGAGTTAATAAAACATAGTTTGGAAGGAAAATGTGTTTATTTGCACAATTTCAATTCACTGTGTTGTCTCTCTGTTGTTCCATATAAATGCCAAGACAATGCATATTCTAATTAAATGATTTGTTCTCAGCGGCAAATATTTCATAGAATTTCATAGAATGCTTAAAGTTGGAAGGGACCTCTAGAGGTCATCTAGTCCAACCCCCCTGCACACCCAGGGCCACCTAGAGCACGTGGCACGGGACTGCATCCAAGCGGGTCTTGAAGATCTCCAGAGAAGGAGACTCCACAACCTCCCTGGGCAGCCTGTTCCAGTGCTCCGTCACCCTCACAGTTAATAAAATTTTCCTTAAGTTCTTGTGGAACTTTTGATGGTTCAGTTTGTGGCCATTTCCTCTGGTTCTGTCAGTGGCCACTGAAAAGAGGCCAGCCCCATCCTCCTCACTGCCTCCCTTGAGGTACTTGTACACACTGATCAGGTCCCCTCTCAGCCTTCTCTTCTCCAGGCTGAACAAGCCCAGCTCCCTCAGCCTCTCCTCATAGGGCAGATGTTCCAGGCCCCTGATCATCCTAGTCACCCTGCACTGGACTCTCTCCAGCAGCTCCACATCCCTCTTGTACTGTGGGGCCCAGAACTGGACACAGTACTCCAGATGTGGCCTCACCAGGGCTGAGTAGAGGGGTAGGATCACCTCCCTCGACCTGCTGGAGATGCTCCTCCCAATGCACCCCAGGACCCCGTTGGCCTTCTTGGCCACGAGGGCACACTGCTGCCTCACGGTCAACCTGTCGTCCACCATGACGCCCAGGTCCCTCTTGGCAGAGCTGCTCTCCAGCAGGTCGGTCCCCAGCCTGTACTGGTGTCTGGGGTTATTCCTCCCCAGGTGCAGGACCGTGCACTTGGCCTTGTTGAATTTCATGAGGATTTTGATTGCCCAGTTGTCCAGTCTGTCCAGGTCCCTCTGGATGGCAGCACAGCCCTCTGGAGTGTCAGCTACTTCTCCCAGCTTCGTATCATCTGCAAACTTGCTGGGGGAGCACTCTGTGCCTTCATCCAGGTCATTGATGAATAAATTGAACAGGACTGGACCAAGGACTGACCCCTGGTGGACACCGCTAACCATAGGCCTGCAATTAGACTCCGCACCACTGATTATCACCCTCTGAGCTCTAAGCTCATATGGTAAGCAAAAGGATGCAAAGGAAATGTGAGGAGTTTGAGATATATGAGTAATGCGTGCTTGGCCTGCTCTCCCCTTCAGCTTCCTCCAACACAGTAGTAAGAAAGCAGGTGAACAGCATCTATTTGCTAGAAAAAAGTCTTTAGGTGCAGCAATCCCAGTGCTCTCACACTTTTTAAAGGGAAAAATTGGAAGTGGGGAGATTAATTGCGAAGAATGGAAAGTTCAGTCACTATCAGAGCTGCATAATTAGGCAGAAGGTTGCTTGCAAGGTTTAATGAGCATGAAAAGGATGAGTTTTTGGAAATGCTTTGCTATTTGTTGTTTGGATCAGGCTTAATGTAAATATTTGGCAATACTAGGGATGCAAAACAGCTTTTTCAGAAGGAAGTGGATTTCTGGATTAGACTACAGAGAGGACCATTTACTTTCAAGATGTGAGTGCAAAAGTTGTTTCTTGTTGGCTCAGGGCTGATTATGGTTCCCTTATTTCCATGATAATTAGAAATGGAGTACTTTAATACTATACAAATCAACAAACTCTATTATAGAGTCTGAACAATTGTGTACAAGCTTACTCAAACCATTGTTTATACTTGCCTTCCAGTGGCTCTTTTAAGTAATACCTGGGCTAATAGAAAACAGTTACTCTTTTTAAAGAGATTAGTGATGGAAAATATTAATTTGCCTTTCATGACTATTTCAGATAGGAACTGGTTGTGCTGTAGATGTACTGAAATGAATCATTTTTAATGTTTACCTGATTATGCACTTGGATGAGGAGTAAGCTATTGTTTCTTTTTACTTTAATTTTATGGTAAAAGGTGATTGGATACATCTTTTCTGAGACTTCTGAGTTCCTACTCAGAAGGAATGCCTACAATAGGCTTACTTATACCTACCTAGCAAATATATTCTACATATAAGTCAGGATTGTAAATACTGTCTTTAAACAGTCTACTCTATTAGCAGAAGCAATCGCTAGAACACAAAACAATTGCTGTAATAGATATTTTTATAATCTGTTATTCACCATACTTGCTCAGTTCTTTTCTGAAAAACAGTGGAAGCATAATACATAAAATCATGCTGTTGTACTTTTTTTCTTTTTTTTCAGCAGTTCTGCTAAATATGCTTGATAAGATGGCAATTTGCTCTCCTGGTTATCTGCCATCATGTCTTTTTCTCTAAGTTGGCCAATAGTTTCGCAGTAAGCTTTGTCTTTAGATGTCAGTGCTATAAGATACCAGAAGTGTGTCTAGTCTGATAGGGATAATATAAAATACTATTTTTATGTAGTCATTTGAATCAATGTGGATATCAATTCTCCTTTTATTAATATTCTGCTGTTAAAATGTGATCCATTATGCCAACATAAGAATGAGACAGGCAACAGTCTATAATCGAGAAGAATCTTTACCCATGTTTAGAAATACTGCCTGCAAAGTGGCATTGCTTCTGAAGAAGAAAATTTTCAAGCTGACTTACTTATACCTACCAGTTAATGTTACATGTTTTTTTTTCCCAAGAGTCACCATCTTTTTCTCATTTGCTTCCTGGAGAGAGTCAAAATGGCTTTTAATCATCTCTGAAACTCCTTCCAAAATGAGCTCTCTCAGTGGACCTGAAGGGAAAGGCATCAGGCAAAGCTGCCACATCCCTGGAGTTTCTTATTGCGGAAATGTTCATTAATGGTGGCAGCACAGGGAAAAGATGACACTGTCACTATTTCTCTAACTCTGGAAGGACAGACAAGATTAAGTAAATAAGCATAATGCAAAATGAAAGGAACTGAATGACATTATATTAGTCTCTCTCAAACATGTCTCTGTACTTTAATGTTACAAAACATGGCCCCAGTATATTTTTAACACTGAAAAGTCCTTTCTCCTAAGAACATTTTGCAAATTATGTCCCAGCCATGTTCCCAAGCTGGCCAAGTTCCCAAAGTCTACAAGAAGTCAGTCATAGCAGACAAATGAAAGTAATGAGCCTTCAGAAATTATTTTTTTCTTTCTCTCTTTTTTTTTGTCTCTATTTTGAAGAGCATACCAGTGCATCATTATATTTAAAGGAACTTTAAGCACATGCCTAGGTGGTATTCTAAAATCAAGGCAATCATGAGACACTGAGATTTAAACCCAATGAAAGTAAATGCAGCTTTTATTAATTATCTCAGAAAAAAAACTAATTCCTGACTTAAATGGCACTAGAAATGACATTTACAGACTAAGTATATCTACATTGTAAAACAGAAAAAAAATCATTATTCATAGGTATGTAAAACAAATGAATTGCTTTGGCTTCAGGTTTATAAACACAGCATGGGAAGGAACATCTTTTCACTCATGATGCTGTGATAATTTATGTTACAAGGGCTTAGAAAGAAGTCATTAACCAATTAAGTTCTAACCAAAATGAATCACAATCAATTATCTTTTATTTTTCTACGTATGCTTCTCAAATTTTAAAGCCAATCAAACCCCTCAGTGAAAGTCACTAAAACATCAAGTCAGAATTTGCTTTAAGTGCTGAAGCTTTTAGAACCATTAGTGTCTTTTGCATGCACAGAGAATACTTTCTTGATTTCAGTTGATTCAGTTAATTATGTTAGATTACTAGGTCATTCAATGTTGAAAACTGCAGAAAAGACTTACCTTTTTGGGGGCATTTTTTTCCCTATTAATTTCTATATAGAAATGAGGCAAAATCCATAAGTTCTACAGTCTTGTAGGTGATTTTGACCAGAATGAATCTATTTAATTCACTCACAAAAAAATGATACTTTACGTAATGTTCGTTTAAATTAAATGTAAGCAGATTATGTTAAATATATGTTTACTATTTATTCGAAATATTTTAGGACTTTTTTTCTCTGCTATAGATTTCTATCATCATTGAGGCCTTAGCAATCACACAGAGCAGAAGTTAAATTGCTGCCTAATAATTTGCATTTTACAGTCTCTTTCAACTGTGCTGCCTATAGCTTCATGTACAATTTAAAATGACTTAAATGAACATTTTCACGGCCTTCCTCTGAGTTTCTTTCTGCTCATATCCGCCTTTATGTTACATAATACTCTGTTCTTTTTGGGTAATGAACTAGGCTGTAGGATATTTTGGCTTAAAACTAGACTATAAAAATATATGTGCTTATAGAAAACTATAAACACACACTCAAACACACACAAATTCATTATTTTTGGGGTGTCTGGATCAGCATAAATTCAGTCTTTGACCACACAATTGTGTTTGAGGTCTTAAGACAGACAGCTGAAACTATGTCAAAGTGGGAGGAAGACTGAATTACTTATTTTTGTAGAAATATCAGCTTTACTGGGTTGAAGGTATACAGAATTGTAGCCTTAAGTTATATATTCACTGCCAAGAGATGTGCACTGTTGTATCAAAACAAAAAACAGAGATGAGTAATCTACGATATAGAAAATCATATGAACATTTTGCCTTGATATAACTGACTAGTCAATGTCAACAAAATACACTTGTGAGTTGGGGCTTACCTAGAGCTGCTCCTATGAACAGACAATAGGGTATCATTTACACTGACATGTTTACCTTGTGGCTGTCTAAAATAATGTACACTGGTTTATCTTAGTGAGATAATTCAACTGATTTTACTTAATAGAAAAATAAATGGATTTTCCTATAGACTACTGAAAGCTATAGAAAGCTGATCTGGAATTTTCTTGGATCTACTTCCCATTACAATCCTATTCCTGGGTTTTACCTTTACTTAAAAAAAAAATATTGACAGATCTCCCACTTAGCAGTTTTCCAGACAAAATTATGAAATTGTTCATGACTCCTATTCCTGTTTGAGTAAGCTTCTTAATTTTAAATGTTAAGCTTAATGTCAGCAAAAAAAAATGAGAAAACATAAATTAGAAGTGAAATATGAAAACATTGACATGATGTGGACTTTGGGAAATAAGAAGGATTTTCAGTTGTTTAATATTTTCAAGATACTACTTTTTGTCATCAAATAATGAGAACTTATTTCTGAATAATTCACCCTCTCGTAGTGTGGGAAGAACCTATTCACAATTCTTTGCATATTTATGGAAAAAATGCACATGTGTATGTATCATATTACTTAAGGAATGACCAGTATTAGCTGTTGTCCCTTACAAAAGCAGGTTGGAAGCAGAGACTCGCACTATCTCTATAGACAACAAAATTAACAATACTGTTTAGTGATGCATATGTCAAAGCAATGGATATCTGTGGCTCAGGTAATCAGATGTTGTCTCTTATTTCCCATCCTAGTGAATACATAAACAAAGAGTTAGCTGTGTAAGGATTTCATCAGACCATGCTCACCCTCATAACCTCTTTTAAGCAACAAGTCAGACTTTGGTAGTTCCCACCTACTCTCTTGTTCTCTAACCCACTGCTATGTGGCCCCTTCATTGCTGACACTACCAGGAAATTTTCTTGTGCATGAACTGTAAACTGATCAGAACTGGAAATAATACTCTAAGAACCCCATAAATGATTCCTAATTTCTCTAAATCTTTTCTTTCCCTTAACTGAATGACAAAACACAGTTTACGAGTGAAATCCCATATCCACACACAAATCTTGACTTGCAATTTTCTGATCAGCTTCTTATTGAATCTTCATCTGTCTAAAGTAAATCAAACAATAAGAAGCCCAGAAGCTGCTTGTTCAGCTTTAAGAGTATAATTCTTCGTGTTTGTATGTTATTCAGTTTCATCACTACGACTGGATGCACTTGCACCATTCCTGATCTCTTCAGTTCCAGTTAGTAGTTTATTTGCCGGTCAAGTAGCACCCCTGGATCATAGTTGGTAGGTCTGAGACAGTCTCCATTTGTGATTTGTTTTATTTATTGTGGTGAAGCCTCCCAAAGGATGCCTTGATGTGCTATCAAATTATTATGTTGCTCTCTCAGCATTTATAAATACAGGGATTAATATTTTGGAGATCTGCAGCCATTATGGTCACAATAGTATTTGAAATGAAGCAATAAGATTAGGTTGTAGAGATCAAGAAGCAAAATTTCATGCTTCATTCAGTTACATCATCTATAGTAGCTGAGCAGCTTGTATTTATCATGACAGCAGTTCAAGGCAGTTAGATTAATTTCTTCTTTCTCTGAACTCCAATTGCAATTGGTACTTCAGAATATTTTTAGAAAACTTTTTTTAAATGACCAGTTTTGTGTAATTCCAAATTTATGGGCATAAAATTACTGACACTATTCATATTAAAAGAAAAAAAGAGCTTCTGATTCCAGTGAGATATGTGGTTAACTTTAATTGAAATCAATAAGAATTAAGCATGTATGTAAGAATCAAGGGGCCTCAAAATAAAGTCATGAAAGGGGGACCAGTTCAATCCGCCCCCGTCACACACTTTTGAGGGATTAAATCTGAGTGTTTCACTCAGGTGGCATCAGGATGATCAGCATCTGGATTTGCCCTGTGACCAGGGTAGGATTACTAATTCTAAGTAAACATCATTCTTTTCAGGATCAAGGACTTCAAGTAGAAATTTTAATTTGCAGAGGTTATTTTATTGGAAAATAATAATAATAAAAAATCTTTAACAGCAAGGAATTACCCTATATTTTTTTCCTTTAATTTACCTGTTCTTACTGTCTGAGACATATGGAAGTGTATGGGACTTGAACGTGTGTATGCAATTCCTGTTTACAGTGCTCCTATAAGAAATATGCACAGAAGATAGCCCGCTCTGAATCAGTATGAATTAGATCATTCTCATTTTCTTGATGATGGAAAAGAGGGCAAGAAGTAAGAGGCAACTGAGATTTAAGAAATATACTTGTGTGTTCCTATTGTTAGTGCTGCTCTGTACCCTATCCTGCATTATCACCAGTTTAGGATAATAAACTCCCTTTTCCCATCTTGCTATAACTGAATAATCTAAAATAAGCATAGTACTCAAAGTACTCAAAAGTAGTTTTAATAAAGTGCTTTGGGGACATAACTGTACTTAGGGGACATTATTTTTACTCTTTTTCCTATTTAAATTGGGAAGGCAAGAGAAGAAAAATGTATCACAGTCTTTGCTGTAAGGTGATTACATAGATGGCTTTCCTTATTGTTTTTGGTACTGGTTAAACAGAAACAAGCTGCAAGGATGAAAGAATTGACCGCAATAATATGTTGGGGGCATGTATTATCATAATTGTAGAGTAAGTAAGTGATGTTCTTTCTTTGTTAACCAAGGGAAAACAGAGTCTAGGGTTAATAAAGACTTTGTAGGACCTTATATTGTTTTTACCGGACAATCTTAAATTAGAATATTACAGATAAGTTGTCATTGTAATGAGCCTCAGCTGCACAAAATAACAAATACAACCTGCTAGTTGTATATGAAAGAGTTGTAGTAGTTTCTGAAGAAGAATTGGGTGGTAAATTTTCAGAGTACTGGCTTCCTATACAGAAAAGCTAATTCACTGGGACTAATTGCTGGCATGAATGGATAAGTTTTGACAAGCCTGTCAAATTGATGTTTTCTAAAATTCTTGAAATGTCTCATTATCAAATTAAGTTTTTAAATGGAAAAGCTCTAGTCTCTTAATTCAAAACTCCTAGCCTTAGGTGACTGTGTCTATAGCAGTTAAGAATACATTCGGATCAAACATAAAAGGTAGTGACAGTAAAAATAAAAAGCTTTGTCTTGGAAAGAATGTTTTTGCACTACTTCTAAGGTGTTGAATATTATCCACAAGTAGTAAAAGAATTTTTCAATCATCTCAGATATTTCCCTTGGCCAAATAGTTCGATTCGGCTAATACTGTTCGTTCTCATGTGTGAATTGACTCTTCTCCCCTTATCAGTGCATGAATGCAGGCAGTTCAATTTCCCATGCCTGATGTTGATCTGACAGGAAACTTACTGCCAGATGCAGACTTGATTTTCCCTGTTTATCTTATTCTGTAGCTACGTGGGATCCAGGATACCAGTGCCTTTAATGCTGGCTTTGGCCCATGGGCAGGGAGGACAAATTGCACTGAATTGTCCATGCTGGACCCTGCAGCACGGGAGAAGCTGTTGTGGTGGTATTGCAGGAAGGCACTGCGGAGTTTTATGCACTTTGATGTACCAGCAACAAAAATGCCCAGACCAGTGGATTTCTGTGTCATTTCACCCAGATGAGAGCAGTGTAACGAAATTGAGCATTCAAGTGTGGGCTTTTTTTTTCCTGATGTTTTTAAAAAGCTTTTCCTTTTATTTCTTATATGTAAACTTATTTTAAAATAACTCACTATGTTTTTTGTGATTTTTCAAAACTGAGGGAAACTGAGGTTACGTTGTATTCTACATACCCCAGTATAATCTTGGAATCTTGATTGGAAGTTGGAATATTAAGGCGTGAGACAATTTAATATCTTTTCCTCCGTGTTTTATGTCACTAAATACATTGTCTGCAACAGTGAACGTGTCCTCTTATGCTGTAAGACTAAGACTGTTACTTGCAGAGCTTTCTTAATAAAACATAACATGGTTGTGGTTTTGTGAGGACAAAATTGCGGTCATTAAAATAGGTGAGGTTAGGGAGCTAACTTTTCTGAATTGGAAGGTGTCCAGTATGACTACCTCCATCAGTCTGTTTTCAGAATGTTTCCACAATTACACATCTATTTTCTATTGTTTTTTTCTTACTTCAAAAGAAAAACAGCTTTGCAATTGAGATGTACTCTGTTGTAAGGTGTACAAGTGTGAAGATCCAACACAAATTTAAACTTATAAGTTAAAATCCTGATCAGTAGTTGAGGAGAAAAATGAGAGATCTAACAAACAGAGCTTGAATAGCTTGGTACCAGCACTGTGGAAATGCTTGTGAATTTTAAATGCATTCTCCTTCCCCTAAGAGAAAACACAACGAACAGATAACCACACACAAAGCTTAGTCAATTTTTTTTATTATTGACTTACTATATGAATAAAAGATTCTGTACATATTGCTTTACAGTTTAGTTGACAGCTCCAACTTTGTATTGTTTACCTTAACAGAAATAGTGTTTGCTAAATCTAAAAAAAAAATTCTTTTTACTCTGCACATTTTGTGAAAAAAAAAATGACATCATGAGGAGGATTTTTTTTCTCAAAGACAACACTCTAATTTGCAAGATAAGATAGTTATTTAGGCTCACAATTGAATATCACAATATTTCTGTATAAAAGAGTCAGTTGCTAGATTCTCCACAGTCAGTAAAGTATAGATTAATGTATTCTGCAATGCAAATCAAAATTCATTTCTGCTAGAAATTTCCTCATTTTTAATGTATAATTGTCTCTATGTTTATTAAATTCTGATCATAAAATTCCATTTTTGTATATATATATCATTCTATTTTCTAAAATCTTCAGGCCTGTTTTTGAGACTTTTGGAGGTTTCTCTTGATGTTTATAATCATATTTAACCACATATATGGTTATTCTGAATTTCATGGCACCTGTAGCTCCTTTAGAATAAATGAAATCCAGAAGTCTGCAACAGCACTAGAAATGTTGCTTTTTTATATGTATTGAAATACAGGTTTTAGTATCTAAATTTAGAGAGTTGAATAGGGTAAGACTCTTGGTTTTTTTCAAGGAGCAATCACAGAATCTAATTTTTGAAGTCACAAGCTGCACTGTTTCTTAACTGAATGACACATGACTCATTGTTTCCCAGGGAAGAATATAAAATGAGAATCAAATGAAGTTGTCCTTTTTGGTAGAGTATAAAAACATGCAGCTAGCTGGTATTTGTAAAAACAATAATAATGTCCAGATACTTCAAACTATGAGCACAAGCACAAATTTTAAATTAAAAAAAGAAAGGAAATTGAATTATTGTCATTATATCATCTTTTATTTTTTTCCTTGCTGTTCCCACATACACCTATAAACCAGCAACAGTTTTTTTTTCCCATGCTTATACAGGGAAAACTTACTTTTTTATATTATCTGTTTACTCTTACTCAAGTACTTACTTACTCAAGTAAGTATTACTCAATACTTACTTGTCAATGTGAAATTATTACTTTTTTCCTTCTTTTTGTCCTGTTTTGAGTGTGTGTTTGTGTGTGTGTAGATTTCCTGTGTGATGTGCAAAAAACTACACTGAATTACAGACTGAGGACAGACACTATAATGTTGTTTCAGAAAGGCTCAGAATGACTGCTTACTTATATACAGCAAAATTCTGGAAATGAAGCATAACTGTATGATGTAGCATGACCTTCCTCCTAATAGCACTTAATAGCATATGCTCTCTCAGCCAGAGGTTGCAGTTTAGCTCAACAGCGGATTAATAAGGCTTTAAGCATAATACTGCTAACCCCAGCTCTTCCTACATAAGGAAATTATTGCAAATAGTAATGAGGAAGAATTATTTAATTTGAATTAATTACACAACACACCATACTCTTGAAGTAATCAATGCGGTTAATATTTTGTTTATTTTTAGTTTTGTATTTTACTTCCTCAGTAACCTTAAATATACTAATTCTCCAGACCATTATTCACTTTATTTTTACTTAGGCTAATGCCCATGGACATCTAGACTTTCGACTCTAGTTTTTACTAAGAACAGAATGAAAAGTTTTTAAGGACACTTCAGAGTTTTACAAAGAAAAAATCTTATTGTTATTAGTAGTAGGCAATATACTATGAAATGATATTACATGATTTCTTTTGCCTGTCTCAAGAGCTGAAGAATACACACAAATCTAATATTGAAGTGAATTGAATAAGGGAGATTTAAGATTTGCATGGTTTTGCAGTGATTCTATACGTATGAATGGCATTTTGGATGTTGCCACCTCTGGACTTCCCAGAAGTGTTTTATGAAGCTCTGAGTAATTCATCCATGATGACAGACCTGAGATATTTTCTTTGTCTTCTTACACCACAAAAAATAGTATCCTATTAAGCATACTAAATGTGTAAATCACCATTCAAATTTCTTCTAATGCTTTCAAGAAATACTACTACATATCTTAATCTCCAAATATTTGTATAACAAAACCTATAGCAAAAATACCACCATGTTTTATCCATGAGGAAAACTTCCAAATGAAAATATGACTTTATAGTTGAACTGTTTGATTTAGAGAACTTTATTCCCAACTCCACATGTCCTAATTTCAGTGCAATGGATTAATGACACTACAACTCACCTTATTCTGCTTGTTTCACTTGGAAAAAAATCCATGATCAGGTTTCTCAGTTGCATTTTGCCATCATGGAAAGGCTGTGAGACATGGACTCCCATTAGGAGACTAAATGCTCAGCCTCAATGAAGACTGACTAAGAGTGGAAGGATATAGATTGGTCTTCCCATTTCCAGCCTCAATCTCTAGACTATTTGCACTTACCAATTCAGACAGATAGTTGATTTCATTTTGAGCGAAGTATCCAGAGCATGCTGCCCTACAAAGCCATCCATATCCATAGGACAGCATGTTATGTGAGTATCCACATGCTACATGAGTTATGCAAAAATACATGAAGCTGGAATATCAGTACCTATTACAAATGTCTGACATTCAAAGATATGTCGGTCAACAGGAAGATTGTCATCAAATATATGCAATAAATATAGACATTTGAATTATGAAGATATTTGTTCGTTAGTTCCCTTGTTAGTCCTGTGTTGTTGAAATAGTGATGATTCTGGATACTGAAATAGTGAAGATCCTTGAGGAAGTAATACAGAGGGAGGAACTGTAAGTATATTGTTGTGCTTCAGAAATTATCTAATTCTTTTGAACTATTGTTGCTCCCCTTCCTTCCAAGACCAGAAATTAATTGTATAGTTTGTAGGTCTACAGGGAAAGGGGTTGATAACTTAACCATGCCCACAGACAGAAATAGAAAATCAGAATTAAATTCCTTTCATAGGAAGGGACTCACAGAGCTCCTTGGTAGTTTGCATAATAGGAAACCAAAAATCTTTCAAACACTGAGAGATATCTGTCTGTGGATTTCGTGGATTCAAAACATAAATCACAACTAGCTCTAGGGGAAGGGAGTGAAGGTGATCAGTCTTTGTTACTTGTGTTTTCACCTGCTGGAGAAATGCCTAAGTGAATTCTCTTTTTTAACCTTTAGTATAAATGCTCTCAAGCATTACCACAAGCACTCTTTCTCTTGCTACCTTTATGGACTTGCTTGAAAGAGTCTGCTAGCTGAAAGATGCCACATGTGGCATTGACAGGCAGCTATTCAGAGAATGGCAGACAGCCAGTAAATCACTCAGTGGAGCTTCTCGTCCTTCCAGCCATGTCTTACAGAATCTACAATTTCTCCCTTCGAACACTGTATCTCAATGTGGGGGTTTATGTTCTCTTTAAACATTCATACATAAATGTGGCAAAAAAGATACACATTCTCTTGCTAATTGATTTTTCACTCCTTTCAGAGCTCAAGTGCACAATCCCAGCATGTGTTAACAAGTCTCATTCAGAGCTTCCAAGTAATCTGGGGCATGCAAGCAAAGTAGGTTTCTTTCTCCTCTGGGAGGAGGGAAAAAACCTTTTACAAACTACATCTCTGGGTCATACATAGCACTGGCAGTTGGTTCAAAATCAGTGGAAAGTTTTCATACATAAAATGGAATTTTCAGTCTTAGAGCATAAACAGATATGAAAATTTTGTAATCTTTGTCTACTTCATGTTCATGCATTTTTTTCCCGATGTTCAAATATTTTTGGCATCGAACCAACTCTTCTAATAGGAGTTGCTGTGTAGACAATATTAAGTACTCTGTTAAAGCTTTCGTAGGCATTAAAATTTGTAATAAGACAAAAGAAACAATATTACACTTTCTGTCAAATGATCAGTCTATGCCAGTGGCTATATAAGGATGCTCAAGGAGAGAAAGAAAAGGACAAGCTTATATGATCCCTACCCCATAACTACTTATATTATGACCGTATAAATCAATTTCATAAAATGGCACTTTCAAAAGTTAATGTTGACTATGCCTTCAGATTCCATGGTGAGAACACTCTTTTCAGAAGATGGTGATTTCTCTCTGAGATGTCAAATATCTGTGTGATAGTTCACATTGGCTGAATGCGTGTAGTTTTAGGTGATCCAAGTCTTTTATCACATGGTTTCATAGTAAGGCTCACAAATGCAATTTAATATTTAAGTAAACATAAGACACCTGAAAAAGAAAGGGTGAATGTTAACTTTTTAATGGAAAAGTTTTAACTGGAGCTGTTTCAGTTGTAGTCTCATTAATTGCATAATTCTGAACTAGTGTTAAAACACAGAGTATCATAGTCCCTGTTCTTCCCCCAATGAGATTTTACATACTTTGATAATAGTATGTAACAAAATATTAATGCCTGAACGTCTTTTGTTTTAAGCAGTTCTTTCCAGTAGTTGTTCAACTCAAAATATAACATGTTTGTTTTCCTTTGTATCAGATGTAGAAAGCTTTAGTAAATAGTTTATTATTCAAATGCAATTTTTTTTTACAATGAGAACCAGATTTGCAACTACTCTTGGCTTTTTTGTGCTGCTTCAGGGACATACAGCCTCACGCACAGCTTTTGGCCAGAGATCAGAGTAAGCGGCATTGCTGATGCACCTAACTCAGCTTAGAAAGTGTGAGCCAACTGATCCAAGGAAAAGAAATGTGACCCTTAAAAAACTAAATAAACTAACTGTCTTTATAAATACAGCAACTGCAGTTGCAGTTCTGCAGTGCAGAATGAACTAAATCAAATTTCAACACCTCTTTCATTTCTCATCAGAAGCCTGACATGGAAGCCTCATGTTGTTATAGCAATTCTGTATTGGGGAAGCACAAAAGATACTCAGAAAAAAAAGAAAAACAAAACCACCAAACAAACTGGCAGTTGCTACTATTTGTAGCAGGCCTTCCAATAAACAAACAGATGACCAAAAGCCCCTATTTGCTTTAAGATTTTCTTGGCAGAATACGAGGTAGTATAACCAACTGCCTGTCACTGCCTGAGCTGCATGAAAGTGTTACCACTTGAAATGGTACATATTCTCTAGCAGGTCCATTAAATTCCTAATTTAATCTTCATTGTGTCACAGTATGGCAGCAGATTACATTCACCACCTGGAAATATAACCTAGGAAATCCAGAGCTGCTGAGTTTATTTATTAATTGCCCCTCACACTGTCTTAAAAGAGCTGGAGCATCCCCTTGAGTCTTTTTCATTGATGGAATTGTCTGCATCAAGTTATTTTTTCTTCTGAGATTTCAGAAATAAAACCAAATATGTTAAAGCAATATCCACAACAGACAAATGTCTCTCTGGCTGGCAGTGAAAGTACAAATGGTCCCAGAGTCATATACAACAGTCTTCAGTAATGGTAAACAGAGTTACAGCTTCATCTTTTGTCAGCTTTCTGTCAGTTTCTGGCCATTTCCTCTAGTTCTATCAATGGCCACCACTGAAAAGAGGCCAGCCCCATCCTCCTCACCGCCTCTCTTGAGGTACTGATCAGATCCCCTCTCAGCCTTCTCTTCTCCAGGTTGAAGAGGCCCAACTCCCTCAGCCCTTCCTCCTAGGACAGATGTTCCAGGTCTCTGATCATCCTTGTGGCCCTTCGCTGGACTCTCTTCAGTAGCTCCACATCCCTCTAGTAGCTCCACTTCCCCCCATATCTCTGTGGCAGTGGCTTAAAGCAAAGAAGGAGCTGCCAAATGAGGACAGCTGGCCCTGGCTTTAATGCAGCTTAAGAACAGCTGCTTTAAGTTGCACTACTGGCCTGTGGATGTCACTAAAGATGCTTCAAAATGGATCTTTTCTCTGGCCTTTAGCAACCTTTAGCAGATCTATTTAAATAGAATGGAAATATTCTGATTTGGGAAGTGCCTTTATAGGCTGGGCCACCAAGTTACAAACTGTCTGCTGTTGACTCCTAATCCAAAAAAAGTCGTAACCATTTTAAATGGCATATTAGACTATTTTTAGTGTTTTCTAAAAGGCTGCTTAGCCAGGTGCAACTTTGATCTCACAGGGGCAGGAGCCACAGCTGCAAAATGGATGAAAATCTGGAATATTGTCGTGCCAATGAGAGAGCATCAGCAGATGGGAAATTTAGCAGGAAATCTCATTGCTGCTATGAATCTCCTCTTCTGCATTTCCAAGTGAAAATGCAGAGCTTAAGTGCTGAAAATTATGATACATTAAGACAATACTGTGAATGCAGATAGCTGGCTCAACTATTACCTGAGCCTCTGAAATTATAGCTAGCAAACTTAATAAAGTATAGGGAAAGTCTTGCTGCAGGGAAAAGTGTACAGTCAGTCTTGCAATGATTTCCAAAAGCATTAGGAGATCCAAAGAAAGCCAAAGAGCGAGTTAGTGCATGGAAACTTATTGATGCACACTGTTCAGAATACCACAATCTACTGCTTCTGCTGTCCCCTGTTTATTACTAAAAATTAACCAGCAAGTATTAATGATTTGTCCTCAGAGCAAAAGAGTTACCCACTCTAACATTGTTGTGTTAGATTCCACATAATATTTATAGCAAAAAACTTACCGTATGTTAAAAAAATATGCTTTATTAAGGAGACAAATTAATGTTGCCATCCCAACATAGCAAGTCTCCAAGCAGTTTATGCCAACAGCAGTTTCCTAACAGAGGTCGGTAGGCCACTACTGATAAAAGGATATAGAAGGAAACATAGCAGTCCTAAAATGAATAGCTGTTTGTTGATCATTTCCCACATAAGTGGAACGTATTCTCAAATTGCTAGAACTCCATTTTATCCCAAAAGCAGAGAACCCAGAATCTCTGCTTCACTAATGGCTGAATATTCCTGAGGTTCCTATTAATATGCCAAATCCCTTTACAGCTCTTGTATTTCTGCAGTCAGCTTCACAATTTAATCAGAGATACAGAAGTGCTTTTATCAGTTAACAGAAATTCCCAGTCTAGTTTATCTAGACTATTCGTTTTTTTACTTAAAAGCCTCTATTCATTTTTCTAACGGGAACAGGATCAGTCCTTTGGCTGTCTTTTTATAAGACATTCTCCAAGTTCTTCATTGTTTTATGTGGCTCATCTCCTGGCTTATATCTTAATACTTTATTTCCTCTAGTGCCCATAACAACTGCTTGAGAGTGGTTGACGAAGTTATCAATGTTCATTTAGGAAAGCTGCATTTTTCTTTTATAGAAATTCTTCCTTCAGCAAAATAGTTTTCATATCTTCTCTATGCATCAGTAAATATGTTAGTAGAAAAAAAAAGAAAAGGAAAAAAACAGATAATTACCAAAGGAAGGGACAAATCCCTGAAGACAACCAATTTGTTCAGCATATGGATAAGAAATAAAAGCCAGGATTGACTTTTAACTGGAAAAAGTCGGTAGCATATAAACCTGTTTTATGTACTGTAAAATCTTAATTTTGTGGAAAAGTAAGCCAAGTAAAAATGTTATACAGTATTTCGAATATCAGCTGATTCTGGGAATTCTGGAGTGTAGAAGATAATGTTGTGAATAAGATGAGGGTTTGAGCAGGTGTGCAAATGCAAATATAAAACATAAATGTGTGGGAAACATTGCAGACACTCTCTGCAGGTACCCTGGAGCTTAGACATTTTGGATCCACATTTTTTACAGATGGAGGAAGATCAGATGGATCTTCCTGCATATCCAAGCACACTCAATAAGGCTGCCAGGAAAGGAGAAGCCAAAGGAGGAAACAGGTGATGCGACATTAACAGTGGGCGAGATGTTACTAGTGTGAGCGGTGACTATTGTAGCTGTGTTTTAATCTATCAAAACTTTTCACTTTCCTAGCTTGAAAGTTTTTTTTTCTATTGCACAACAAGGACTACATTCAGATTCGATGAATATGAGCACAACATTTGAAGGATGTACTCCAGCCTTAATGATAATTAGTTGTTCAACTTGTGTGCACTAGCCAAAGGCTGCAAAAGGTTATTCTGTCCTCTAAAACAGCATAATTTGCCTATGACAGTATACCTAAGGAAACAGTCTGCAATCACTGTCAAAGATCAATAGGAATCTGCACTGCAGATTCCAAGCCATAAGATGTCTTGCCATTTGGGCCTTTATTACTGCTATTTATCTTATTTATTATCTGAATCAATTTTATTTAAAACCAAGACTCTGAATGAGATACTATCACTTCGGAATGACATTTTCTTAGAAAGCACATTTTTAATGAAGGTCAGATGGACTGAATCACAAAGTATTTGGTGTTCTTCCTTACATGACTTACATAAAAAATAATTAGAAAGGACAACTCCAGATTGTTAGGAAACAGCTCCATTCCAGACGCAATTGATTCAAGTGTGTGGTTGAAAATAATAAAACATCTCAGAGTTGATAAATCTCTTTTGTTTCTACCTTGTTCTATAGTTTTATTATTCTCATTTTTTCCATGGAATTTAAAACCAAAGAGTACTATTATTAACATCTCATCCAACGGGCCATAGAATTTCATTAAGGAATTCCAGCACCAGACCCATAATTTCTGGTTGAGCATCTTCCTATTAGGAAGATACTTAATCTTGATTCAAAGATTTCAAATGATGGAACAGCCTGCATATTCATGGTAAATTATTCCATCTGTCATTCACATTTCTTATAGCTTATTCTTCATTTGAACTTGTTTAGTTTCACTTCTACTTATTGTATTTTGTTGTGCTTTTCCCTATTGAATTTCCAAACTTTCTGTTTTCTTAAAATTTTAAGTTGTAATAGGTAATGGAAGCACTTCTCTTCAATATTTGTTGGGAAGGATGGAATATTTGCAAAAGTCTTTTTGTCTGAGGTAAATTTTCCAGACAAGCAACTCTACCTCTGGTGACAATATTCTGCAATACAGCCTTATTTTGCACTAGTGTTACAGCAACTGGCTGTAAATCAAGCCCCAGATATCAGGTGGGTGTATTTTTAAAAATGGATCACAAATATTTCAGAAAAATATTTGTGACTTACATGCAGTTCTAATAAAGAGAGTAAATATATATATAATTTTCATTTATATTGCTGAAAATATCTGTAATAGATTATTTATTTAAAATCTGGGATGTTGTGAGGGATGGTGTCAAAAGCCTTGGTGAAGTCAAGATAGATGACATCCACCGCTCTCCCCTCATCTATCCAGCTGGTCATCCCATCATAGAAGCCTGTCAGGTTAGTCAAGCATGATTTCCCTTTCGCGAATGCATGCTGACTAGTCCTGAGCACCTTCTTGTCCTCCATATGCCTGGGGACAATGGCCAGAATGAGCCGTTCCATCACTTTTCCGGGGACGGAGGTGAGGCTGACTGGCCTGGGTCCTCCTTCTTGCCTTTTTTGAAGACTGGTGTGACATTGGCCTTCTTCCAGTCCTCCGACACCTCTCCCGTTCTCCAGGATCTTTCAAAGATGACGGAGAGTGGCTTGGCTATGACATCCGCCAGCTCTCGCAGCACTCTGGGGTGCATCCCATCAGGGCCCATGGATTTGTGGGTATCGAGGTTCCTCAGGTGATCTCTGACCCAATCTTCCTCTATCCAGGGCAAGTCTTCCTCTTTCTAGGCTTCTTCTTCTGTCGCTAGGGCCTGGGACTCTACAGGGCTGCCCTTGGTAAACACCGAAGCAAAGCAGGCATTCAGCAGCTCTGCTTTTTCTGTGTTATTCGTAACCAGGGTGCCCATCCCGTTCACCCATGGACCCACATTTCCCCTGATCTTCCTTTTGCTGTTTATATATTTGAAGAAGCTTTTCTTGTTATTTTTAACGTCCCTTGCCAGATTGCCTTCCAAACACACCTTAGCTTTCCTTGTTGCATCTCTGCATTCCCTGACTACGCTCCTGTATTTTTCCCAGGAGGCCTGTCCTTTTTTCCACATTCTGTATACCACCTTCTTCTGCTTGAGCATTGCCGCCAGCTCCTTGCTCATCCACGCAGGTCTCTTGCCCCCTCTGCCTGACTTCCTACGCACAGGGATGCACTGTTGCTGGGCACAGAGGAAGTGATGCTTGAACACTAGCCAGCTCTCTTGGGCCCCCTTCCTTCTAGGGTTCTAGCCCATGGGATTCTTTCGAGGAGGTCTCTACAGAGGCTAAAGTTGGCCTTTCTGAAGTCCATTGTTGCAAGGCTACTTACAGCCCTGCCTCCTCCTCGTCGGATCCTGAACTTCACCAACTCCTGGTCACTGCAGCCGAGGCTATCCCCCACCCTCACATCTCCTACAAGTCCCTCTCTATTTGTTAGCACGAGGTCCAGTAGCCCACCTCTCCTCGTTGGGTCCTCCACAACTTGTTTCAAAAAGTTATCATTGACGCTCCGCAGGAACCTCCAGGACTGTTTGTGCCTGGCTGTGTTGTCCTTCCAGTTGATGTCGGGGAAGTTGAAGTCCCCCGTAAGGACCAGGGCCTGTGACCGTGAGGCAATATCCAGCTGACTATAGAAGACCTCATCAACTGCCATGTCCTGGTCAGACGGCCTGTAGCAGACACCCATCACAGTCTTTCCCACATTAACCTGCCCTTTAACCCTTACCCACAAGCTCTCAACTCGCTCATGGTCCACTCCCAGGTTGAGCTCCGTGCATTCCAGTTGCTCTCTCACATAGAGAGCAACTCTGTGGAGGCCCACTTCAGAGACAATAGTACCAGATGCCTTGTTGGTAAACAATTAACTGCAAGGATGAATGTCTTATATCAGGAAAAGGAGAAGGACTACAACCACATGTGGAATGTCTTGTCATCAGATGAGGAACAAAGCAAGGGAAAGAAGATAACCGCAAGTGCATGGCTGGCAAGATGCTGATCGATTGTAACTTTAGCAACACTTGTGCTGGGAGAGTATAAAAGAAGTTGGTTTGAGAATAAAGTTGTCTCACTCTGCATCCCAGACTGAATCACCTCGCCTTCCCAGCCTAAAGAGCACATAGCCTTCCATGGCAGTGCTCCAGTCGTGCGAGCTATTCCACCATGTCTCTGTGATTCTAATGAGATCATGACACTGGGACCGCACACAGATCTCCAGTTCATTTGTGTTTATTTATTATTTTCTTGTGTTTATGTAACAGTAGAAAACACAGAGTTTTAAATTGAATTTTAACTTAAAAGTAAGAGATGATCTGCTTTACAGAACTCTAAACTATTCAATACTTGTACTATTCTCATTTTTAAAATGAAAAATCTCCCCATATTACAGTTAATTAAAGGCATATCATCTGGAGAAACAGCTGTAATTCATCTGAAGAGAGCAATAAGTAAAATGTAAGTAAAACTAATCCACCAGAAAACTAAATTAAATTAGGAAGAGGCTTAAATATAGCATGTATTTCCACAAAAATTGACTTGTCTATATATGCACATATTATTAGAAAACTTTGCATAGTGAAATACAGCATTGCTCCAGCCTTGCCAAGAATAATTTGTTGTCCATGGTTAGCTGATGATGTGAGGTGATTCTCTTTGTTATGTCCTGCTAAAGGGCTTTATCTTGTTCTCAGAATGGTCTTTTATTCAACAGGATGCCTTATAACTAGCTACCTGACCATAAAAATGCTTGCAGGCAGCTATGAAAAACATATATCAATATTTCTCTTTTTTATTGCAGATGAACTCTAACAAATATTTTAATGTTTTATATAAAGTGCACATGGTGTCTGTATGCATGCGACATATGCATACATATACATACACGTGCACTCATGATAAAGGAGAGACACAAGAGGCCATATCATGTTCCCTGACCACAGGGCTCACACCATCCAGCCATTTTTAAATGCACTTCCTCTGGAGTTTTACCTGTGAAATGGAGAATCCAACCTTGACCTGGAATTCAAAGCCAAGAATCATATCTTGTGAGTGGGTGTGTAACATTATTTTCAAATTCTGAGGCAGAGCGACTTTTAAAAGCATTATGTAGAGTACTCCTGCAGCATTTTTCTAGAAAATAGCAAGAGTATTTTGGCAGCCCAGTCACCATGTGCAGACTCATTCAGGCTGCGAACACTCTCAGGAAAGTAGATGTAAGGCTCAATCTTCCTGATGAGGAAGAAGGTGTTGAGCTCTCAGCTCGCCTAACTAGGTGGAGTGTTGAAGGAGGAGGTTATTGCACAAAGGGGACAAACCTCATCCTCTCTAAGTGCTACCATCATCTTGTCTGCAGTTCGATAGTGAAGGTCTGTCTACTTAACTAGGGGAAAGAGGAGATAAGTGAAGGAATGAGAATATTCATTAAGACATGAAATTGATAGTAAGTAGATCAGGGATGATTACCTAAGGCATATCTGAACAACAGCAGAAGCAGGAATGTAGGTGTCTGGGAATTTCCTAGTTAAGATTGCAAGTACTAGTTTCATAGCAATATATAGTGCGTATGTGTGTATGTGTATATCTCCCCACATATTTTAACGTCAAAGGGACAAAATAATGTTTTAAAATGTATTTAATATTTTATCTTGTATTACAATAGAACAATAGTCAACATACAGCAATTAACAAGTGAAGCTATCATTTATAAAAATTGGTCAAGTTACAGTGTTATCTGATACCAGCCACCATGATAATTAAGATATCATTTCAAAACTGATTTCCAAATTGCATATATAACTTAATAAAGCAAGAAATTAAAATTTTAATTTATTTGAAAATTTTAGATTTTTCTTCATCTGAAATTTGTATTTTCTCTCTTTAACTATTACAAAGGAACAAGAGCATAATTTGTTTATTTCCCTTAGACCAAGAATTACAGATTTCAATCAGTTCTTTTTTTCTTTTAAGAACCTTTGATAACCTTGTGTTATGCATTTACTGCATTCTTAGAACAAATACAAAGTTCAGCTAAGTCTGTACATGCTTTATGAATAGTGGAGAACAATGAGCTGGCTCTAACAGTGATTGCTTCCTGCATTTTCACCCATATTTTATTGGCACAACTTTGCTTTTCATCTCTGTGGATCAACAGTGCCTCTTGGTGGTCAATAAGTAGTAAGCTTTGGGCGACTTTTTTTTTTCAAAAAATGTTAGACTTCTTTTCAATTGATGTATGTGAAAGTGCTGTCTTGTTAAATCTAAGAATCTTGCATAAATTGTTGATTTGGATAGTACTTTTCTTCAAAATACATATAAACTGCTTTAGCTATTTGGAATTAAGTGTCTAAAATAACTTACATACTCTGTAATTAAACCCCTACTTTTGGTAAAATTACTAATAAAAATAAACTCCCTGTTTCCCCACTCATGAATGTGGCCCAAACCTGTTCTTCCTGCTGGTCAATGATTTGATTAGATGAATTTCAGAAGAAGCTTAGTTATGCTGAGACTTTCAATATTTTTCATGTGCATTCACTTTATGCACTGCTCTCAATAAATGGGAAATTTCAATCCCTTGTGAAAAGCAGTGCTTTCTAAATCATTCTTAGTCCTTCCATTTAATTTTCTTCCCTGCACACACACAAACAAGGGGAGGAGAATAAAAGTCTCCCTATCTTCAGATTCAATTTGAGATACTTTCCTTGATGAAATGTATATTTGGATAAACATTTGTCACTGGGAATGGTAGTAAATTTGCATTCTATAACTTGACAGCAGAGCTTTATAACCTTACATTCTGTTCATTAAATTGTAAACAAAATATTAGGTTCTAAGCCAGACATGCAAAGATTCAGTATTCTAAAAATACTGTGAAATAGTTGCTATTATTTATCAGTACACCCAAAAAGAACAATGCAGAATAGAATGAACTTGGGAAATCTTTCTCCTGTGTCAGGGTTATGTACTGAAATTAGGTTATATTTAAACAATAAGCTCTTATGTTGTGCAAGAAGAATATCCCAACAACATACCTGAATGCATATATGAAGCCAGGGAGAATGCAATACTTTTCTAATCCTAGCAGCTATGCAGAATACCAGACAGAATATGTAGAGAAGAATGTGCCCCTCCAAATTACGGATAAAAACAGATCTTTCCCATTAGGGGACAGACAAAGCGGTCAGATGGTTGAGTCCGTTATGTTGAGGCTGTATTATTAATGTGTGTTTTCATTTTTCTTTTTTAAAATATTTTCTAGTGAATGAATACCTCTTCAAAGTTATAGTGAATAAATACTTCTATAAAGATGTGGTATGCAATTCTATAACTTCAAAGAGATGAAGACATGCTTCTGTCAGAAGCCTCAAAGAGACTACTGAGTGACATGCAACCAGGTCTTTTGTATCTTAATTCAGGTCTGTTGAATTCACTCACAATCTGGAGTTATTAAGGCATAAAATATTATACTTCATAATTTGTTGAATGTAATGAAAGGTGGTATTTGTATTTGTTTTAAGAAATATTATGTAGTAGAGACTTTTAGTCTCAACCTGTCATATTACATACATCTGTATTTCTTATAAATGGAAACTGGGATTTTCAAGCTTTTTGAGTCATTTTAATTTTTATATTTTTCCTCATTGAAGCCGCTATCTGCTCACTCAGCTGATATCTGTTTACTGTAAGTCAGTCTTTCATATAAGTCCTCATATAAATTCTTGAAAAGTGAATGAACATACTGAACTAAAACTTAATATTTGCATATACAAATGAATATATGGATGACATAATACTTTGGCTTTATTTGATTTTCAGATCTGTCAATGTTTCCAGGTTTCTTTTCAAACAAATTTTGTCCTCTAATGAATTCAGCAACACAACTTCTGTTTTGCTTCTTTCCCCCTGGCTTGCATCAGAGTTTATTATTTTCTGTTTTCTTTTTCTTTTTTTTTTTTTTTCAGGTGGAGTGAAGTCCATGTAATGAGAAGTGATGTGAAATGACCATGACCAAGATCACACAACTTGAGGATAGAGCAGAGAAGATTATGCCACCTCTGAATTCTTCATCTTATCTCATATCTGCCCAGGAGTAAATTTTACAAACATTTAGTTGTTTTTTGAGGCAGACAAGTGGAATGATCAGTCCTTTTCCTTGCAACATTTCAGCTGTTAAATGACTCCCAGAGGAGGTTTGTGATTTTCTTTTCCCTGTTCCTCAGGAGTATCTTATTACATGAAAGGAATACTAAGAAAGAAAACTGTGTGAATTTTCCTAACTCTGTCTCTTGCTGTAGAATGATCCTATAAATTCCTAAAACATAATTAGTTTACAGATGGAAGAAGCCAGATTTTTACAAAATGTGTTGAATAAAACAACTTTCAATTGCACATAAGACTAGCCCATTTCTGCCCTGACTTATTAGGAAACCCATTGATAGTATTAGTCATAGAGAAGCTGAAAACTGTTGCTGCACATCAGGTATGCATTACCTCTCACTTTTTTTCATTAATCTTAGTTGCAGAGAGCTAAAAAGATAAAGCTCAGCACATTATAGAAGCAGTTTTGTACCTTAGGTGTAACTAGCAGAGCATTCAAATTCTCAAACAGGAATATTACCTAGAAGTTTAGATAGCCTTATAGATATTGTGACTGACTTGGAAATATGTCTGAAATCAAGAATGCTCAAATGAATGGTTTTATCATGCATTTATCTATGGGTGTATGTACCTAAAATGAGGACTGTTTCCTTCAATTGGGAAAATTTAGCAAACAGTTTCAATTGATTTTGTTCCACATTCAACTGCATGTGCAAACCAGATGATTTTCACTTATATTTATTTGAAATACAGAAGAGTGGGAAAGATAAATAAGCAACATGTAAGGGACATCTATAAGTACCAAAAGAGAAAAATATATAGGGAAAATAAAAGATATGTTCAAAATGATTCTAATGAACTAATCCTAGGGCATGCAGGGTATTGCAAGTATCCTCCCAGTATTCCTTTCTATAACTTGTCCAGAAAAACTCAGCATCAAAGCACTGGAAACAAGTGAAGTCATAATGTTAGCAGGAGTTTTAATAACTGTGCAGATATGGAACAACTGGCATTTTAAGAATTCAGTTTTCTCTTCAGTACATATGATGATCATCTATCTGGATCATAAAAAAAAAAAAAGGAATAAAGAGGTAAGCTGTTGGGTTTTGGTAGCCTGAGAGAAAACACAGTGACAATTTCCCATCCATTTCTCAGTTTCTGCGACGTTGTGAGCCTGAGCTGTATTACATTTTTGTACAGGCGAGATTTTCAGTAAAAAACAGTGGAAGTGGCCAGATCTTTTCAAAAAATATCTGACCATAAGCATTTTACTGAGAAAGTCTGAGACATGAGGACATGTGAGAGTGAGTGCAGAAGCTGTTCTCTTGAAAACTTGTTGGTTTGGGGACTTTCTAAAGTTCACCTAGCATTCATCTGATATGGCTGTGGAGCTTATTGAGGCAAGATGTCTTACATTTGACTACACTGGAGGAGAACTAGACGAAATGTGTCAATCTATTGGATAAAAATATCTCATATGAGAAACAGAGACACAGTGAAGGTACTGTAGCATCCAGATTTAACAGTTGTAGCCATACCAAGGTAAGAGGAACAGGGGTTCTGAGTCAGGGCATAATCTCTCTCTAGATCTACTTAATCTAAAAATCCTCCACTCATGCATACTAGCATGCAAACCGTGGTTGTGATCAATTCATGCTAGTTTGTCTTAGCTGAATAACTGGTGTGATTTTACTCTAAGTAAAATGTGATTTGCAATGTTTCAGCGGGTTTAATTGGACCTAAAATTCCATTTGTTCATGTTATCTGTAACCTTTGAACAATCAATGGCTATACAATTTCAGTAATGGGTCTTTAAAATTAGAATTATTCAAAAGGCTTATAAGTAGTGATAAACACGGTAAGGTAATATTGATTGGCCAGTGGAAGGCATTGATTTGAACTATAAGTAGGCATTATGCTAAAAGAGTACTACTGCATTTCCTTCTACCACTCTTTCCCTGAGTCACATTGTAAGCAAATTCGTGGTATTTATTTATTTATTTGTAATTCTAATAGGTTTTTAATAGCTTGAGCAGATTCATGGCTGAAAAAACAAGAAAGCCTGAAAAAATCACGTAAAATGAATTGAAGGCATAAGCTTCCACAGGCTTTTTACACTGAATAGGTTGTGAATGTTTGTGATTTTTAGAACAAAGATGCCTATCATATAAATGTATTTTTATTTATATTGTGCTTACAAATGAGTTGTTTGTTTTTTTTTCAGTCTAAAATAAGAGACAGATATATTCTTTTTCATTTAGATATTATTTGCCTGCCTTACTTCAGCCTCACAAGAAATTTTGTGCTGAAATTTGTGAAGCATGTACAATATACATGCCTAAACAAACAATCTCTGTGGGGGATTATTCCAGAAGACAGCAGATTTGAAGGTTACTAGAAGTATTCCAATTTCAGTCAGATCAGTAGAATACTACTTTGTCTAATCTACATTTAATATTCTACATATTTATTTATATATAGAATTATACATAAGGATACAACAAAATAAAACTAAGAACCAAACAAAACAAGACTACAGTCATTACAAGTGTTGTTGAAATGCAAAAGACCATAGTCTCAGCATCAACAGAATTTAAATCTAAATGGATGTGACAGATAAAGGCACAAAGAGAAAATGTTGCAGCAGAATATTGGTTGTTATATATTTGCCCTGACTTTAATCGTTAGGTAAGTAAGCGCATGGAAGAAAAGTCACAGCAAAAAGATTACACAAAAGGGAGGAAGCTGTGAAAGAGAATACATGGAGGGAAAGGTGAACAAATGGCTGTAACCTCTGCTGTAAAAGGTTATAGAAAATCCAGTAAAACTTAAATTCTGTGAAAAGAAATTCAGAAGAAAGTCACTGACAGACATAAAACAATAAAGCAGTGTATGCTTTCGCTGTTGTCATTCTCCCCTCTACTCATCATGCATCAACTCATGGATCAGATCCTCTTCTCAGCATGAATCTGTATGGCTAATTCTGTACTTTATGTGCAAATCTCTTATCGATGTCCATGGAAATGTCAAGCAGGAAATGTGTTTAGCATTTATAACAAAATTGTACTGAGAGGAAAATTTTACTCCGGTTTTGTGTTCAATTATAAGTCTTAATGCAGCTCTGATCTCAGGAAAAAAACATGAGTCTGGGTGCTTGCAATAAAGTATAAGTTTATTTTTTTGAGGGGCTAATTGTCAGCCCATGCAGACTTTATACTTGTGTAGTTCTAGGGAATTCAGTGTAATTACACCCAATGGACACATTTTTGTGAAGAAATTCTAGTCCTTACAGTCCGTGGATGGGCAGACATAAGATTTTAAAAAGTAAAAAAAAAAAAAAAAGAGAGAGAGAGACCAAGTAAGTCCTCAGTTTTTCACTTCTCTCAGTAAGAGCTGAACACTTCACTAAATCCAGAAATTAGAAGTAAATATCTAAATGACAGCTGAACTTTGTGGAAAATGAGGTTATTTATTTAGTAAACATGAAACCTATTGGCTGTTGATCTGTTTTGACCTTAGCTCAAAGTTTAAGAAAACTGTATTAATAGTGCCTGGCAGCTCTATATTTCTCCCTCTTTATACATCCATTTCTAAAAGATCCTAGAGCCATTTTTTTTCCCTTTGGTGTATGCTAAATATACATTACTGCAATGGAGTATAATTTCATTACAGTCCTGTAAATTTTATAAGTCCACAGTAGGGCATTCAATTCTGTTGCATTTGTAAAGCAAAATGATTTATTCTTTCTTAAAGTTCCTCCTCAAATAGGTTTCTGGAAAATCTAGCAAATAGTTTGTCTGCTGTTGACCTGGTCAGAGAACATTACGAATTCCAAGTTTTAAAAGCTGGTACTTAGCAGAACATAGTATGGAGGAGGATGGCGACTCAAAAAGAGGATACACTGCAAAGGAAAAGAGGTGACAGGATTTTTTTCTCATAAGACTCCGAATCTTTATACAAAACTATTTCATGTAGAGCCACAGCCAGAGTATTCTAAGTTTTATTGTTTATGAGCATCTACCACACACACCTGCACACAAACCCTACAAAGGATGACATTAAAAAACAGGGGAATATTAAAAGAGATACAAGGACATCTAGAGGATTGGAATTTTTGTTTTTTTTTTAATGTGTATTTGGCATTTCTAATGTTAGTGTGCTCTTAAAAGAGTGCTCTTAAAAAAGAGGCGAGTGCTCTTAAAGAAGTCCCAACTATAGGTGTAGTATGTGCCAAGCAATAAGAAATGCCATCTTGGCATCTACCATGCATTGGCAGTAACTGGGTATTCCAAGGTGAGATATGAGATATCTGTCATTTATAAGCAGAATGAACAACGTGTGCTAGAAACATAGAGGACAAGGAAATCATGAAAATAGAAGCTAAGGGCTTCCGAATACCTCACAAGAGAATGAAGTTTTCATCTCCAATGAGTCACAAAGTTTCACTCTTGTGCTCTTGTGCTGATGTGCTCATACTGGAGGACACAAGACTAGGGAGGACAGGAGGAAAAAGAAAATGTAGCTGAGAAGTCAGGATCGTCCTGACAAAGAAGTGCTCAATATTTTCATTAATACTTCATTTAATTAATTCATTAATAAAGCACCTATGCTATTGTTTGAGATCCATAGTCTCAAAATAAGAAGAAAAATAGGCTTTTTCAGGTAGCTGAATGCTGTCAGAAATAATTATTCCTCTGAATGCTTTGTTTGTAAATGTCATTACTAGCATTCAGCATTCATACTTCAGTTCTTTCCTGCTTGAAGAGCTTGAGTTACCCAGCCGGGGACTAGAAGCTATTCCTGGAGAGGCTGGCGATCAATCATATGTGACTATAGGAAGTCAAGGCAGACTAACATCGGAAGTCAAAGTAAGCTGTTAATCCTACTATATTATGCACTGACACAGAAATCTGAATTTCAGGGTCAAACTCCTATATTGTCTTTTGAATCTTTGCTAAGATGCTACTGAACATTCAAGGTTTAGTGTGTTTTAAGATTGTAGTTTTGCCATAGAAACCATTGGAAACCACCAGTTTCCACTGAACTGCTTTCCAGAATCAGATCTTTCATTTAAATTAAAAAAAAAAAAAAGATATTTATTACCCATGGATACCTAGATACCTAGACTAGATAGAGAATAGAGAATCATATCTGTGATTATGTTTCTTTCTTTCTTTCTTTCTTTTTTCATGAGAAATACAGATACACATAGTAAAAGCTATGCTCTTACACCTGGAAAGTCCATTATCCAACTGTTAATAGCATATAAGCCAATGTAGTGCTCTCTCCATTCTGCAAACATCCCGAAACAACAGCTCTGCAAGTGTCCTCTTTATAGCAATGATGTATTAACTGTGAAACAGAAAGATTTAGTTGAGAAAAGTGTAAACATCTCACTACTGTGAATTTACGATCACAAAGTCAAAGTACTAATTCAGACTCTAGTTACTCTCATGTTACTAGATGTAGACAAATTTATCACGTACTGGTGTCCAAATGCAAAAACCTCTAGCCAATGGCAGAGAACACTTTAATTGTTTGTACATTATTGTGCAGCACAGTAAAATGTACAGAAAGCATTAACTAAGTTGAAATTAAAACAGTTCAGTAACAAGGTTCAGTAACAAGCATGTAATTTGTATTTATTTTTATATATGAAATAGATCATTGAAGCTGGGTGTTGTGCTAATTTTCAATGCCTACCACAGAATTACAGTATTTCTTATATGGAGGTTCTTCTCAATAATTTTGCTTTTATATTAAGAAGTACTAAGGACTCAGAATAAAACCCGATAAGGATGAAGAGTTGAGGTTCCTCCTCTCCCTCACACCCCTCTCTCGCTGTAAATCATGTAATCAAATGGGGCAATAAACACTCCAGGGATACAGCCTCATCAGAGACATGGAGCCAAAACACCAGAGCACAAGGCTAAGACACAGAGAGGGAATACTTCAGCTCCAGAACTTGGGTGGACTGGACTATTTGAACTAAAAAGATTGTGTAGATTAATGTGAACTCACAGGATGGAAAGGTCACTTCATACAAAACGTCCTTGACTAGAGCATTGATTCAGAGTGTATAAGGTTAAGCTTTAATAGCTTGTGTTCAATCTAAGCGAGGCTGAGGCAGTTCCTTGGTTAGATTGGAAGTTTGAGTTTTATGTTAATTAGTTGAAACAGTGTCCGGGAGTGGGCAGCAGAATTCATCTCCATCCCATCCTAGTTAGTTTCTTGGTCAGTGGGGCTTACTTTCCATTTTTGCAAAAACCACAACTCACAACAGGAATAACAAAATGGAGGACCCACCACTTCCAAAAATATACAACTTGGTGCTTAATAAATGAAAAGTCAGTCAAGTCAGATGAAAAGCCCCAATTGATGAGAAGTCATTCGTATCTTTGGTGAGTTTTCTAACCACCCTAGTATTTTTGCCAGGGCTCTGATTGTACCAATTCATCTTAATGACTCTGATCAGCCTCACCTGGGAACTCCATCCACCTCCTCTTCCCCTGGGCCCAACAACCCTATTTCAGCTCAGACATGGGTTTCATCTCTTTCTGTGCTATACAGTGAGTGTGTCTGTCTTCAGTTCTGTCATCAGTGGATTTGCTTCCTCTTCTTCTTTCTTCTGATTGGACACCCTGGAAGGATCCTGGCTCTGGTTCATTGCTTGCTTTTTCCAGCATGTTGATGGACCTGGCTGTGCCTGCCGAGTGCAGATATTGTGGGATGATACACTACTTATGCTGGGGTTGCATCCAGCTCTCAGCTTGTCCTCCACTGTAGAGTAGATCTTCCTTATCTCTCCCTGGCAATTGTAAGAAAGGTGTAGCATGCTTTTTTTCCTTTTATTTTAGTTTTAACAGAAGTGTCTGGGGTGCAGTGGAGGTACCAAACTTGGTACTGGCAGGTAATACTACTGGAGAAAGGGTAGAAGGAGGGTCTTGCTAGGCTGAGCAGCTCAGCATGACAGACAAAGCGATAGTCATCATGTGCTCTGCCAAAAAGATGATTAAGAAATTAAGCGGTTTCCATACAGCTTGGCATGAATTTAAATGCCAAAGCTTCTCCTAAATCCTGCTGGAGATCTGTGTCTCTACCTAGAGGACTCATAGTAATAATTAATTTATTGTAGAGCTATTTCTCATTATATTTCTGTCATGATATTGTCTACTGTATTACAGTCCAATGCCAGGGCTTGGAGATGTGCCTTTCCATTTTATATCAGTGCTTTCTAAGTATTTGTTCAGCAGTAGCGAGGAACCAAAAATATATCTCCAACCAGCTGGTAGTATGCTGTATCTAACTGTCGCCTGTCTGTACAACAGCCCTTTAGTGTGCAAACAGCCTACTCAATACAATAACTGACATAATTATTGAAGTTTCTCCTCCACATGGAATGAAGTCCCTAAATCTGGAGACTGCTGTCTTGTCCTTGTGGGCAGCCACAGAGCTGACCTTCACAGGAACAGAAGACTGGAAATTTTAAGACAATGGATGGTAACAGGTACTTTAAAAACTAACAACTAAAAAACCTCCAAACAAAATAGTAACGTAGTACATGCTGCATGTTGAGAATTTTTTCCTTCCTTCTATTAGCAATGCAAAGATAATGTGTGTTTACAAAGAAACGTTTCTTTTTTTTTGTAGTCTTGCCTTTGTACCACCTTAAATGTGAAAACCAGGCATGAGGTAATTTAATCACAAGTCACTAGAAAGACCATATAATTGATTCTTTTCACTGTAGAATAGATTCAAAATAAATGTTATGCCCACAATTTCATGGAAGAGACATTTCAGTGTGATGATTTCCATCTTAGTGGCTTAATCAAACTATTTTAAGCTTTATGTCATTTCTTATTCATCTGAACTACTTACTGTGTACAGAATAGCTGTGCAAGTCTATTTCTTTTGTGTTTCTGGAAGAAGATGGCAGGCTGGTGTATATTTTTTCAGGACAATTCTTTACTGTAGAAGTGTAACAGTATTTTTGAATTATAGATATGGGATTTAAACTTCAAAGTCTTTTTTTTTTCCCTTTATCTCTCTGTCCTCCCATAATGGACTATTTTGTATATCTATCTGTACAGGAACAAGCTGCAAAGATCACTAGGAAATTATTTTAGCAATATGTCAGAAGGTGGCCTCCAACAGCAAAGGATGCTGTGAAAGAGATTTTTAGCTTGTCTCTTTTCCCTTGTTGCATTCAGGCTTTTCTCTGTCAGGGACATATTATATTTTTACTTCTTTATACTCTAATCTACCCCTCACTGGCCCCCTCCTCTCTCATAGACTTTGTTATGAAAGTTATAAGGCTCTGGGAGACAGTTTTCTAACAAGGCATTACTTATACTTACTATTTTTTTTAATGAACTTATGTCCATTGTATCATAAAGAAGGGAAGAGATCCATCTTTTTTTGTACTGAAAGAAATAGACAACCCAAATAAGGTTTGAATGAACTGCATATCTGTATTAGCTAAGTCTGTTCACAGAAGAAAAATTGAATGTATGGTAGATATCTGGACCATTTATTCCTTGGGCTGGGTGGAAGGAAGTGTTATTGTCTTCATTTACAAATTGCAACTTGAAACTCTGGTACAGCCAAGTATTTTAGTACAGGCCTATTGTTAAGAAATTGCTTTGAGGTTTGTAAGTGTTACTGGAACTACGCAGTTGCTAGAACTAGCAATACATTTTCAAATTGAGGGGATAAATGACGTTATCACAGTCTCAGGGGATTTTTTTGCAGCGTTAAGAACTGGTTTGCTGCTTCCTTGCTTTGAATCTAGTATTGTGACCTTAAATTCATTTCTTTCAGGGGTATTTGAATGGAAAAATCTTAGCCTTTTAACTTGACTTCTGGCTTCTCAGTTCTAAACCTGAGAACTGAGGTGTATTCCAGAGAAAGATATATTCCCTTTATTAGGTGCTAGTTTTCAGCAGTTATACCAGTATTAATCTGTTAAAGTTGATCTAAATTAATTAGCCTGTTTTAAACCTATCGAGACAAAATGGAAGAACCAAGGAGTTGTCACAGACTTCCATTGTATTTAAAAAGTGTGAAATATGCTGGTGAATATAAATATGATACATGTTGAATTGTATTTTAGTTTGTATATAAATATTTTAATGATGTTATTTCATTTTAATTAAAGTTTGTTAAATAACACAATGCTTTTATTGGCTTTGTGCTTTAGTATTCTTTTTGATTTATGGCTTGAAATTTAGAGGGGGGGATGAAATGGGGAGAAAAACAAGAAACAAATAAACAAAACCCAGAAAGGCTGACCTTGCGTAGTGTTGCTCTTGACAAGTAATTCAGATAAACAATAATATAGATATCACAAGCCTGTGGGGTGGTGTAGGGGTGAAGAGATGGGTGCTTTGTATCAGTTACCATCAGTCCCAGGGGAGGGAATCTTACTGGGAATGCTGCACTGTTGTTTACAATGAGATTTACTATATGAATTGTGTTAGTCAAAGTATAATAGAAATTTTGTGCAACTTAGTTTTCAGAATTTAAATAACTTATCAAAATAGGTGTATTGTGCCTTGCAGCAGGATGCATTTACCTCCTCTTTAGTAGCACTTAATAGATTTTGATGGAATAAAACATTAATTCTTGCTTTTGAATAGAAAGGATTAAAAATAAAACTGTTTATGAATGGAGCTCTGTACTATCTCTCTCAATTAAAAATTGCCTTTTCCTAAGCATTCTTTTCTCAGCTTCACAGATGTTTTCTGACAAATGAGACTCTTCATTGTTTTGTGCCTGAAAACATTATGACAATAAATGCAGCAGTATTGAGGAAAACGTTTTGTCCAAGGACACATCTTTTATTTTTCACATTTTATCAAACCGTTAAAACATCAGTTACTAATTTCCTTTGCAAGTAGAAAACAAAAATAATCAGTCTTACTCAATCTCGGATCTTGCTGTAAAATTTCTGTGCTTCTAAACTTGATTAAGATAGGCACAACATTCATTTGGGGGATAAAGAGTGTCCTTCAGCATACCCAAAGGAATTTGGCTAAGCATGATGTCTTTAATACCCCACCCCTAGCTCAAGCTACTGCTGATCTGCTCTCTTGTTGTCCTCACGGAGTACCTACTGAGGTCTTGCTGGGACGTGGTAACTACTCTCTCGTGCCTCCAGTTGGGGAGAGGGATCCTTTCCCATCATGGCCGTGACTGAGGTATCAGAACCGTCCCTGTAGCCCTATTACCAGATCCTTCTCCCTTGCCAAGCTGCCTTCTAGTCTCACAACTACCTGTCAATGTAACTTATGGTTTGGCAGGAGTGTGTGTGTGTGTGGTTTTCTTCCTCCCCTTCTTTTCTTCCTCCCCTTCTTTTCTTCCTCC
>VWPW01014770.1:140183-231610 GCA_013389825.1 Crypturellus undulatus
CCCCCCATTCTTCTCTTTGTCCCTTTCTTTTCTTCTTCCCATTCTTTTCTTCCTCTCCTACTTTTCTTCCTACCCTACTTTTCTTCCTCCCCTTGTTTTCTTCCTCCCCTTCTTTTCTTCCTCCCCTTCTTTTCTTCCTCCCCTTTTCATTTGTTTTTTGCTTGTTTGTTTGCTTGTTTTTGTCCTCCCTGCACCAGCACCATGTAGTTAAAAGTACAGTTAATTTCTAAATTTCTAAAGATAGAGCCATTGCAGTTCCACCAGGCTTGCAGATCAGTGGTGGACTTGCCCTAGCTTGCATGGAGCTCTGTGTAAAGAAAACCTTAGTAGGTAGTACTAGAAATACTTTAGATAAAGTTTCTGAGATTCATTAAAAAATGCATCTAAACCTAAATTTCCATCATATATCATAGCTATTCAAACATATAAAAACCCAGAAGCCCATATACCCAAAATATTTACTTTCTTTTATAATGTCAAAAGGGACATATCTGCAATTTTCGAAGGAATCAGTAAAAGAGATATAGTGTTAACTGTAGCTCTTTTTGAAGAAGTTTCATTGTCTGTGTGGAGAAAAGTCTGTCTCATTCAAGAATCATTATACATACAGCTGGTGGTAAGCTAGCAAATTCTTTGCATTATAACTTATATTAGCAACTTATATTAGCAGGGTTTTTGAGCAGCTTTGCATGGAATAGTTAATTGTCTTTATCTGTAAGTCCCTGGTTCTATTAACTAGGTAAAGTACGAAATGTTATTAATTATAATTTTTAGCCACAGAATCATTTCACAGGGGAGCTTGAGAGTAAACCTGGATGTATATTGGCTTTTAAATCAGCTAGTACTTGATTAATTTATATTGTGGAACATTTACAAATACACATTTAGATATCCAAATGTGAAAGGTGAGGGAAAACCTAATATGTCTGGTATATAGAACTGACATTTAAAGAAATTGATATTTAATCTAAGCATCCTCTTATGAATAAGGTATCCTGAAGCACACAGACTTGCTATTGAGCATGGATATTTCAATGTTAAGAAAACTGAAGCTCAAATGTTGCATCATTAACATGAAACATACTGCATTAGTGATCATATTGATTCGTAGTTATTACTGAAGTTCATTTTGTTGTCTGATAATGATTGGGTAATTACTTTAGAGTCAATGAATTCACATAAATCAAATGTGGACGGTGGGGAATAAGCAAAGACTGGTTGGCTGACTTTTATTGGTAATTATTAATTTTTAACATTTCTGGTTATTAAAATTTCTCAAGGGTAAGCTAGTAAATTTATTCTGCTCTGATAATTTGTCTACTTGGTGCCTTTAGGATTGTACTTGCGAAGTGAAATCAAATGTTCTTAATACAAACAATGTTAAAGTGATTTGACCCAATTCTTACAGCTCTGTTTTTGTCCTTTGAAAGAAAAAAAGAAATTTGAATTGTGACAGTGGTCACTTAGAAAAATTCTATCTTAATAAAATTAACTTCCACTGGAAGCATCTCTTAACTACTTGTAAGTTTCCAGTGCAGAAAATTAAGATGTTAGAATAGAGAAAAATGAGACAAATATTAAGAAAAATGACATAATCATTTAAAAAGTATAAACATAAATAAAAATGTCTTGAACTTGCTTGTGGATTCCTTAAAAATTCTGGAGTGTTCTTTCAATTAGTGATAGACAGAGAACTGATCACCTCTTGTAGTCATCTAATCCCATCTATTTGCTCAAATATTTCAATGGGACTTCCTTGTTTCACTTCGTCCTCATTGCCTCTTCCCTGACAGTTTGCAGCACTGAGGAGAGGTATGCACTAGAAGCAACCTGCAGGTGGTTTTTCAAAGAAAATTTTGGTCTGTGCTTGTGTGAGTGACACAGAGTACTCTTAAATACCATTTTGGTATATAGTAGCTATAATACGGTAAGAACCTGCTTCTGAGGGGACGCTAGCTTTATTGGAAAAGAAATATGTATTTTTTTTTCATTTAGTATTGACAATGACTATTTTCATGCTGTTTTTATTTACTGCCATAACTATTTGGGAAATAAAAAAATAACCATAGCAAATTGCTTGCTTGATTAGCACCTGTATGGAGCAGCTGCATTACTTAGTCTTAAGTGTATCCGCTGTGATAATTCATGTTAAGAGTATTTTCCTTAATGCAACCACTTCATAGCCAGTCAGAAGCTGGCTGTGTCAGCTCAACTGTGTTTGCAGGGTATGATTGCTGTGCACGCACGCCACATGGGTATGTCTCAAATTCAAAGAAATTGCCACCTTTGAAAACCAGAGCATGCTCCTGTGTACACAGACAGACGTTCTAAGTGTGTAAGTCAGGTATCTCTGCCAGCTTGGTTTTGGCACTAGAAAAAAAGCCCAGGCCCAAGAAAGTAAAAGGTTTTATGAATTCGATTTGCTTAATGAGTTGCAGCGAAGGTGGCCGCGTCTCTGCAGCCAGACTATCAGACTATGGTTTTTAATTTTGACATGTTATGCACGGCCAGAATCAACAACAGTAATCTCCTCACGGAGACTGTCACTCCTTACAAATCACAGTTGCAACACAACAGCATTAATATCTGGAGAGGATGAGGTACTTGACCCCTCTTCTAGCTCTCTTCCCTGCAGCGCTTGTGCGAGTCCTCATCTTTATCCCCACAGAGGGATGGTACTCATGTTGTGGCTGCATAACATTAGGAGCTAAAGCATCCAACAACTCAAAATGCCTTTTTCTACCAAAAGTGGGTCTTGTTTAAAATGAGCTGGTGACAATAAGGTGGTGTTGTCAAGCTATGAATATCCTATAGAAAGTATACAGGTTTGAATGTGCCACGGTGCACATTTCTTGGAGGAAAAATTTGGTTGCTCAACTATTTACCAATTCAGAAGGGGAATATAGGGGAGAGAACTAAAGGGAGACCTTCTGCCTGGTAGTGGCTTATGTAATTGCTGTAACCGTATTCTCCTGACACCAGTTTAGGATAAAGTAATAATGGTGCTGTTGTGTATTTTATAAGACTAATGAAAATCTGAAATCACATAGCTCTGGAGTGGCAGCCACTGTTCAAATTTTTGCTGAGTAGGGGGAGATTCACATACACGCACACCTCTTGTCACCATTATAAGCTGTACAATTTATCCAAGCTTGGCCAAAGTCAGTTAGATTTTTTTTTTTTAATTTTTTGTTTTTAATATGTTTGTGTGTTAGTCTGATTTCCAATATCTTTATTTCATTGAAAAAATGTCAATGAAGTGTGTGCCATGGGGATAGTGCAGCCATTTGTTAGTCTTATGACATTTCTCTGCCAGTTTTCCTCACCACAAAGAAAAGGGGAATACTAAGTGCAAAGGGGACTATGTAGAGCTAGTACCTAGAGAAATAATGTTTTGGTTCTGCCACACAACACCAGCCTCACGCCCTGACTCTCAGGATGAGCTTTCTTGGTGGAGCTGCCTGAGAGGAAGAGACTGTTTAGCTACAGTTACTGAGAACAGGTATGTAAGGATGTTTCTTTCACAGCTTTAAAATGGAAATGGAATTCTTGTCCCTTGAGTAATATGGCTCTTTTTCCTTTGTGTGTGTGTATAGAAGTGTAGAGAAATACTTTTGTTTACATTATGCATATATATTTTTCCTATTACATAGCCCTAAGAGAAATACGTATGTTTATATTATACATATATATTTTTTCCTATCTATTACATAGCTCTAAAAATAAAACTTCGTTATTTCGTTATCAGTATCCAATCCCATCATTTGGATATTAAGTCTTTCTGGCTGCAGATAAAGGCATGTGCCATAAAATGAACTGTGAGGAATTTATAGAATTTCTGACAAGAAAAAATCACAAATTTCACAGGAATGATCCATACAAAGCAAAGCAGGGCTTTTGATGTTAGGACTAATCATTAAAATGGCAATTGAAAGGGTCCTCTATGGAAATAAAGACATACATACACCTCTACCCATGAATATAGTAAATAGATACAAAACAGTCTATAAAATTAACATATCAAACAGCTGATCTTCTGGAGAAAATGAAAAATTGAAACTCTGGCTTTAATTATGGTTTTTTATTGCTATTTGAAATGCTTTTTTTCAATGGAAAATAAGTTAGAATAAAATTTTATCAAGTCTGCGGATTGTTTTCTCTGTTTCAAAAAATAAATGAATAAATAAAGGTTATAGGCTTTTCAATTTAAATTTAACATTGTGATGTATAAGAAGTCTATACTAAAATAAGAGGTTTAGATAAGAAGTAGTATAAGAGAAACTCTATTTTCTTAGGATTGACTATTTTTGTCATTTTTTTAATATGAAGTAATAAACCTGCTGTGCTTTGAAAATGCTGTTTAGAAAGTTTTTTTTTCCAGAAATTATGTGCAAATACAGCATGTTCTTCTGTTGACTTAGATTGCCAAAAGCATTAAAGATCTTACTACTTAGAGAAGTACTTTAGACAGTGAAACTGAGAAAACTTGCTCTGTAAAGATTATACTTTCCAAGCATATGGTGTTGGTACTGACAAAGTATCTTCTGTTTATACTGTTCAGCAATTGTTTTGAAATCTTAAAAAAGTTTATCAGCACTTTTTTTCATTCTGAAATCTTGAGAATGGATTTTAAAACTATTTCCTTTTGCTAGGATCCTGCAGTTAACAGCATTCTAGTGCATTCATGTTGCTACTTATCTTTTGCTTAGTAGTAATCTTTTCATGGCTCTGCAAAATGTGGAGTCTATCTAGCTTTAAGAGCTACAGTTCCTAAGGAAAGATGCTAAATATCATGTATCCTTTAACTGCCAACTCAGCTTCCTGATATTCTGGTTTATTCTAAAAAATGTAGATTTTTGGAAACTTTCATTTAAGATGAATATATTGGCTGGTAATTATATTGTAAATCAAGCTGCCACGCTGACAGCAGTGACAAATTCTACTAGCAGTTGCAATCATCCTGGGAATAGGTGCTGCTGCCTCTAAACTGTGATCTATCTAGAGCTGGCTTCCATAATATATTTAGGAGCCCTAAAAAACCCCAAGTATTATGATCTATAAATGCTTTATTAATATCTCAGATTTTCTTTGTGATATGAAAAACATTGTAACACTATTAAATGAACCACACAACTCTAGTTAGTATAATTCTAGTTAGTATAACTCTAGTTAGTATAATTAACTAGAATTTGTGGGTTTTTTCTATTTTTTTTTGTGTATGAAATTAAAACAGCACTTATTAAAAAATTCTGTAATACGGACTTCTATCTCCACTTCAATACAGATCATTTCAGAAACACCAGAAATTTGGTTCTTAATGTCACTGCTGCACTATTCTTCTGTCGAGCGTTACTATAAAATGCAAGCTTTTTGATACAGTTACATTCATATTTCTGCTGCGCATAATGCTGTTAATAAAGACAGCTAATGCTATTTGAGGATGCAGGTCTCTAAAAGGACACATTAAACAGGTTCAGTGTGTCCTTAACAGAGGTGGCTGCAAGCAGAAAATGAGTGTTACCTTTCAGAAGTTGAAGACCAAAATTCAAATGTTCAGGAATCTGCTTTTGCCATGAAGACTGATTCTTTGAAGACGTTATGAAGGGTTCTTTGTGGATAATTTATAGAAGCAGCAAGGTATGTGTCCTGTCTTGGAAACCTCTAGCATTACATATTGAGATATAAAGTTTTCACAGTCTATAAGAATTTTGAAGTCTGAATGACTGTTAGCAGCAAGTAGCTGAATACATTGAACGAATGAATGATCTAGATTCATAACTTCTGGGCCAAAAAAAAAAAAAAAAAAAGTGCTTCAGTTCGACAATGTTTATTACTTAGGTATTATTGTCTCGGTCCACAATACCAGATTTATTTGTAACTGAAGTATTAAAGATATGCTAAAGATATTTTGGATGCAGCCATTTTCCTTATTTTAAGGAAGTTCATGGTGGCATTTTAAGGATCTAAGCTAAGACATAGAGCCTTTCAGCTATAACTTTCATTTCTGTACTCTCTGAAGCTTGATCGCATTTTTCAACCAGGGCAGTAAGAATACTACTTATATATATACAGACACAAAAATGTTTTCCCCAAGCCAGCTTGGGAAATGCGTATCCTATCACTCTCTGAGTAGCATTTGATATCTGAAGCAGCTAGTTGTAGGCTTGATATTTCTTTTGGGTAATAGTTTAACTTTAATTCAGGTAACTTTTTATATAATGACATTGCTAATGAATTTCATAATGAAGATTGTAGCTATTCTAAAACAAGCTGGCTGAAATGAAGAGCCTGACAAACTTACCTCAAAGTATACATGCCTTATGGGTATGACACGTCCATTCCTAACTCTCTTCTGTGTCAGTACAGTTTTACGCTATCTGGAACTTAACCATAATTTTCAGTTTTCTTCATGTAAGTGCAACTTACATGCTATTTTGGGGAGTTGGATATTATAAGCGATGTAATGCTCTTTGCTCTTTTGTGTGTGCATGTACACATATGTATGTCCACCCAATCAGCCACCAACCCAAAATATATATGCATATTATTTGTCTGTATGTTTTATTTATGTATATAACAAATATAAATGTATATAGCTGTTGCTATCTCACAAACCCTGGAGTTGTTTCATAAGAATTATTCAGGATATGCTGTTATTTTTGTGTTTTATGATTCTGTCAATGTAACTTTAATCAATTTATGTTTATATAACTTAAAAAATTGATTTCTAAAAAATATTTTCATAGTTTTTGACTTGTGACTACACTGTAGTTTTGTTGTATAGTAAATGTCATTTCTTGTCTTTATGACTATATATATGAATGAATGTGCATTTTTTCAGGATGTACTATTTGGGAATTTCTTCTAATGTAAAGTAGCCTACTTTTGTTATCAGTGAAGCCATTCATATTCCAAGACATAGAGCAGATGGAATCATATCCTTATTGGGAATTGGAGATTGAGGAAAATGTATACTTCAAGCAAGAAGTTCACATAAAAATTGCATTACTACTTTTTTTTTTTTTTATGGCATAAAAGACATGTAATTTTGCCACCATTGTAGCTACTGTCTGCTATTTGAGAGGAGAACAAACTTGTGGGAAGAAACTAAATAAGATTATCCAGCCTTGTAATTCTATTAGTGATCTACAGTGTTATTCTTCAAAGTGACTTGGAAAACAGTTGCGCTAGGTTCAGGAGAAAAATCTATAAAGAAAATGTCACATTATTGCTAGGTCTTCACATCTAACATTCAGTTTGTTATATCCCATACATAAAGCTAAATGTTTTCATCAAAATGACTGATGAGGACACCACTTCTAGGTTACAGGGCTAGCAACCATGGTGCCGGTAACTGGAGTGAGCGCACACAAGCCAGCGTGTGGTAACTAGTAAGTACAGAGCCAAAGAAACCAGCAAGTAGGTAAAATGATGGTCTTCTCCTTTTTGCCATGCACCAGTACTGTCCCATTAGCTGAACGGACCTGAGACACCAGATGTAACTTCCTTGATGATTGCATTTAAATGGTTCTTTATTTTACACTAAATATCAGTGCTATGCACAACCCGTTAGTTATACTGGTGTACAGCTTGGGTAAATGGCCTTTTTAAGTGTCTTTAAATGAGAAAATTTATATAGCAACCTAATTCTCAATTAGTCCCTTAATTGCTTACAACTAATAAGATCAGAAGAGGTCAGCAATGAAATGGTCCTGTCAGGTTAACAGCCAGGGAGCTCTGAGAGGTAAATCTGCTTAACGAAGGGAGTAGTGATGTGGTTTGTTCAGCTAAATTTACTTTTCAGAATTATAAAGTGGATTTTTGTAACTTTAATAGCTTATTTCATCATATTTTTACTGTTTGAAAGAGCCAGTGACTTGAAACAAAGATTTTAAAATTCACTATTGCCCAATCTCTGCTTACTCCCATGTCAGACAGTCACACAGGATACAGCCATTGGTTTTTCACTGCAGATGTTCAGTTCAGCGTTCAGATGTTTATACAGCATCTTGGAGACTTCAGTGGTTGTGAGCATCATGGACAACTTTAGACCTTACAAGATTTTAGGTATAATTTAGAAGGGCCAAGATATTTTTCTGTGATAATACTTTGAATCAGTCGTCTCCACTTGTTCTCATCCCTTCAACTTATTGTATTTGCAAGTAAAAATATGCATTAAATTTCTACTGTTGGTTTATATAAGCAATGGAAATCAGTAGTTTGGGTTTTTACCTTAGACTATATTTTTGATTACTTTTTTTTAATTGAAAGAGGTATTTTAGTATTAGGCAATATTAAATGAATATAGGTCAACAATATAGGTCAACAGCAGTAGAGAGGAAATATGGTGCCACTGATCAGACATCAGTGATAACTAAATTCTTAACAAAAACAGAAGTTTATACATAATATTTATGTTCATCACAAGTTGACAAAGTAAATAAGCATAGGGTGCAATGTATAGGCAAATAATATATTAACTTTACCTTAACTGGGTTAAACCAAAGGAAAGTTTGAGTTGGATCTTCAAAATGGTCCAGTGGCTTTAGGTGATCATGGAGATTTAATGGGACATGATCATCTAATTCCTTTGGAGCCCTTTGACTAGCCGAGAGCTGAAATTCGCAATTTGAAACAAATGCAATAGTCTGTATCCTTAATGAAGATTCTCACCACCAAAAAAAAGAAAAAGAAAAGGACCACAGGATAAAGCATACTTTGGAATGCCTATTATAAGCAGGCTTTGTGTTGCAACTGCCTCAGTAGAGTGGGTTTTTATTATGTTTTTGCCCTCACCATCCATCCTTTCTCCCCCTCCCTCCAGCCCACTTGTTTACTTGGTTATTGTGACTACCTCTGTCAAACCATTTAGCTTTGGGTCTAGAGTACTTCTGTCCACATCATGTGACTTAGAAGGCAATGTAGTTAATCTTCTTGAAGAAAACTGCTTGGGAAAAGTTTAACCATCATTTTGAAGGTCTTGCAGAAATAAAATGGTTGGAAAAAATGTTTTATATTGGAACAATATATGTATTATTTTTAAAATTATTTAAGGCTTTTTCCCCCCTTCTTACATGTTGCCTCCAATCCCTCCACCCCACAAGGGAAAAAAAATCAAAGAAAGAAGCACAGCTCTAAATCCAGCATCTATTAAGGCTAGTAAAATATATAAGAACAGAAAATACTGAATTTAGAAAGCTTTTTGCCTGTCTTTAATACTTGTAGATTATACCTATGGAAGCATATCCTGTAGGCATAGTCTTTTAGGTAGACAAGAGACTATAATGTAAGGACTTGCATAAATTACCAATCAGGAATTGTTAAAGTTGTAACTAAGTCTGAACTAAAACAAAATGTATTGCTAACTTGTGTGCATGTGGATCACACATATAACTTACATAAACCAAAATAACTTTAAATTTGTCATGCAATAATAATCTTTTACTTTTTTTAAGAGTTTCAGAATGTCATGCCTCCAAAGCAAAGGTAGAATACTTTTTATCTACCATGATTGCTACTGAGCGTAAATGCAGTGTTCAGCTCAATCATTGGTCCACATTACATCTCACTGATGCTTGAGGTTTGCAAGACTGGGTGGTTCTTTATGCTCTCCTCCAACTGTACTGAAACTCAATGAAAGCTCATGGAAGCTCCACTGTGTTATGTAGATATCAGACTGCACTACTCTAAGTAAATATATTTGGGTTTTGTAGTCTCTTTAATTTCCCATTTGATACCTTTCTTTATGTATCTATATTCTGCTAGCAGCTGTGGTACACTTTGATGCCTTTCAAAGCCGAATTCAATGCTGTTTGCTGTGGCACTAAAGATAATTAAGTGTCATAACATTTTCTATTTCTGTTTGATTTTTCTGGATCTTTGTATTAGCGTAAACTGGAATAAAGCACTGCTTACACTTCCTGTGACCTCCAGCTGAATGTCTGAGGCTAGTGAGCCTGAGATGGTTGACCTAGCCATAGCAGTCTTTGTAGACAGCTTTTCTGAAGTCACTCTTGTCCAGTTACTCACCAGCCATTCCTATTCTGGTCATTTTAGGAGCATTCCCTTCAGCTGGATCCTTTGTTCTAAGGGATTTAACTTCTTTTCCTGTGTTTTTGCAAGGTGAGACTTCCTCCACCCTAGTTACGTTGCTATCCTGCCTCATTAGGTAATGATAGACTTGTCTGTTGGCATTTTCCTTATATTTGCTTCTCTGGTAGTTTCATGTTCAAGAACAGATAAAAATTTCCAAGCTGAACCAGGGTTATAAAGCCTTTAACTGATTTCTTGCCCCATCAGACATCTAACCATGGATTCTGAGGAGGAAGAAAAAAAAGTAGTAATGTGATGTTCATTGACCGCTTCCCCTCTCTGCGAAGAATGTACTGCTGCCCCAGACAGCAGCTGCTGTGTCTGTACTCATTTCATAGGGTTGTAGCTGATACTCTGAGAAACAAGGCAAACGAGAGTCTGGTATCTTGGGCAGAATATCAGTGTCTTAGAAAATATCACAGGATAAAGTGCTAAGAAGGTGGGTTACTCTTTTATTTGGTACTTCATCAATTCAGACAGTGTAACACATGTTTTGATAGTTCCAAGGCTCACAGTTTCTTTTCATAGTGCTCCGAATTAAATGATCAGTGCATTGTTCTGAGAACAGCTAAACGTAGTAATCTCATTAATAATAATTCCCTTCATATATTAGGCACAGAGGCGTTGCTACAACCTGAATGAAACAATTTGTCTGGTTAGAATAGCTTCCAGAACAAGCTTGATGTTTTAGAGGAAGACAAATTGCTCATTGGGCTATTCTGAGAGCTATCTGCTCAATTGTGTCTTGGTAGAAAAAAAAATTCGCAGACAGGGATTTTGCTTCATCTGTCCTAGATATGGAGAGCTGATCAGACCTGAGATTTCATACTCATATGGACAAAGTGATGAAATGGCCATAATATGGCACCTAATGGAAACTCTCTTAAGAAATTATCTCTGTGCCTACCGGTAAAACCAGTTGCCTATGACATAGTTTTGACTCAATACTTTCTGTATGGTTAAGCCTGTATAACTGGAAAGAACCTTTCTGTTCTTGAGTCTAGTGTTTCTTGTTATCACCCACATCCATGCCATACAGTTCCTTTCAGAAGGGTGAGGGTAGAAATGTGTACAAGAAAACTATAGAAAGCATCTGTAGAAACTAATCTGTTCTCCCTGCCTAGCCACCTCTAGTATAAAATCTCTATAGGAAATATGTACCTGAATCGCTTCTGCTAGACCCTAGTCTTGTTTTCCAANATAATATGGAACCTAATGGAAACTCTCTTAAGGTTCTTTCTAACTGGAAAGAACCTTTGTGTTCTTGAGTCTAGTGTTTCTTGTTATCACCCACATCCATGCCATACAGTTCCTTTCAGAACGGTGAGGGTAGAAATGTGTACAAGAAAACTATAGAAAGCATCTGTAGAAACTAATCTGTTCTCCCTGCCTAGCCACCTCTAGTATAAAATCTCTATAGGAAATATGTACCTGAATCGCTTCTGCTAGACCCTAGTCTTGTTTTCCAAACTTATTACTACCTGTGTTCATTCAATTTTGAACAAGGCCTTGTATGCAAATTTTTCTTCATGATCCTTTTGAAGCCTGTCACTCTGTACAACAAGAGATCAAACGGAGGTGGGAGTTTTCTGTTGGGAGAGCAAATTATGCTTCAGAACTTCACACTTAACTTGCTAATAGTACAGCATAATTAAAGCAATAGAAATGAAATATGGACACACTTTTAAAAACTAGGAAATATCTGGTATCATTATTTGAAAGTTATTTACATGAAATGTTGAGAAAGAACATGACTTTTACTATATTTCTATGAATTTGCTTCCTAAACAGCTTTCTTTCAGATTTTTCAGTTATGTTTTCCTAAACAAACAATCCCTGAGAGCTTCTCCCACTTATAAACTAAGGTTCAAGACATCGAAGCCACCTTCTGAGAATAGGTAGTGTAAGAAACTCCCCTATTAGTGTGTCCACAGGCGACTAATGAGGTTTATGAGGTAGGGATGTGATCGAGGTGCATAGCACATCACTACAGCAAAGCTACACCTGTGGTACCTCCTGTGCCATAAAAGAAACTCTGTTCCCTCAGTGGAGAGTAGCCAGCTCCTTTCACAAAATATTTCTGCTTTAGGAACTGATTGAACATATCCAATACATTGAGAACAGAGCTTGTGGTTGGATTATATCTTGATAGGGTTAGGACAGATTTCTCTTTCTATAATATTTAATTGAATATTGCTAAGAGAGGTTTATCTTTGGTTGCCAGTGTGGCAGTTTAATATTTACCATTGCTATTAATTGGGACTGAGAGAGCATCCTAGTATTAAACGGTTCTGAAGCCTGTGTTTACTTAAGTAATATAAGTGATTTTGCCTTAGTTTGTTCTAAGCAGTATTTATAAACTATAACTTACCTTTACCTAGATTAATTATTTTAAACTTCTCCTTTCCCTCCCACACAGGATTTCTGTTGTGTAGAAATTTTATATTATTGTAACTTGGGTTTGTTCTGGTTTTGTACTGAGTATCTACAGATTGTTATTCTCATAAGCTCTGATTATGTTGCTTCACAGAAAGTCAGTAGATGGCTAATGATTTTGTGGTGTTCATTAACTGTGTATATGTAGTTTTGCATATGAATGCATAGAAATGGTTTGATGTGAGAAATTTTATTCTTGGAAATTGCCACATAGATGTATGTGATCCATTTAGCTAAATGAAAGCTAGGTGTATTTTAAGAAATGCTATTTACTGTAAAATGGTTCTATTTTTAGAAGCCATCTCTTGTAGATCGGAACATTTGATTTAAAATAAGAATCTCAATTTCTAGAAACAGTGTTTCCATTTGCAGGATATTTATCCACAAAGTGATTGAACAATGTATTTGAATTGAATTAAAGCAAATCAAGATAAATTGGATTAAACATATATGCTGTTACCTCTATTCACGATTAAAAGAGCCTTTTTCGCCCACCCTCTTTGGAAGTAAACATAATTACAGGCCATTTGTTTTTTTTATTGTACACCCAAGCTTCTACACAAAGATTTAACTGACTCTTAACTAGTTGGCTTTAAACTCTTAAATGAATACTATCTCTTCACATCACTATAAGGCAGCAGCTGACCATCCAGTTGTAAATGTACAGTTGATGATCTTACTCAAGAAACATCACCCTGTGCTGTATTAATGTCTTCAAGGAATGTTACTCAGTGCTATCAAACTGAACCTTAACTATATCCTTTTCATAATTGTTTCCATATGATATTATGTTTGCATAATTAGAAATATCCTTGCAAAAGTTTGGATTGGAGACTGCTCATTAATGACATCTAGGCAGATCTGAATAAGTATATTAAGCACCCTACTGATATAATTTCTATGATATCATCTACAAGTAAAAATTTTTTTTGTGTGGTGATGCACACAATGAAGTTTGATTTGACCAGTGATTTACCTTGAAAAAAGTGCAACAGAGAGATGTAATTAATTCTTCATCTATCCCTATTGTCTTCTTAAGACCATCACATGATCCTCTTCTGTCTTTCAGCCCTTGCTCTGCGGTATTTGTTGAAGGAAAGATGGTTCGACTTGAAGCAGCAGTGATAATGCTGATGATTTTCATTGATTTGCTGATGGTCAATATGTCTCAGTTTCAGTGACTAGCAGATATGTGAATAAAACTGAAAACTAGGTAGTTCAGGCAGACCACAGATAAGGCAATAGTGATATCTGGTATACTACACACCAACAATTAAAGAATTTTTTTTTATTTCTGTTATGAGTTTCCGTGCCTTGAGTTTCCATGTCATCAAGGTTCATGGTTAAAGGATTCATTTGAATTATGAGGTGGGTTTTTTGTTTGCTTGTTTTCTTCTAAAGGTAAGATGCTGATCAGGAATTGCTGTTATTATCAATGATTTTATCAGAAAGCCTGGACTTTCAGGGTACAAACATCTTTGTCCTATTTGCTGTATCAGTTATTTGAAGATTCAGTCTCATCACAGTCTCTGTTACAGTGAGAAACACGGTGCCTCATTCACTGATCTTCCTGGAGCAAATCTAAATTTAGAGTTACAGACATTCATTAATGGAATACTAATTTCTGTATCTTACCGACTTTTATTTCTAACTAAGGAATAAGATAACTGTCTTCCTGATCTTCAGCTGATTAAAATTATTTATATAAAACCTGAGCAAAAATGTTTCTTGAGAAAATGTTGAAAGAACAAAAAAACCCTTCTTTTTAAAACTAGTACAAAATTCCCTCCTCCCCACCCAAAGAATACATTTTGTTGCTTGTTATTAAATTAGTGAAGAATATTATTGATGACAAATAGTTGATAAATAGTTGTATCTTTTGCTAATTTCTCTTGTTGTTTAAATATTTACTTCAATATATTTGAGGTTGAACCAGAAGTGTTACCTCTTACTGTTTACTCTCTCTCTGACATTGTCAAAATGCATTAATCTTCTGACATCATCAAAGCCAGGAGATAGAGAATGATCAAATTCTCATACGACAAACAAAACAGAATCAATTCAGCTATTTATGTGGAATGTTTTCATTGTTAATCCACCAAACTGTATTCTGCTAGTTTCTGGAAAATGAGTTCTGATGATCTATCTAAAAGCTTGAGGCTTTTAATTTTAAAGGTAAAAATAAAAAGCTGATTCAGTATGTCATGCTGTCTCTGTACACTTAGCTGCAAAATTAACTGTTCTAACTTGAGCTGGAAATGTTCCAATATTCCAATAAAAATATTCTAAGAGAACATTTCACCTAAAAAATTTATTTCTTCAGGAAAAACAAACAGGATTTTGATTCTGAGAACACATGGAAGTTTTTGGCCTCACTCTCATGGAAATTTTCAGAAAATTCCAAATATCAATAGAAGGAAAGTGGGGTTTCCACAGCCAGCTGATAAGAGTTGTTTTTCTTGCATTTCAACTTGACACATTTTGGATTTGACCGTATTTCACAAAAATATTTATCTCCTTCTGATGCTAACTTTTTTTTTTTTTTTTTGGTAGTGTTTTTAGTTGTAGCCTACAGATCAATTATCTGGATGGCATAAGCAGTGGCTGCAATTATAGGTGTTTACTAATATATCCAAGGAGAATCAATATTAATTCTATTGGGAATAACAGTTTTTCATACATTCCACTAAATTACACAATGTGAATTGCAACTTTTGTAGTTTTAGTTAATCAGTAGAAAGTCATTTTAAATCAAAATATTTCTTATACCAGTTTTCTTTCTATACCAATTCATTTTCTTATTGTAAATTCTATGTGTGTGTGTGTGTATATATATATATGTGTGTGTGTGTATATATATATATGTGTGTGTGTGTATATACATATATTTATATATATATACACATAGGGGAGGTTTAAAACAATTCTTGCTGTTTTTTGTGAGTGAGAAATATAATAATCTTCTCATTAGAATATTTGTTGAAACCCTGAAAATGATTTTTAACAATGGATAATTAGGCTCCTTAATACTAGAAAAGCACTGTCCCTTGTGTGATAAGCTGACACTTGCTAATCATTATAAGGAGAAATGTCCAGGAGGGAACAGAAAAACAGACCCTTCAGTAAATAATTACTCTTCCTAAATAGCAAAGAGAAAAATGGAATAGGTGCTAAAAATGTATATGAAATAGAATTTTAAAGATTGGTTTATGGACAACTCTCTCATCTGGCATAGGCTAAATTAACAATGATTTTACAGGCAATGTAAATAAGTTGAATTCAGCTGAGAACAATTAAGTCACTGCTCTTTGTAATAGGTGAAAATTTGGTCCCTGTCTCTCTCTCTCTCTAAAGGGTCACACAAAGTATTCATATCAAATATTAAATTTCCCTTGAAATTACTGAAAGCTCCTCAACCATTAGGCACTAATACATAAATTCTAGCAACATTTTATTCAGGGGTAGAGGTCACATTTTATTGAACTCCTAAAATTTTATTAAAAGAATATTCTGCAAGGCCTGTTAAAAGCACACTCTATCATTAGATTTTATTACCAATCTGATACTTAAATGTCTTAGAGGGGTCAGGACAATTTACCTTTATATAATAATCAGTGCTCTCATCCTGTCTGCATCCTTTCTGCATCTTTGGAATTACCAAAAGGTAGTTTAACGCAAATTAACCCTTACAGTAGGTCAATGTATACAGATACCTTTTCTTTATTCAGTCCTATGCAGCCAATTCATCCACCAGTGGGTGCTCCATCATCTAGCAGCTACGATCAGAGAAATACTGAAAGTACTGAGACAAGGGATAAGTTAGAGTTGCAAAAAATATGAATTCTAAAATTTCTTCTAAATCCTGCCTGAAGAAATATCTGTAATTTCCCACGATTTGTCAATTCTATAAAAAGGAAAACTCATCTGTGAAGACAGAACACGATCTCTTATTTTCTTGTTTCGGTTACCTGCTTGAGCAGAAAATGTCACGTCATGGGTAGGTTACTTACGACGTAATAATAGAAACTTTCTTCTTTTCTGTCTCATTAGACAGCTACTCTGAGAGTCCCTCCCCCCAAAAAAAGATTTTCAGTTTTAAAAATCTTTTTAGCTATAAAATCAGAACCAAAATTAACAACTCGATTTTCAAGATCAGTATATTTTCAAGCATATATCCATGAATATATATGTGAATATTTACAGACTTATTTGGCAATTGTACATTTTGCCTAAAAGTTTTAAAACATTGTCAATATTTGGATATATAGATATGAGTCATTCTTGATGAGGTTTAAATGAATAATTACTTTCAATTTTCATATGATAATTCTGTCTCAAACTTTGTTTACAGACAGCATTTTCATTTCAACAGTCAATGCATTTTCTGTTTTTTTTCTGAAACTGCAAAATGTTTTGGTTGTTTGTCATGAATGCGTGCTGTTTATGCAGAACAATGAGTGCATTTTAGTGTTTGGGATAACTTTGATTAGAATAATCAGATGAGCCTACACACTTTCTAATGATGTTTTTAATCAGAGCAGATATTTAGCATTTTATGAATTGTTAAGGTTGGAAGAGACCCTAGGATGTCTGTACTCCCTGCTCAAAGCAGGACCAACAAGGTCATAGCATATTGATCAGGGCTTTATCCAGTTGGATTGTGAAAACCTCCAAAGATAGAGACTACACAGCCTCTCTGTTGCCTGTTCCACTGTCACACTGTCCCCAGCATGAAAATATTTTCCTAAAATCCAGTCTGAGACTCTTTTTCCATTTTTTACCCATTTCCTCTCATGTCTGCCACCAGGCAGTACTCCATCCTGGTAAACCCTTTGTAGGCACAGGCAGGCTGCTTCTATATGACCTGAAACCCTCTCTTCTCCAGATTTGACAAACCCCATTCCCTCAGTTCCTCCTCAGAAGGCCGGTGCTCCAGCCCATGTCCAGTTGAGGGCTCACTGATGAATGCTTTGAACTGGGCAGTCAAAAACTTGAGGCAGTATTCTGTGTTTGCATCAATGTAGTCCAGTTTGCATTAATATAGCCATCAGCCCTTGCTGCTGGCTCATGTTCAAGTTGTGTTTTCCAAGTTGCCTAGCCACACAGCTTCCTGCCTGTATTGCTACAAGAGGTGCTCCTCTTCCAGGGGCGAGACGCTGCATTTGTCCTTGTTGAATTTCCTGAGATTCCTGCTGGCTCATTCTTCCAGCCTCTCTAAGATGAATGACAGGCCTGTCCTTGAACACATTACCTGACTCTGTCCTGATTTGTTTCATCTGCAACCTTAATGAGAGTGAGTTCTATCGCTTTCTCTATGTCGTTGAGGAAGATTTTAAAATGGAGAGGTCCCAGGATAGAGTCTTTCAGCTCATAACATTTTTTTTTGGGGGGGGGGGGGGGTGAGGGAAGAGGAAAGCACTGAGAACTGTGCAAATGAGATTTAATCCTTGTCACATGCCTAAGAGTCAGCTTACAGTGATGGTTTCTGGTCAGGGTCCTGGATGTACCAGCAGGCCCCAATTGCCCTGTCTTGTCTCAGCTAGGACCTCCACCCCACATAGCCTTGGCACGTTGGTCTAGGAGCTAAATTTGGACTCAGGCTGGAGCACCTACCTGAACTGGGCAATGGATATGCCTCTGACCAGCCTTGTCTCCCACTATTCTTGACTCTGGCCCTGACACATGAACTTGGGACTGTTCATGACACCTATCACTGCCTCCAATGCCAGCTTTGCTTGTGTGCAGGGGCAGGGTGGGACACACTTTGCTGTGGAGGGCACTGAGTTGAGTACCCTCGACTCCTGGCTTGTCCTCACTCATAGAGCAGCCTTGTTCTTGCTGTTTCTTGGTAGGTGTTTTGTTTATCATTTAGCTCTGAAATATAATGCTGTAAGACACAGGATCTTAGGATCTTTGTTCACTAAGGTCTCCACAGTTCATGCCACAATCTTCTGTAGCCTGTGACGGAGGTCAGTGTGAAGCGCAGATATAGACATGGGGAGCCCCACCTTTAAAATTATGTTACAGTTTGATAGACTAGGTTGCACATTCGTCACTGACACCATAAAACTTGCTTTATCTAGAATAGGATGTACATTTTTAAAATGTAATAGTATTAATTTCTTGCATCTTTCCAGTATTTTTGTGCTGTTGCCCTTTGTGTGACCCATGCTAAAAGAAATGTAAACATTTTCTCAAAATAATATTCAGAAATGCATGTTTTTTTCTTACAATTTTTCTGCCTTGAAGCCTATTTCATGCTCTTTTCTCTTTTGAACAATACAAGTGAAAAAAATGGCAAGCCTATTTTTGTCCAACTTCCTCTATACAATCAATTGTGAATAAAATGTATAAGTGGATTTCCAGTATTAAGAATATATATTGTGAATGGGATCGCTTCATTCACTTTTATAACAGTTTTCATAGTTGTCATGCTTGGAACTTATTTTCCATTTGATCTGATTGCAAAATATGACATTGCAGTTAATGCTCAAATCATGGTATGCCAGAGAGACCTAGGAACTAACATCCTGATTTCAAGAAGCTACTGAAAGGTGCTTACAAACACTGACCTTTTCTCTATCATCACTGACATCCATGACTCAGCTTAGTAAACAAAGCACTTTTTGCTTCCAAGATTTTGAAGTGTGATTAAACCAATTTTCTTTTGTCTCTAGGACAGAAGTGATTATATTGCATGGTTTTGTTTCCTGCAGCAAAGTAATTTTCTGCATGACCAGCAATAATGTAATATGGGAGATTTTTATAAGGGGCAATTATTTTTAAAATTAAACTTTAAACAGAATGCAGATTGTAATAATATGGCAGAGATGTGCATGAAATTATTGAGCACCTTTTAAAGTTGTTAACATTGCACTGTAGTCTCAGATGAATCACAGTAGTCCAGGAATGCCAGAACCATAATCAATCTTCTTCCTTTCCATCCAAAACTGAGATACTTCAGGCCCAAATTCCCACATTTATATTTTTATGGAGAGTATTTAGACAGTCCGGGAGATTTGGCAGAAATATAGTGTTAGAATAATATAAGCATTAGAAAACAAAATTCCTAAGCCAAGGATTCTTAATGTCTAACCATCCACCTCATTTATGCTGAAGCCAGAGGCTGTAGAGAACATGCTCAGGTACTTTGTAGATATCTTGGTCTGGCAGTATATAGCTACTCAGAGGATGAAGCGACTGATTCTGGCTTTGTAGCAATGGATGTAACTTGCATTAGCACTATAAGATAATCTTCATAGCCTCTTTGGGTATCTAATCTAACACTAATCAGTGTTCTCTACATTTATTTTATAGAATCAGTTATTTACAAAATGTGTTTAATATGTGATTTCACAGAATCACAGAATGGTTAAGGTTGGAAGGGACCTCTAGATATCATCTAGTCCAACCTCCCTGCTCCAGCAGGGACACCTAGAGCATGTGGCACAGGGTGGCATCCAGGCAGGTTTGGAAGATATACGACATCCTTATTGGATGTTTGAAAATGTGAAGACATTTCTACTGGAAAAATCACCTCTTCCCATTTTTAGTGCATGTTCCACTGCATTGGTCTATTGCACTCTAACCCTCTCTTTTTGGATTTATTTTTGTTTTAGTAATATTTACCATGAGGAAGAAGCCCTGCAAAAAGGATATGCATATCTTAAGATTACAAAAAATCAAATAAAATAAAATAAAATAAAATAAAATAAAATAAAATAAAATAAAATTGTTGGTAAATATACACCCAATAATTCACAGCAATGAGTTAATGGTCCTTAGCTTAGTTCATATGACTATTAGCATATTCATGACCACAATGAGTCTTTACTACGCAGTCACTCTTAGATTAGGAAGCATAAGCTTTGCTGTCTTTCCGTTCCTGGTTTTGTTTGTGTGTTTTCTTTACCATTGTCTACCTTTTCATACCTTTGTTTCACCTCTTGAATCCTAGAGCTGTTAGTGTCTCAAGCATCTCACCTTTATGTTTTATTCTTCTAATTTTGCATGGTTCTAGTATATCTGAGTCAAGATCATACAGCTGGGATGCATCAAATCAAGGCCTGGATCACAGATATCTGAAACCCTGTGCTAGGAGGTGTGGAGGGATTCAAGAAAAGTGTATTTAATAGATATGACTAGTTTCTTTCCACTGGTTGCATTTCTCAAAACTTCACTATAAGGTAGAAAGCTGGCCCCAAATGTTAATGATTGTTTTCTAGTATCTAGTATCTAATTACAGCTACTATCAGATAGTCCTTAACAGTGGTGTTAGAAACAACTAAGGCCTATTTTGGAGTTAGAATAGATGATCTCCAAATGTTCCTTCCAACCTCAACAACTTTGTAATTTCATGATTACTACTGAGTATCTGTTTCTAAATCAGCCTTCATATCAAAGCGAATATCAACAATGAACAATTCCATGTACAGTTTAAAATAATTGTTTTATGAAAAACATCTCCTCAACTGCTGAAAATCTTTTTTTATGCTGTCAACTTAATTATTGATGATTATAATATTTCATAGTCAATGATATCATTGATGTATCATATTTAGTTATTTTGATATTTAGTTCTTTTGCTTCGGTGTTTACCAAGGGCAGCCCTTCAGAGTCCCAGGCCCTAGGGACAAGAGAAGAAGCCAGGAGAAAGGAAGACTTGCCCTGAGTAGAGGAAGATTGGGTCAGAGAGCACCTAAGGCACCTTGATACCAACAAATCCATGGGCACCCCAGAATGCTGTGAGAGCTGGCGGATGTCATGGCTAAGCCGCTCTCCATCATCTTGGAAAAATCCTGGAGAACGGGGGAGGTGCCGGAAGACTGGAAGAAGGCCAATGTTATGCCAGTCTTCAAAAAAGGCAAGAAGGAGGACCCGGCCAACTACAGGCCGATCAGCCTCACCTCCGTACCTGGAAAAGTGATGGAACGGCTCATCCTGGCCATTGTCTGCATGGACATGGGGGACAAGGTGCTCAAGACTAGTCAGCATGGATTCACCAAGGGGAAATCATGCTTGACTAATCTGATAGCCTTCTATGATGGGATGACCGGCTGGATAGATGAGAGGAGAGCGGTGGATGTCATCTACCTTGACTTCACCAAGGCTTTTGACACCGTCCCTCACAACATCCTCCTGGACAAGCTCCGGAGGTGTGGGCTGGATGAGTGGTCGGTGAGGTGGATTGGGAATTGGTTAGATGGCAGAGCTCAGAGGGTGGTGATCAGCGGTGCAGAGTCTAGTTGGAGGCCTGTGTTGAGCGGAGTCCCCCAGGGGTCAGTCCTCGGTCCAGTCCTGTTCAATTTATTCATCAACGATCTGGATGAAGGCACAGAGTGCTCCCTCAGCAAGTTTGCAGATGATATGAAGCTGGGAGGAGTAGCGGATACTCCAGAGGGCTGTGCTGCCATCCAGAGGGACCTGGACAGACTAGACAACTGGGCGGTCAAAAACCTCGTGAAATTCAACAAGGCCAAGTGCATGGTCCTGCACCTGGGGAGGAATAACCCTAGACACCAGTACAGGCTGGGGACCGACCTGCTGGAGAGCAGCTCTGCAGAGAGGGGCCTTGTTCGTCATGGTGGATGACAAGTTGACCATGAGGCAGCAGTGTGCCCTCGTGGCCAAGAAGGCCAATGGCATCCTGGGATGCATTAAGAGGAGCATCTCCAGCAGGTCAAGAGAGGGGATCTTACCCCTCTACTCAGCCCTGGTGAGGCCACATCTGGGGTAATGTGTCCAGTTCTGGGCCCCACAGTACAAGAGGGATGTGGAGCTGCTGGAGAGAGTCCAGCGCAGGGTGACTAGGATGATCAGGGGCCTGGAACATCTGCCCTATGAGGAGAGGCTGAGGGAGCTGGGCTTGTTCAGCCTGGAGAAGAGGAGGCTGAGAGGGGATCTGATCTGTGTCTATAAGTACCTCAAGGGAGGCAGGGAGGAGGATGGGGCTGGCCTCTTTTCACTGGTGGTCACTGACAGAACCAGAGGAAATGGCCACAAACTGAGGCATAAAAAGTTCCACGGGAACTTAAGGAAGAACTTCTTGACAGTGAGGGTGACAGAGCACTGGAACAGGCTGCCCAGAGAGGTTGTGGAGTCTCCTTCTCTGGAGATCTTCAAGACCCGCTTGGATGCAGCCCTGTGCCACATGCTCTAGGTGGCCCTGCGTGTGCAGGGAGGTTGGACTAGATGACCTCTGGAGGTCCCTTCCAACCTTAGGCATTCTATGATTCTATGATATTTGATGCTAAAGACTATAGCTATAGTTAGATTATAGACTATAGACAAACTGTATAATTAGCAAGACAGTACATTCAAAATATTATTCTGAAGTTTAAATTGAGCTTCATGTCCTGTCCTGACTTGAATGATGGCACTATGAAGATAAAATTGCATCTTTTTTGATAAGTTATATATATTCTATAAATCTTTTTTCAGTAATTTCTATTTTATTGAAATTATGAAGTGAGTAAATTTCAGGCTTCTAAATTGTTGCTTGATTTGTGTATCTCCTAAGTTATAATTTCAACAGACCTGAAAAGTCTCTTCATGTATTTTCATGCTTAATTAAAGAACAAAGTTTTTTGAAGGCATGATATCAAAGGCATTTTGATTTCTCAGAGTTTGTTTAATATTCTCTCTCTTTTTTAAGTTTTTAATTGGGTAATTTTATTATGTGGAATTTAAAAAATTGAACTGCTTTATGAATATTAAATTACTGTATATTCAAAGCTCTATTTCATTTCATATTTCTTTATTTTCCTGTACCTAATGCAACCTTCAGTTCATGAAACTGTGTTGCCTCAGCAAAAGACAGCGAGCATATGCTTAACTTTGCTTACAACAAATATTTTCATAAGGAAATTTCAGGATGCTTTAGCCCTGGAACAGCTTTTCTAGAGGGGGTGCAGAAATCCTCACCTTGGAGATTTTCAAAGCTTGACTTAAATAAGACTCTGAACAACATCATATAATTTTGAAGAGAGCTTTACTGTGAGCAAGCTATTGGACTAGTACCTTCAGAAGGCTCTTCCAAACAAAATTATTCTAAGGTTCTATTATTTATGTTCTCAGGTCTTTATTTATTTCTTTCTTTTTTTTTCCTTCAGTCAGACTGATGTATTTCCTTGTTGTAAATGACAATCACAACCCTAGTTTGAAGTTGTATATGAGGGCTGCATATGCCTCTCCTTTGAGCCCCTTTCTTAGCAGAGTGATTAAGTACTAGACAGAAGATTGAGTTCTGTGTTGCTTGTATTTCCTAGGACCAGACATGATGATTTCTTCCCTCTTCATGCTGTAGCAAATCTGGAATTTTGGGAAGACAACTCCAAAATTGTTTTAGAAAAGACAAAGAAAGACTGAAAGGATGGAGACCAGTTTATCAAGAAAGAATCAAAAAGAAATTCTAAGGTAGGATGTTAATTTTGTTAGGATTAGGGTCTGGTGCTATTCAAAAAGTGCAAAGAAAAAAAAAGTGCAATACTGGCTGTAATCTGTGGTTGGACAGTGCCAGGAACATTACAGAATCACAGAATCACAGAATTGTTAGGGTTGGCCGGGAGCTCTAGAGATGATCTAGTCCAACCCCCCTGCTCCAGCAGGGACACCTAGAGCATGTGGCACAGGGTGGCATCCAGGCGGGGTTTGAAGAAGGAGACTCCGCAGCCTCTCTGGGCAGCAATTTGGGCCTCTTTTCCCTGTTTTGAGCAGCTTTAAATGTTCAGTACCAAACTAACTTCTGCACTGCAACCACAGTTAAGAGTATTTGCAATTACAGAATTATGAAAATACAGACTAAAGAAGAGCTTGGTAAAAACTGCACATTGACTGAAGATAAAAATCTCAAACTGTAAAATAATGTTTGGAAAGAAGTAATGGAACTACAGCTATACTAAAGTACAGTGCACCTGATGCAAGGAAATCTCTTCTGGGGAAGTAATCTATGCCAGTAGCATATGTAGCAGTATATTATCATAAGTCTTTTCCATCTCTGTGATTCTCATACATGTGAATGAGTATTTTACATAGCTGAGTAAATGCTTGCAGCATTACACTTATATTCCATTTCTGTTTTACAATAAGTTGGTATTTATTATCCACAGAGCTTTGTGGATACACTTTATCAGAAAAACTTTAATACAAGTATTCATTTAGTTGAATGAATGGTGTTTGTATTTTGATATGATTCCTGAAGCTTTTTTTCCTAACTTGTATAGTAAGGAGATAACTATCCATCTTTTTAATCTTTCCTGTCACTAGTTATATTGAATCTATTAGTCACCCACCTAAGCTAGCATCTGGTAATAAACTGAAAGGTTCAGATACTGTGGCTACTTAAAGGTTTTTCCCTCTATATTGTCCTTCAGCTCTTTCCAAACAATTGGTTTATTTCTCTCATTGACCTGCAGTATAGTCGCATTACTTTGAAATAATAGTACTTTACCAAGAAAAAGAAGCCTGTTACCTTTTAACAGTCCATAGAAAGGGATAGTTTTTGTCACATCAATAGTTTAGAGCCTACCTATGTGTCCCTTATAGAAGTACAAAGGTATTTGTGTTTCATTTATACTGACTTCTGTGAGAGCTATTAAAAAAAATCTGGGTTTGCAAAAGCTTGTTTTAGACTTTGTGTCAGTAAACAATTATTCAGCATCATATTAAGGATCAGTGATACATCAGATTTACTGTATAAGTAGCACTTGTTTCTACCAATACTCCCTATTGTTCCTTTTTTTTTCCTTCAGTTATTAGCATGGTGTCTAATTCCCTGTGGTTCACTGAACATGCTATTGTCAAGTAGAGCAATATGGTCTGTGGTTATCTGTGTTATGGGTTACTCCCACAACAGCAAAAGCAGCAGTGAGCTAATGTATTCTGTTCCAGTGCCTAGTTTAATAAAGAAGCATCTCATCTGTAGAAGACTATGGAATCACAGAATAACTCATGCTGAAAGAGATGTCAGGAGGTATCTGGCCCAATCTCCTTTTGGGACGGATGTGCTCCTTGCCCAGCCTGACCTGACCTCCCACACATAGCCCTATTTAGGTGTTAATCACCAGTGACTTCATCTGATCAAGGTATTTGCCTTCCCAAATCTCTCCCGCCTCTATCCACTGAACATTAACCATATCGCTGGGATATGTTCTGATGACCTCTGGGGAGAGAGATAACAACTGCGCAACAGCCGAGAACTAACAGTGTCAGCAAAAATTTGGCTGATATGAGAAGATGACTATAAATCAATCATTCCATAAATAGGGAGAAAGACCCACAGCCTGTTGAACTCTCCTTGCAGGGCAGCAGGCTGCGTGTCATGATCTCCTCTTGAGCAGGGATCTCTCCTCTCAAGGTTACTCCTCAAGCTTGAGAAATCCCTTACCAGAAACAGATCCACAATAAGTGAACATAGCATGCAAAAATTTTATAGCACTTGGTAAGTTTTACTGATTTGTAACAAGGATTAATTGTGAACATAATCTATTAGACTCAACAGGAGTGTCTCCCTGGTAAGTTCGTAGGAACTTGTCCTCTATGCAGTAAATAGCTGTGACCTTGCCATAGAATATTGCTGAAACCACTGTCCATGTCAATAAAACATATTATTATTTTTCTCGTACAAGAAGGGCATTACATCATGTGCCCCACACCACTTGTTCCGTGACAGCTGCTAAACGAATGGTCAGTTATGAGATCAGATCAAGGTGCTCAAGACTTTGTCCAGTTGGGTTGTGAAAGCTTCCAAGGATAGAGTCAGCACAGCATCCCTGTGCTGGCTATTCCACAGATTTACTATCCTCAACATGAAAATACATTTCTTGATATCCAAACTGCATCTCCTTGGTTTCAGCTTATGCTCATTGTCTCTCTTCCAAGAGGCAACACCATGAAAAATCTGGCTCTGTTGTCTTGTGGACCTTCTTGCAGATGGTAGCAGACTGCTGTTAGGTGTCACTGTAGCCATCTTTTCTCTAGGCTGAACAAGCCTGTCCCTCAACTTCTCACAAGGCAGGCCCTCTGGTCCACTTCAGAGCCCTCCAATGGTTTCACTGCAGCTACTCGGTAACCTCTTTGCACTGGGGGGCCCAAAACTGGACACTATTCTAGATGAGGTTTTGGAATTGCTTGAGTACAAACTGTAGTCACTTCCCTCAATTTCAGTCTGTGCTGTATAAATACAGCCCAGGATGCTGTTGGCCTTCCTTGTTTTAGCACAAGCAGTGGGCTTATGTTCAAGTTGTGTTTGCGAAGTTGCCCAGCACCTTTTTGCAGAACTGCTGCCCAGCCATGCAGCTCCCTGCCTCTGTCTCTGAAAGGGATGCTCCTCTCCCAGGGGCAGGGCTTTGCATTTATTCTTGTTGAATTTCATAAGATTCCTGTGACTCATTCCTCTAGTCTCTAAGATGAATGGCAGCCCCTCCCTTCATCTGCAACCTTAATGAGAGTGAGTTCTGCCACTTTTTCGAGGTCATTGACAAAGATATCAAACTGGAAAGGTCCCAGGATAGAGTTCCTCGTTTGCAGGAACTTGTACCTGCCTTTATCGAACTTCATGAGGTGCCTCTGCCCATCTCTCCAGCCTGTCTGAATGGCACCAGGGCCCTCTGGTGTACTGGCTTGTCCTCCCAGGACTGACATCGGCAAACTTGCCAGAGATGCTCTCTGTGCTTTCGTCCATGTCACTGATGTTAAACAGTGCTTGTTGCACTGATAATAGCATTATGCTGTGGGTACATCAGATCGTTAAGAAATTACTTCCCATCTAAACTTTTTTTATACTATTTATAATATTTACATGATATCAAAATGTAAGGAAAATCCTTCCTCTACAGGACTCCTTAGTATTTTTCGTCTTTTATGAGAAAGAAAAGGAAAAGTAGCTGCAGTTATTAGCTCTGTGTGTGTGGTTTTTTTGTTTTGTTTTTTTGGGTTTTTTTTTTGGAGGGGGATGGATAACAAGAGATGGTATTTCTTTTTAAGTAGGTTTATTCTCTTTACACAGGCTGGTCAAAAAACTTTGGGAACTTTGGGAAGTAGTTTATAGATCTGGGGCTGAGGAATGATAATAAGTAAGCTTCATTAATTATGAAGCATTCAGAAAATTGGATGTGAAATTATTCACTTATTAGTCTTTGGGCAAAATTCCTCATTTTGAATAAGCTAGAAATATCTGAAAACAATGTAATAACTTATATAACTATTTTCAAATTATTTCTTTTTCTTCACAGAAAGTTCATGTTGTCTTTTTATCTCACTTCATTCAAATTCTGAAGGAAATTTAAAGTGAAATAAAACAGATTTGGATAGATAAGCTGTGGGAAAAATATTTGTGAAATTTCCAATTGTGGAACTTTAAAAGTATAAAAGCAAATTCCACAAAGGGCAACTGATCCTAGTCTCTTTTTAGTTCCCAGATTGTTAATCATTTTTACTTATTTTTGAATTAGAAAGAAAGAATTTGTGTTCTTTTATATTTTTAAAGGGTCACATGAAGCAGTCTTTCCTTGATCTTGACCATAGCCCAGTAAAGGGATGAAATGGTGAAGATGAATGATGAAGAGATGGAGTGTGGGGGCAGGGGGGAACAATTTCATTATTCTTATTTTTTCCCCTGTATATATGTGTAGAATTTGCAAAGAAATAAAAATAGTGTGGAAATTATTTATTGATTCAATATATTTATTTTGTTAATGCTTTAATGTTAATTTGACTTTTCACTCAAATCCATATTTCTCTCTTTCTGAGGAGAATTTATTTTTCAGTCATGATGGCAATGTGTGCTATTATGTTAGACTTTCTGCCAATGACTGTGAGTTCAAACTGTGCTTTTATGAGGAAATTTCTAGTGCTAGGAAGAGACTTTTATGTTGTGTTTTGAGTTCAATTTTGCAGAAATACAAGCAAAATAGAATATGGTTATTATTATAAATATATTATTATTATAAACTTGCTGTCATTGTTACTAAGATTATTACTAAAGAATACTATTATTTTACTTAGAGAATCAAAGATTTGAAGTGGAAACATGAAAATTCAATTTATGCCAGATTCTGTACTACAATGAATACAGATCTGTGAATATTTTGAGAGTTGATGAATTGAAATATACCAATGGAAGCTTATGATATATTTGGAGCTTTAAATTAAAGCACTACAGATAAGCCAATATTAAAAAAAATCTAAATGATTTTTACTGGTTTTTACTTATAAATAGTATTACTATGTTATGTGTGGCGAGCATCATTTTAAAATAGGCTGCAAGACTTCATAACAAACGAATGTACAATAATAGCCTCATAGTCATATGTAGTATGAAAGTTAGAAAGCTTTGTTTTTGTTACCAATTTCTTTTAACATTCTTGATATTATCTAGGTGTCCATAAGCATATGTTAGTTTACTCTTTGCAGCAGTCCAATAGCCACCGTACTAGGGAAAATGCGGATGGACTGGAGGAGTTCCTTTTTCTAGAACTTACAACCCTAGTATAAAACAGGAGGTAGCACTTGGATGCAACCCATTTGAACAAAGAAACAGATGATTTGATTCATTTCAACGATTTCTATACAGAGAGAAAGCCCATTTGAAAGTTTAATGGAAGTGTTAGCACCTAAATGATAACTTGCAGCAGAAATACATAGAGAGAAAATGTGGAAATCACTTAGTAAGTGACAAAATCATAATTTGTTCCTTTCCCTTAATACACTGCACATAGTTTATCTACTCCATTGCTCTTAATGCAGTGTAGAGAACAAAAGTTCAGGGCATAATAGATTAATGAGACATTTGTAGCAATATAAATGAGGAACTTTTAGCAGATATACATTACTGTAATCTACAAGATGGATTAATGTAATTTCTGTTTGCTGCCTCAGATTTAATTCGTCAGTGTTTCTAGGAGAAAATGCATTACTGAGAATATGCTTCAAGAGAATTTTGGAATATGGTTATATTAGAAATGTATAACTGGAGACATTTATTATAAATACAGAGCCTAATTCCATAAAACACTAAAGCAGCTTCCTAATGGACAACAGGTGAAGTACTGTCATATCTGTGCCTAGGTCTTGGAGAACAAGTGATAAAAAAAGTATGAAACTACTCGTGGTAAAAATTTTGGAGTTCTAAAACTGTGTTTTGTTTCCTTCATTATATTTCTATCATTGATTTGATCACTATTTAAAACTTCCATTTGAATGTTTTCTGTGTTGATCTTCTCAAATTATCAAATTAAAATAAGTTAAAAAAATAAAAAATATATTACTCATTATAAGATGCAGCGAAATAGTCGTAGCATATAGCTGATAATACTTAGCTGTATGATAAGCTCCAGTTTCAGAGAGGATTTAAGAACGTGATTAAATACTTACCTGAATAGGAATGGAATTATACAAGTGCTTAAATTCCATTGTTGTTTTCCTCTCTTAATCTTTCAGTATATTAGGCCTGAATAATGTTACTTTAAATATTTTGTCAATTTACCATTTACTATTCTCTTTTGAGATAAGAAAAAAGAGAAATGAGGCAAAACTTCAGGGCAGTATTGTAAAAGTGAATTTAATTTATGAATACAATAAAATAGTAAAAGCTTCCTTATTTTAGGGAATTCAGGCTAATGTAAAAGATAGGAAGCAAAGTAAGCTATGCATAATGAGAGCTTAAGTTACAAGGTCGTTGTTCTTTCAATTTGGCTCTTACCTCCCAAAACCCATCTCTGTAGTAGTAGTTGCTATAAGTGACGCTTTCAAATGGCTCCTTAAGTTTGAACAGTTTTATATAAAAATAAATGTCATCTGCGATAAGGATGATGATAGTACCATTTCTGTGCTGGTAATAATTTAAATGGTTAAACAATATAGTTAGGTCATTATAAAATGTAAAAGACACAAGGCTAAAAAGATCAAAGACAGTATTTCACCAGAAGTGGAAGAATAAATTGTTTCCCAGTGCCTTTCTGTTCTCTTCCCAGGTAAAGCAATTGCGACAGCAGGAGCAGAAGTTTGTAATAGGATAGAAAAAATGAAATCTCTTTGTAACATTCAGATTCATTGTGTTGTCTCTCTAGGCAGTGAAGGAAGAAACAAAAATTTTAGAGAAAGCTGTTCTTATTGCCAAGATCTTGAGGTATGGCAGCTGTGTGAATTTCTTATTTGCAAGTAAATGAATATTAACATTTTAATAATATATGAATATCGGAATCTAGACTTTGAATGTCACTCAAGTGAGTGCATCGCTCCACTTAACCTTTTAAAAGATGAGTTCTTTTCTTCATTAGCATGCCAGGTTCACATCATTCTTTTTGATATGCAAAAAAGTCTAGAAAAATTCAGGAGGAAAAAAAATGAAAAAGAATCTGAGTGTTCTTATGCACAAAAACTCTAATGGAAATTAATGTATAACTTTACGTTTTCTAACTAAAATACTAAAAGATTTTCTTCAAAGATTATCTTAAGGAAAAATAATTTAAAAAGTTTTTGGGTGATTATATATTGCATGTTTATATTTTTTTTTCACCTCTTTCCCTTTTCTTGAGTTCATATAATAAAAAAGCAAAAAAGCCTGTAAGCATCCAGATTTTTCTAATCTGGAGTATTTTATGCAATCTAGATCAGAAGGTATAATTCTTGAAAATATTCTCTGGCTGCTTTTTATAGGAGCCTTTGAACAAAAAGGGATTGCACAATCTGAAATATCTGTATAATGTTTTGGTGCATTATGTGTAGTTTTAATCAGGGATGCTAATCAGAGGAACAATAGCAATTTGAATTTTTTCTATACTTTGGAAAGCAAGAAAAATGAAATCTTATACTGATGAGTCATATGGGGATTGTAAATTACAGTTCCATAAGAGGTAATGTAAGGTAGGACAAGACCTTATCATTAACTTTAAATATATTTCCAGACTTTATCCCATTCATTGTTAAGACAACCTTCCAGAAGATATCCAAATGATATCAAAACTTGCAATGGAAAGGAGGAGACTGTTTTGTTGATTAGAAACGTAACAAAATGACAGCTTTTATTACTGCAGAAATCTCAGCTGATTTCCCCTTCCCTATTTGCTTTCAAATGAAGATAAGAGAGTGTAGTAATCATTGCGTTTGATGCAGGGCGTAGTACTTCTCAATACTTATTCCTCTGAGAGTCACTTACTAACAGTAACCAACTGGAAGACAAGTGAAAGTGGGGGAAAAAGGAACAGATTGCTCTGCCGTTCTTGAATCACATGTCAGGCATGACCGAGCCATCCTCGAACTCTGATTTCAGTACTGAAAGGAAAAAAAAAAACTGCAACTTCCTAGGAAGGGGGGCTGCTATTCAGCTGTTTTACTTTACACCTCAGTGCTCCTACTGCAGTCTTGAGCTAAGGTAAGAAAAGACAGTGCACCACTGTTTTGTCTATCATCCAATTTTGAACATACATGAGCCAATGGGCCAGAAGGGAGATGCCTCTGGCACAGCTGTCACACTCACCCTATCCTTCTTTCCGTAGTTGTATTTCAATGTAGAAAGCCTTAAAGTTATCACTGAACAAATTTCAACCTACAGGAATAAATTTAGTATAGTCAGTTTTGAAATCTTTCATCTGATTATATTCATCTACATTTTGATACGAATTTCAAGATGACTTACAATTACTTTTCTTCTTTCCTAAGTATGAACATGATCCTATGAGATATTCTTGTAAGGAAAAAAAAATGACTTGTAATACCTCCAGATAATCCTGTAAGTTTTCACTGGGCTGCTGTTAATTGGATGAAGAAGAGGTGTTCAGATGTTTGTTTTTTTGTCTGTTTTTCTAATTTTGAAGATAATCTATAACCACGTGGTAATAATGGCCCCAATTCAGAACATCTGTGTTGAACTTTCTTCATAGCTTTATGTAACATAATCTTATTTTTCCTTAAGATACGTTCCTATTATCTTTAATTGGTCTATAGGGTAAAATTGTTCTTAATTAAGACATTTTATATGAATACTATTTAAATGAATAGTGTGACTTCCTGATTCTAGTCACTAGATAAAGTTATGCAGTAAAACCTTTATGTAACTAAGTATGCTCTGTGTTGAACAATTCTAGTTTCCCAGTGTCAAATAAAGAGCTCTTAGGGCAGAGTGCAGGACCTGGAAAAGACTAGTGTCCTATGCTCTGTTACAACCTTGCAGCTTGCAGCGCTCTATGGTTAAAGGATTTCCTGAGCTTTGTCATTGTACTGATTGTCATAGGCCTAGAGATTTCTGTAGTAAATTGACAGTCAGGAATAAGTGGCTATTTTGTGCAAAGCCAGTGAAGTATTACCTTAGAATAGAATACAACATAGAAGAGTATAGGCACGGAAGGACAGCAGAGGCCTTCACTGGACAGGTAAAGGAAGACATTGGATACTCCAGGACTATAAAACAGTTTTCTAATGGGCAGCAATTCATCAGAAAAGGAGTGTCATTTGGGGAGTTTTAGGGGTAAAACAAGAAACAAAGAACAAGTATCCCACATAAGCAACACACACCTTAGTGAATTTGGGTATTTTGTGGACATATATGTATATGTACATAAACACACCCATATACATACTATATATATGATAATGCTGACTAGTGGGGGAAAAGAAAATCAGATGGAGCATGTTAGCAAACATTATAATGACTCCAAACAGATCCTAGAGCAAGGAGGATGAAACCATAGCATCATACACCTCCTGCAGAGGGACTCAAGATATTGCTAATACACTGGTCATTCCCTGCTCTTCCCCACCTGAAGTCATTGAGCCTGAGACCCAGAGCAACAGTGAAAGGGTGAACATAACATCAAAGAAAAGAGAGGATACTAGGAGGTTTGTGCACTTGAAGTGTTAGTAACAATACAAATGAATTTTAAAAATTCTTTGTTTATTCTCTCAAGATTTAATTACGCTAATAATAAATTTTTGGCTTCACATACAAAATGTATTCCTCTTGCAAATTAGTAGCAGCAGCTGAGTTTTATACATAAGATATGGTGATTGTGAGTGCTGCAGGAGCTGAATTATAGAACCCAATTTTTAGACTGGAAGACTAGTCATCCTTTTTTAGATAGCCTAACAGCACTGAGTGACTTTTGAAACAAAAGATAGTTTGAACATGAATGTTCTATGTAAAACTGATGTAGAGAATGAAGGACCTAAATGCTACCCTTTCAGCTTCGGTCTGGACAGTAACTTATGCCTATTTGAACCAGTAGAATTAAATGCCATTTGAAGTAGACTGTACAGATCTTCCCAGTAATATTCCAGTTTCTAATATGAACTGTGATTAAAAAAACAAAAAGCCAGAAATCTTATCCATTGGTAGTTCCCAAAAGTAGTTTAATAGAAGAAAACTATTTTGAATAATAAAACACCACTTTATTTTTACAAAGATTTGGGGATTTTTAATCTTTGAATTCTAAAGTACTTCTGCCTTTTTTTTATATATACAAAATTCTATCACTGCCAGAGAATTAACCCTGCATTTTGGGGAATTCAGGGAGTCAGTTGCTTGAAATTCCCAGATGACTTCAAATGCCTTCTTTACAATATTGTCTTTATGCAAATGTTGCTCAGGAAGAGTGGAGAAGCAAAAGAATACGTTAACTCATTTTACTTTTTTAGAATGACTTAAGTATTTCAGCAAAAGTTTACACAGGTATGACATAAACTTCTGTTTTCCGTGGGTAGACAATGCCATTTTTAGAGGAGTGTGTGGTATGTAAATCTTCTACTGGCTCCTCTAGATATGAGACGTAAAGTTATTCTACATGTAGAGCCTCTAGTAACATTAAGATGGTCCCATAAGCAGGTAAGATGTTAATGGGTGATCATTTGCTTGAATTAATATAGTGAGATAAGCAAGACTGTTCATCATCACAGTTATTGGTCAAAGTCTGTGTGTAAAAGTCTGTGTTAATTGACAGTTTAGCCAACTTTTGGGGGCTGTGTTAGAAAGCTGAATTGTTCTTCAGTTGTAAAACTGTAGTTTGGAGTATGGATCTTCTTAAATACTTCTAGTTCTGATTCCCAATTATGCTGCCAGCCTGTTTGAAACACTAAGGGATATTGGCACAGCATTATTATCCGGGTATTTGATCTAAAAGCTATTTTATATTAAAATATGTGTTTAAACAGCTAATCTTTGCATGTTTTCATAAGTGTCTTTTGGACCTAGATTGCCCACTGCTTTGTTACTTATTAAAATGTTACTATAGGTTATTAAACCCTTCTCTGCATTAAAGGCGAGGTAGAATTTTATCTATGATTGAGGAAAGCAGCAAGAAATCACAAGTGCAGCCTGTAATATAGAATTTTGTGCTTTTTGTGTTACTATAGAACTGCATGAGGAAAATGACCAGGGGTATATATATAAGTAATCAACTGCATGCTGTTTGCTGTGTTTGTCCGCAGGTGAGATTCGCAGTCCCCACTCTTGGTGTTAAGTGCGTAGATGTGGGAAGGGAACTTTTTGGTACGCTGGTTTCCTAATGTCTAGCTGTGGTATCACTGCTTTTTGTATTGCTTGACCTACCTGGAAAGAAGGAATTTCATAACGCTCCTTTGATGCTTTTTGTATCTCTTTCTATACAACTACTTAAGTGTAGATACAAGTTCAGTTTTCTGCAAAACATTCCAAATTAGAATAGTTCTGAGTTGTTTCATTATCTACCATTACTGTGACTCATGTGGCCTCTCATTTTTACTGTCTTCATTTTTTTTGCTTGTTGCCTTGCCACTTATATTCTGTCTTCATAGAATCTTATTTGACAATAAAATAATTCTCAATGAAATCTGTCAGACTACGTTTGTAACTTGTTATTCCTGATATAGAAAGTTGTAGAATACTATTTAAAGACTACTATTTTTTTTCAAAAGTTATGGAATTGATCTACATTGCATCTTTCTCATTTCTGCTGTTTTAAACACAGTGTATGATATGAGCATAGCTGCATTCCTGATTGCTAGATTTTTATTTTCATATTCTTTATTATAAGCTCAGTTGTTGTACTAATTTGCACTTTAAAAGAAAAAAAATCCTTTATATTCAGAATAGTATTATAGTTAATAGTGACTGTTCCCTGGAAAGTTGTCAATGTTCTTTTTCTCTATGGAGCTTTTCTAGGCTTTGTTTCTTTATTGATTTCTTTAGGCATTGGAGATTTTCCACAGTTATATTGCTTCTTTAAAACAAACAAGCAAAACAAAAAGCACTGCATAAGTTTGTTTCCTTCAAACTCATTCTGATTGCATTGTTTAGACTTCCCCCCACTGCTTAAAACTTATGTCAGCTCTCTACACCCCTATTTTGGTGACTAGTTCCCCAAATGTTGTTTTTCCTCTTCCTTTATATGGCAAGTGCCTGCTTTTTTTCCTATGCAAATGAGGTGGATGGAAGCAATCAAGCTGCCTTAATGGGGGAGGAACTCATCCCAAGATGGACAGCTGATTTCAGTGAGGACAGTGTTTCACAGCTCACACTGACTGCTGAAACCTCTTCTCTTGGTCTTTCAATGTTAATTTCTTTTATCTGCAATCCTGAGACACTTGCTTTAGGTGACCCTGTGCATGCAGGGGGGTTGGACGAGATGATCTCTAGAGGTCCTTTCCAACCTTAACGATTCTATGATTCTGTGATCTGCCCCTCTAGTCTGTAAAACCGTATCCCTCTCTTTCTTTTGCTGGTGTTCTGCTTCTGCCATCTGAATTATCTCCTTGAAAATACCACCTGCAGGAATCCTGCTTTTTCACCGTGCTTTGATATGATATGAAATGCTGCTAGCTTTTATATTAGATATTGGTTACATCAGCAGTTGTTAAACAAATCTGACAAAGGACCACATCTACTTTTTCCTAGCAAGCTGTGATGTTTTGGTTCTAAGACCCAGGGGGGAAAAAACTATTTTGCTTTCTGTTTTTGTCTTCAAAGAATGTCTGTACCTATATCAAATGTTTATCAGTGTGCATATTGTGTCTGCTTTTCTACCACTTAAGTTAATACACATGAAAACATATCCTTAGTAGTAGCCTGTTCAGATGTATTGTTACTACAGGTTGTTTGAAATGCAGATTATTTTTCTCCCTCAAGTATGTTCCAGTCAAATCTCTATGTCCTTCAAGTTTTTGGTACTTCTGTTTTAATATACTCAGGTTCAAAATGCCTCATAAGAGATATATTTCTTGGGACTAGCTAGCAAACTTTTCCTCTTAACAGCGTACCAGCCACTTTGGGCTTTTACTTGTAGCCTGTCATCCCTGTCCTACGAAAACACCTAACATTTACTTTAAATCAAATCCAGTGCTTGCTATTGTAGTTTTAGGGCTTCGGGATCTTACTGATTACTCTTCCCTCTAGCTCAATCTTATTTTATTTGTTTTTTTTTTCTTCCTTTTTACTTTATCAAATGCTATCTATGACCACTACTGCCATGAGAAAAAAAAAAAAAAAAAGGTAATTTTTGAAACATACTTAAATCTGGTTGTGAGGAGCTTGGAAAATACCTGGGGGTAATTTTAGGAATGTGACAGATCCTATCTCCAATTCTGCATTCACATAGGCAGCAACACAGAATGAACGGAAAGGAGACTGGAAAGTCACCTAGTGAATTCATGAAGGCATCTAGCTTCAGAAGAGTAACAGGTATGCTGTAAAAGGAGTAAATACACCCTGTGTATTCTATTCCATTCAATTATTGTTCATTGCCATGGTGTCTTTTAGGATATAGCAAACTCAGATTATTTAGGTATCTGTGAGTGATCTGATTCTCCCTGACTGGGATTTTACATAATTCTTGGAGTTACCCTCCAGAAGTAACAGAAGAAGCTTAATTCATGGTAATATTAAGGAAATGAAGAATCTACCAGTAACAGAAAAGCAATAAGAAATTACAAACAAATCCTGATTTTTTCCCCAGTTCTCTAAAATTACTTGTCCATTCCTTTTTCATAGGAAACTGTCATCTTAACTGTTAACTGTTAGCTCATCTACAAGATATATCTTCAATTTTTTTTTTTTATTCCTCTTTTAATTGCTAGACCAAATCTCTATTTGGTGATAACCAAAACAGTCATTTTATTTCAGTGGAATCTGCCTTTGGAGCAGCTCTGACCTGCCAGTCCTGTGGGGGTCATTATCCTTCTCTTGCTTCCTCCCCACTCCCACAAACCCTGATGCTCAGATATATCACTGATTGCACACTAAAAGTTTCACAATTGTCCATCCTTAATGAATAAATGACATTTAAAATGAAATTCTAGGAGACAGAAGTTCAGTGGCAGATGACATTGGTATAGGAAATGTACTGCACTTCCTGACTCTCTATATAGTTATGTCTATCACAAAAATTAGAAGTGGGTTATCAGAACAAGCTTATATAACCCTACCAAACTTCAATACGTGGAGCATTTGATTCAGACCTTCCTCAGAGACTATCTTAGAAAAGAAATCTCAGTCATGAACTGCATATAAACTCAAATTTTATTAGCAGAGAATCAGGTGTCTATTGAATACCAGAGGTTTTAAATCACCTGTAAGCAGCACTCAGGCTCTCCATGGCTACCCTTGCATTCCTGAGTACTGCATCCTAGTAGGAGCAGCTTTGGGGGGCAAAACAGCTGATGCTGGGCACCTGGGATCCACACTGTATGTGTTTTGGAGCTTTTAATCTCAAATAGATGGGCCAAATGCCTGCTAACAGACAGCATATTTTCTGCTTAACTTCCTCTGCTGGGAGCCCAGCTCGCTCATGGCAAGTTTGCTCCCTGATGTGAAACAAAGCAGAGTAAATGGCAGCAATCAGAGCATTGCTTGAAACACACACTGTATTTGAACTAAAAATGCCAATACAGATATATGCATTAGGGATACAATTACCCAGGTCCAGTAATGTGTCCACCTGGCTGGCAGGACTGTGGTCTCCTCTTAACTGACTCCTCCTCTTCATATTAAATTATACTGGTGCTGAGCAGCATTAATAGCCTCTCAGGGAAAATATTTTGGACTAATCATAGGACTGATTCACAAAAAAAAACGTCCATCCAGAGATTCCATGAAGAAATTGGTAATTTCCATTGTTGCACTCACCAGCTCGCTGAAGGTTCAAGTTCTCTCAAAATCATGTTTGACTACACCACCAGCTTCAGCAACAGCTTCTAGCTTTTATTATTGAAGGTGTTTCTCAGAGGCAATGAATGTGGTACCAATGCCATGTTTGCAAACAGGAGACGACATCAGTGTCAGCTGGAGAAATACTTCAGGTCAAAAGGAAAAGAAACTCCTGGAAAGTCTGTATTACACAAAAGCAGATAAAACATAAGAGTGGCTTTTGCATATTATACAAAGGACAAATAATATATATCAATAGACTTTCTTCTCAAAATTAGATCTGATGTTTCAGCTGCAGTGAATGAGTGATGCAAAACAATATGAAATGCTGCTTGAGTGTTTGTAGATATACTTTATTATTCCTCTTATGTTATGAACTTAGATTCATTTTGCCTTCAGAAGTTCTCAGTGAAGACTCAAATATTAAACTATAATGTCACTTACCTTCTGTCCAATAAATCTGAGCTAACTGGGATATACTCTGTATATCTTGTGTGGAATTACTAATAATAACATTAGCTTACAGCAATGCTTTGAGTGGTTAAAGAATCGAAGATGACTATTGAAATTATTCCATGTGTCAATTACTGTTGTGGAAAGCAAGTACTCATGTGTTTTCAGACAGATAATAAGATGGTTTCTTGAAGCTAGGGTTTTCAGGGCAGAAAAGTTCCAGCCATCATCACCTGGAAGTCAATTTATATTCTGCAAATGAACAAGATTAAAATAAGTAATACATGTCTTATGCATCATTTATTTCTTCCCTGGGGAGCTGTATATGCACTGATCTTCTCTTAAAGCGTTCTTATGATAGTACTATATTTAGTAGGAGGTTAATAATCCAATTTATTTTATATTTTTATATATATATCTTTATATTTTGCTGCCCAGATATAAGTTACAAAGGAGAGATAACAGAGAAAGAAAGCTAAGAGGAAGAGTTGTTAGCAAAGTTAAGTCATTATCCGTTAAGTAATTTATGTACAAGAATATAAAATATCATAAGAATGATTTTTAAAAAGATTTTGAGGAAGACAGGCAGGCAAAACATATCTTGGGATTTACACTTGGATTCGTCACCATTACATGGAAATGAGATAAAGTGGTAAACCACTTCTGGAGAAAGGACAAAGCAAGGAATGAAGGAAGGAAATGTTTGAATGCCTTAGCTGAGAATATCTTACTTCTTTCACAGCTTTTAAGTGTTTTGGGAGTTCAGGAGTTCCAGTCAGGCATTAAGTGAGATGATGCTATAAACTTTCCCTTATTAAATCTGTCTCTGATAAAAAGTTCTGTAACTGATATAATCTTATCTCATACTCCGTCTTGCAGATGGCTGAGTTGTCCTTATTAAGTGTTTAGGGGTGGTTACTGTATGTGGGGTGTACATAGATTCAGATGAGTACTTGTGGTTGGGTTGCTTGAAATCATAGAATCATAGAATCACAGAATGCCTAAGGTTGGAAGGGACCTCTAGAGGTCATCTAGTCCAACCCCCCTGCACACGCAGGACCACCTAGAGCACGTGGCACAGGATTGCATCCAAGCGGGTCTTGAAGATCTCTAGAGAAGGAGACTCCACAACCTCTCTGGGCAGCCTGTTCCAGTGCTCCGTCACCCTCACAGTAAAGAAATTCCTCCTTAAGTTCCCGTGGAACTTTTTATGCTTCAATTTGTGGCCATTTCCTCTGGTTCTGTCAGTGACCACCAGTGAAAAGAGGCCAGCCCCATCCTCCTCATTGCCTCCCTTGAGGCACTTATAGACACAGATCAGATCCCCTCTCAGCCTTCTCTTCTCCAGGCTGAACAGGACCAGCTCCCTCAGCCTTTCCTCATAGGGCAGATGTTCCAGGCCCCTGATCATCCTCGTGGCCCTGTGCTGGACTCTCTCCAGCAGCTCCACATCCCTCTTGTACTGGGGGGCCCAGAACTGGACACAGTACTCCAGATGTGGCCTCACCAGGGGTGAGTAGAGGGGTAAGATCACCTCCCTCGACCTGCTGGAGACGCTCCTCTTAATGCATCCCAGGATGCCATTGGCCTTCTTGGCCACAAGGGCACACTGCTGCCTCATGGAGTCTGTTTTATTTTTTCACAGATAAACATGTGCATTGTTAAAAAAAAAAAGTGATGTGGCAAAAGGGAGAAGTTTGCATGTTTGTCTCTGCCCTCAGTGCCTGGGATCAAGCAGAACTCTTTGGAGAAAAGATAAAAGTACAGCTTCCTTTAGAGGAATATTTTGGCTTCTGTTGGCATCCTGCCCTGCCTTGGAAGGGCATAATACATAGGGAAGTTTTTTTCTACATCTTTGGTTTTAGTCTATCTGAGTGGATTGGTGTTTTCCCTCTGAAAAAAGGTTAATTTACTCTAATAACTGTTTATTGAAATGTCCCTTTATCAGCTGGAAACCCTTCTTATCTGCTGATTTTAAGGAAAAGGTGCAGACAATTTCACCTGTCCTCATGTGTGTTCCCATAACAGTGATCACTGGTGAGAGAAAGAATTTATTATTTTTCTGTAAAATATTTTACTACGTGAAATAGAGAGTAAGCTGTTGGTATTCTCAACTAAGTTGGCTTTATTAAGATATGAACAAGAACTGCCCATAAGATGAATTTAGACTAAATCATAATGCACAAGGGACTTTGATTTACTAAGTGATGCATAGCTGTTTTTTCTTTTACTCTTAAATTAATGCATTTATGCCAATTTTCTCAGTAACTTTAAAGTTGACTGAGTTGTCACAACATCTGGAATCTGTGATAGATGGAGGAAAATATCCTTTGTTCTCATTGTGTCAGGAGTTCACACATGACCCCATTTTTTTTTTCTCATATTCTTTTGTTTCCATTTGTATGTAATTTTTTTCCTTGTCTTTCAAATAACTCTCAACTGCTTATTCTTGTCAAACACTGATTCCTAGCGCTATTTGTGTTCTTTGACAGAACACAAGAGAGCCTTATACAAGTTGATGTCATTGCTGATGAAGCTTTAACACAGCTGAGATGGACGAATTTAATTTGACAAATGCACTTAAATTCCCCAGGTTTAGGTATTGGAATAGGAGTTTAGGAGTAAGTTGCACAAAATACATGGAGTTCTGTAGAAATTTTCCAACTGTTTCATAAAACAGTCATTACTTTTAAACTAACACTGATGTTCCAGTTCACCACCACATATTTCCACCAATAAATTGAAGTCAAAATGAGTTCTGTCATCTTTTTTATCCTGTATGAAATAAAATACAGAATTTTGCTCACTGTGGGTGGTGGTATGTTGTAGCTCCAGCCATATCTTTAGCAAGTGTTTTCACTAAACTCCTTCCAGCCAAGCACAGTTTAGTATGTCTGATTGCATTACCTGTCTTCTTAACTTTTTTTTTCTCTCCATCTCTGACCTTGCAGTCACTTATTCTTACAGTCTTATTTATTTTTCATTTTTTTCCACATGGAGTCCATATTTATGAATTCTGTATTATTTTACTACTTAAAAATCAATTTTTCTTTCCTTTTCTCATCCTTTATTGTCATCACAATTCTTTTTTCAGGTGCCGATTGCACCTCTACCTAACCAGTTTGAAAGTTTGCCCCATTTTACCTGTTTCTGTATTGCTATGCCTCCATGGTCTCTTTTATCAACCTTGTTAGAAACCTTATGCTGCTAGATAATTTTTTACCACTATCTTTAAAATGTTGTTCAAATACTGGGTCAAGTTTCTGTCTTTACTAAAGCAACAGGGGTGGCTAGTTTTTTTCTTTGCCAACACTGGTAGACACTTATCATGATTGGAATTTTGTTTTAAAGATTTTAAGATTTTGTAATAAATCTATTTCTTTGAACATAATTATGGTTTGAGTCCTTGCACCAGACACCTTACCATACTATGTGGCGTAGCAGCTGCGTGGAAGGACCAGGTGGCCACCTCTGCAGGGAAACCACAGAGTTTGCCTGTGGTGTCTTTACTCTGCTTCACCCTCTCCATTCACTCATCAGCTACTCGGCACCAGCAGATTGTCCCCTCCACAGGGAAGCCAGCAAAGTTTGGCCATAGTTCTGCTCCACTCTTGTTTACTCTTATGAGTGTGTGCCGGGGGCTGACTGTGTTGCCAAAGGAATCATGGAGAAGTAGATTCTGCACATGGAAGTGGTAACTTTGTTTCACCTCAAGCAAGCCTCTGAAATGCTATACCTTCTGTTAGGCTCTAGTTTCCTCTAAGTTCCCCTTTCTCAAGCAATTCTCTCACACGAGCCCTTAGAGCCCCGCTTTTACAGTTTAATAAGAACATTCCAATTACCTCATGTGGCTTTCATATTCGTCACAGTGTGGCAAAGGTTTACAGATTACAGAACATGTTAACATAGAGAATATATTAATGCAGAGAACATATTTTTTCTTATTAAGTTACTTATTTTTCTTATTACACATTTTTCAAATGACCCCTCAGTCATTTAAATGATGAACCTTTAAATTAATAAAGAATTAAATTATCACTTTCACTGTGGCAGATCAGTTTTCTACTTTTGATAGTAAATCAGTAAGTCAGGTTTTTTTCCTATTCTTTCCAAACTTCAGGGCATGAAAGAAGCGCCACCTTTGAATTCTCATTTTGAAAGCAGTAACTGATAATTGAGCAATATTCTTTATGTGTGTTACTACCTAAACTTGGTATTAGGTTGTCTGTTTCTATGGATGACTAAGTGTCATAAATGCACATGTGTGCATTACACATACTTCTTGCATAAAGGGAGTAGGTAAATTGCTTATGAGTCTTTCTTTGATAAGTAATAACATTCAGTTATTCCATATATGGTGTAGATATTTGGTTAAAATGCACTGACAAAGTGCTATTCCAATAAAAAGACCAGTTCCCACTGAATTTAAAACAGTTTGAAAACGTATTATTTTTGATTACATATTCTTTCCAACCACTGTATTGTTAATTTAAAAATAGGCTTCCACAATTGAATGTTTCTTTGATTTTTTTCCTTTGAAATGATAATAATAAATATTCAAGAATTGGGAATTTATTTAACCATAGTGTTTTGCTTTGAAGAGTGAGAAATTTCAGGTTTTTTAAGTATATGTTAGAATAGGGAAGAAATTGTGGAAATTATTAGGCTGTCAGGTTTTGTTCTCATCTATCTCCAGTAAAAAAGTTTTTTTTACTGAAGTTTTCAGAACTTTTTGTGCATTCCTGCATTTCCTTCTTTGATTTACTTTATTGCCTTAGGGAAAATGTTTGATTATTGGATTCAGTAGCTAAAATAAAGTGTTTCTCTCTTTTTGTTGCTGTTTTTTTTAATGTGATAATGTTGCTTAGTGTACAGAGCTAGAGAATAATTTCAGTCCTTGTGAGCTGTAATACTTCCTTCCTTTTAATGTAAATTCCCTTGAAATCTACTAAAGTGCTGCTCCAAGAATTTCAAGTGATAAAAAATAAAGAATTTCAAGTGATTAAAAATACTTTCAGAGACCACAGAGAAGATAAACTAGTAATGTATTTATCAAATTTCAGGAAGTTACCATTTTGGCAAGTGACAAAACGCTAAATATTAAGCTAACACTTTGTTTATCCACATGTGTGTGCGTGTGTATATATGTTTTCTTCCCCCCACCAAAAAAAAAGAAAAGTTTGTGTATAACTATTACCTATTACTAAATTAGTATGTGTGCATTGCGTTAATCTTCTAGCAGAATAAATAGTGTTATTCTTAATGCAGAAGTGCCTGGTAGTCTGAAACAAGTTTTTTGTAAAATTATATATAACCTTAAAATTCTGACAGTCACTCCAATAAGGATAAGCTCCATTTTTTATCAACAGTATGTCAGGCTGAAGTATAATCTTCCATAAGGCTGTGGTATTCTTTCACTGAACTACATTTTCCATAGAGAGGAACCCAAAGGAATCAAACGGATTATATTGTTGTAAGGGATTTTCATTTTATTCTAGGTTAGAGCTAAACCAGTCTGCCTCAGAAATGTGGAGCACCTCCAAATGCAGGCCATTTGAAAACCAACTAGAAACTTGGAAAGATGCCTGATGATGCTGGGCCGCTTGAACTTAGAGTAATTGCTCTAGTGTACAAGCCATGTAAGACTTAGGCAGCAGAAAGAATGAGATTTTCTTTTTTTTTCTTCTTTTCTATTTATTTTTGAATGAAGTCAGAGCACTTGCCTAATCTTACTTCTGCAAAGGCTGCTTTTGTTATAATTTCCTTCTGGATGATACCAGGTTTTCTGACTGTAAGAAGGCAATTTCCAGCCTTAACCACTGAGGTCTTGGTCACAATAATAATAATAAAAAGTTAAGCATCTATTTATCTGATCCTTGCTACAATAAAGTCTCCAAAGGATTTACAGCTAGAAAAAAAAAAGCGGCTATACTTTCCTTCCTGTAGATAAAAAGGGCAACTTAGCATATATGAATATGCATTCAGTGCTTAAGAGGAAAGACACACAAAAGTGAAGTAGTATGTGGCTTATTCCCCACATTTGCGTCTGCGTCAAACTGTATATCTGTGTTTTTTGTTTGTTTGTTTGTTTTTGTTGTTGTTGTTTTTTTGGTGTTGCTTTTTTTTGTCTTTCTGGACCTGCTAAATTAATTTCCTAAGTCCTGTCTAATCTTGAACGTGAAGTTCTGTTCAGAGGTACAAAAAATAGTTTGGTCACTGCAGCATTCACATGGGATATGAAAACTAACATCATGTCTTTGGTTTGCTTGACTTGCACTGAAGTTTAGCTTGTTTTTCTTACCTGTCAGGTGGTTCAAGTATGCTTTTGTGTATTGGTTCTTCAATACTTTGCTGTGCTTGAAGGCTTTAATAGGTATTTTTTAAGCTCTGGCTATAATACTTAATTTTTCCCCCTCTGTGTTTTTACATTTGTTACATATAGCTTTTGGTGACTGAATTTTGATATACTTCTCCACTGACCTTGGGTAAATGTATCAGATGTAGTCTGGTTGAATCTATTTTAGATATGTGGCCTCCTAAATAGTCAACATTAGTCTTGTGAGCATGGTAAAGATTTTACCTGTTACACAATATTAACTGTCAGTTTTTCAGTCTCATCTAGTATTTATTGCCTTTCTTCAGTACATGGAATGTACTGGGCATCATACAGACCAAAAGAAAAGTGTTATATGATTTGTACTGCAGTGACGATCTTTACTCAGTCTATCCACTTCCAGCTGTTAGATTTATATGTTAACAAACTGATTTCTCATAATAGTAGTTTAGAGAACATCTTTAGTTAGGTGATTTACTTCAAAAGTCCCGACAAAAGTCAGGAAGCTGGTAAAAGTAGGTGAAGTCTAGGACATTGATCATTATAACTTCATAAACAATAAATTCCATTTTATTCAATAGACTTTGCGCATAGTGAAGATCTTGGCTCCACATTGTGTTTAGCAATGTTTCACCATATACTTTTTCTCCTGTGTATTCTCTCCTTTAAATAATCTTAAAACCTGAATAGGGTAGACTGTTTTTACTTCATAGTGGTCACTGGGAGGTCAAAGAAGTTAAATAACATGCCCATCACTGTGACATGTAACAAAGACCCATTTTGAGGACTTCTTTGACTTTGTTGTTGTTGTCTAATCACTAATTGTTACTCCAATGGCTTGACCGCAGCAATAGATAAGAAAATGGATATTTATTAGTAATAGTAATAATAATAATAATAGTAATAATATTATGATTTATGAAACTAACAAAGATTCTTATAGAATAAATGATGTAAAAAAGTAAAAAGGACAAGAGAGGCTTGGGATACACATCCTGAAATGACTGATAGGCATGCCAGGTCATAACAACTTTTTTTTCTATTAAAAATTGTTAACAACATTATCCCTATGGTGTATATTCAGTTGTATATTCAGTTCAATTGGTTATAGAGTGTCGGGTTCGTTATCAACCCGTGGTTATAGAGGGAATACTGAGGCCATCCACCTCAGGGTCAAGAAGCACTGACACCTATGAGATGATAGGCCAAATGACGTTTATTGAAATACGCTGCTGGTTCTTATAACTTCTGTCCAGGTGGAAGTTGTCTTATGTACCAATTAGGCTCCAGATATCACTTTTTGCCCTAATATGGTTAAACCCTTGCCCGTTCCGTGACACCGCGAGATCTTCCGTCCGCCATTCCTTATCTCTGTTTCTGTCACGTACAACAGGTCTCGTTAACAGTACGGCTGCAACCCCCACATACCTGATATTTTAATACAATTTTATATATTAAAAAAAAGAGCAGAAGGTCAGCTGCTCTATGAGGATATGGAAGTATAAATTTCTTCATGTGTTAATGACCATGGAAATTAATGCTGTGAAGTGAATGAAAATACTTAATATTTAGATCACAGCTTTTTCTTGGGATCATTTTGCCAATCTTTGAAGGAATATGTGAGCTATTAATAAGCATGGATATATTCTGTTACAATAAGAAAAATAGATGTGCATACTATGGAAATTGGAGTACTTTATCCATGGTTAAGACTGACATAAGCTTAATTAAAACTTACAGTTGGGATAAAAGTAGAAGAAAGGCTAGATGAAGAAGATGAAATATTAAAAATGAAAGCTAATGCTGAAGGAAGAATAGAACTTAAAGATATACAAAGAACCATCAAAGTGCATGCAAGGTGAAAGTATTTTAGTAGATGTTATGAAATACAGCACACAAAGTGGTATAGTAAAAGGGCTCAGAAATATCTTAGAAATGTATCCAGAAAATAAGTTTCTAAGAGGGTAAGAGGCTTGCAGTCATAGGATCAAATGTAAATCTATATGTGTTAGGAAAAGATGCGAATAAGCTGCATTTTGTTCTTGAAACACTGTATGTTATTTTTGTGATAGAGTTAACTGAACTAGCTATGAAGGTGTACTGTGAACTCAAATTTGAGAATTTTAGAAACATAGTGAGAATTTCTGGTTTAGGTTTTCTGATTAAAGGAGAGTCTTCTAATGTTAATTCCTTAGAGATTTGTTTAGTTGTTTTGTAGTCATGAAACTGTATGTGCATAAACTAAAGTGGTAAAGAAACAGACCAACTTTTCAAACTGAGTGTTTTTAGTGTCAATTTTGAAACACTTCAGCATTGACTTAGATGTTATTGCCCAGTACCCTAAATATTATTCAAGTCAGAAACACAAAATTGTGAATATTTGTGAAAATGCTGGCTGCACCTCGATCAAAAATATTACTGCTCAAAGACAAAATGAAATGCAAATAAATGAAAAGCTGATAAAGCCAGGTCATTTTCTGGAAGTCTAAGTGAAATAAGTAGGAATTGTCTGGGAAAAGTTATTAAAATTCTCGAATATAAGAGGGAAAATTTAGACAAAATTATAGCCTGTCTGAAATATGGTGGCTATACGTTCACATTTTGACTTATAGTTATAGTTCTAATAGAGACAGAGAAAAATAGTTAAGTGCTCCTTTTGTAGGTTTGAGTCTATTAGGCTGCTTGTTGGATGGTGCACTGCAACTGTTAGTGTAAGTTACAAATAATTGATGTAAACTGACTTTCAGATTTTGTTCTGTATTATTTTTTGTATCTGATACCATGTCCTAATATTAATGATATAAGGAAAAAATGTTTAATAGTAAATAGCACATGGTCATGCACTGTTGCTTGAAAAAGCCATTTGATAATAATTAATGAATATATTAACATTTTATATACCAAGAAAACAAATATATGTTTGATTTTTCGGATTTTCGTGAGTGTTGTCTGTAAAATTGTCATGACTATATTGTGAATCAGGTTTATTTTAATCGGATTTACATGTTAAAGTTTGGTGTTGATTGCTTTATGACCATGGAAATGTCTTTCTGATATGCAAAATGCATCCAGCTGAGACAAGTGCTGTAACACACACACAGCCCAAGGGACATAAACTCTTGTCTCTGTCCAGGAAATCAAACAACCCTGATAAAAGATACTAGTAAGCAGACAGGTTAATTGTATTTTCTTTCTTATTGCCCAGGTATTGTGTTGGCTCAGGGAATACAATAAAAAATTGTTTAATCTTTCTAAGATCTATTCTGTGCAGGCTGTTATGTAAGTGGGCTCAGTTATACTTTCCCAAATCAAAAACCCGTTTGATTCTAAACATGCTAAAAGCTCCCTCTGCTGTTGAAGAGCCATTTTAGGATAAAATGTCCTTTCAGATTCTGTACTTAAAAGCCAACCTCAAATGCCATCACTGAAGTAATGGTCAAAAATACTTCATTCTATGAGGGCATTTTCAGTTGCTGAGCTAAAGAAAGTACATTTATGCTGGTGTTAAATTGCAGTAAGAATTAAGACATAAGAGAAAGGCTATGAGAAGAAAAAAGCTATTTCAGTTAAACCAAATGAGGAAAAAAGCTAAATGTAAAATCATTTTCATTTTAAAAAGCCTCACAACTGGCTTTCTACACTAGAATATTGAAACTGAATTTTTTGCCAATGTTTTTGGCAATGTTAATTTCCCTACAGTTTGCAATGATTTAGTAGTGAGGAAAATTAAAAATAGTTACTTGAGTTTTATCTGATTAAATCTTATAAATTTAATCTGATTAAGATAAATTAGCAGCCTCTGAAGATTACATTGTTACTGTTTTAAGGGAAGTTTGCATAAAAGGATAATCTCATTGTAGCTTTGGTCTTTTCTCTAAGTTTTTGCTTTCATAAGGCATGTAGACAAGTATACTGTGTGACAAAGGTAGCTACTTAATTTTCCTTAGAAACCACATGCCACATAGTTGATATGACTGATAGTTGCGGGGACGCATGGTATCTCAAAGTGGAAAGGATGTGCAGCAAATATCCAAATACTTATATTTGTTTTGACCAAGAAGAATTTTAAGTCATTATTCATCTGAGTTGCAATAATATTCAATATTGTTTTACACTGTTTTTTGTGAGGCTCCATTCTCTATAGATCAAGTGTCCTGCTTGATAGGACATAGTTTGACTTAGCAAATAAGGGAAGACAGTTTTCTTATCATATTAAAGAAGTACATATATGACAGATACTTCAATAACGTTCTGTATATGAACAATTTGCTCCTGCTATCCATACAGAGCAAAAATCAGTTGACTGTATGGATACATGCAACTAAATAACAAACTCTGGAGAATGGACTTGGGGAAAATTATCACAAAATAAATTAAGCAGTGCATACCATACATCAAATTGCAGATTACATTTATGGGATTGGACATGAACCCACAAAGTTACACAAGGGGAATGGAAAGAAAGCATCTGAATAGCATCATGTTTCTCATCCATTTATTATGATTAGTCTGTGAACACTTGGTATCCATTATGATTTATTGCTGCTTGATAAGTATTATCTAAATGAAGTATTTTAAAAAGCGCCTCATCGCTATAATTTTTAATGAATTTGTTTTCGAATTTGCACTTTTTCCTCGTATTAACATGTGGTTAGAGAAAAAGTTATGTAGGTCATTTTCTCAAGGCTGTGCCTCATTTCAAGAGGCAATTTATTATGTGTGTTGGATTTCTCCGATTCTCTGCAAGTGGAGTAGCACCACAATTCTCAACTTTACCGTATTTTACTCTTCTTATAGAGTTGGGCATCCACTACACTTCTTTGACATGTATCAGCCACACATCTACAGAATATTAAGGACTATTTAAATCTTGGTTTTCTTTAATATACAGGCATATATCTGTGTTTTTTTTATTTATCATAAGACTTCTTGAGCTCAAACTGTCTTTTTTTTTTTTTTTTTTGCCTTTCTTCTCCTTTATTCTAGATCACTTCCATCAGTGAAATCTTACCTATTGTGATAATGTTTATCCAATTTCACTGGGAAGCATGAAGGACTTACAGGTTTCTAGTATCACACTCTAGTTGTAGACTTTTGCTATATTTAAAAATGAATGCTTTTTAAAAATGTCATTCTGGTCTGACATCCCATTCATAGATTTCAATTCTATCAAGACAGAAACCTTGTTCCATTCCATCAGGATTTATTTTAAATGGCTTTTTGATTTTCAGTTCCCTTTTTTATAACTATTTCCTGTTAAAACCTAAAGGGATTGTTAAATGCTTACCTACCTGATCGGGATTCTGAATGTTCATTAGAGTGGAGATGGTGCATCATCATCAGCTGAGACTTGCATCATCTTACTAATAGTGAAAGTACTTTAGATCTTAAGAGCTCTCTTTCAACACATTATAGGATTTCAGTATTTTATTTTGTGACAGCTGTTACCTTAATACATCAATTTAGTATATGCAGAGTAAAATATCTTTTTAAATTTTGCTGTTTCTACTAAAGTACTGTCCATTTTGAGAAGGTAAAATATTTCTGAATAATTCTGAAATGAATATATTGCTAAATGAATTTTCCTATATACCACACTTGGGTATTCTGCATATAGTCAAACTTAATTGAGCTCTGTTGAGCTAATAAACTGTTTCATCTTTATGACATGTAAAACAGGCTTCATTGAGGAAAAGATACATGTAAGCCCTTTTTGTCTCTGCACAAAGCACTTCCTGAGAATCTTTTGATACAGTGCTTTTGTAGATTTTTCTCTCATCTGAAAGGGTCAGTTGAAGTGAAAGATGATTTCAAATTACTGTTTTTCCCCTAGTGTTTAAGCAATTGAGCAGCTAGGCTGGGTCACTAGCAGTTGTTGGGGGTAATATAACTAACTGCTGCTTTGCAGTTAGTTTAATCTTGCAGTTAGTTTGTCTTTATACAAGTACAGTCCTTAAGTATAATCTGTGTTTTTTACAATACAGCTGGCCTATAATAGTTTGTTGTTGTTGTTGTTTACTGATGCTGATATGTGTATCACTGGTGTCTAAAAAATCTAGTTGACATGAGAATTTATGTAAAACCGTATAGCTTGTGTAAGCAAGTATGTTTTATGCCAAATAAAGGCTATACAATTATGTATTAACACAGTCCTCATTGTCACTACATTTGACCACTTCATGTATAAAACATGATTTTATTCTAAAAAAAACTTATAAGGGAAGAAGATATTACCATGAAATTATTAAAGAGGAGAATGGGAGCAGGTTTCAGGGAGATGTTTTCAAATGAGTAATTAAAAACTGAATGTCTAATTCAACATACAATGAATAAATATAAGCCCCTCATCACCATTGTTATTTCTCTTTTCAGGATGTCATGAATGGACACTTCTTGCAATTGGCTCTACTTCTATAAGTGTATTAGCCAGTGGGGCTGTTAGGCTCACTTCACAAAGATTTATGCATCTATTGAACTGCAAACTAGTGAGTGAGTAGAGCATTTTCTATCATCTGCTTCAAGCAAAAATCATCTGAAAAAAATCTTTTAATATGTCTAAAGTTGATAGTATTTGCCTGAAGAAAATTAGGATGTGTTCATAGAAAGTGACACTGTAATGGACCAGCTGATCAAGGATAAGCCATCAGTCTGTGGCTATAGTAATTTAACAGGAAAACTCTTTGAATCAAGACTGAGATCTCCTGACTGCAAGCTCAGGATAAGGAAGAATAAAAACAGGTTTTATAGTTTGAATAAATTAATTATAGAGACATCAAATTGTTAGTTATTTTTGTTTAAAAATGATTGCTGTCAGGATATAAACCCAATAAATTCTTCATTATGCTGTGAACAACTCATAACAATCTCCCTATAGTCAGAAGAACTTCTGCAAGAGCTTAACTGACCATACAATTCTATTCTCTATAGCAACAGAGATAGGAAAAATGGAAATTATTTCTGGATCTCATTTATTTTTTACCAGCATTTTAGGCTAAATTCACCTTGGAAACTATCCCCTTCATTCTTTTTTCTTTTTCTGCTGTCAGCTAACCTTTTAATTCTTGCAGTTTTTGAAGGTATATGAGAACAAAAACAGACAAAGGACAAATTACAAGTAGCTTTTCATGGATATGCAAGGAAAGAAGAATAAAAACCCTCTAGCTTGCATCGTAAGCTAGAAACAAGTGCAAACCTTTTGTTCTCCTTAGGAGCTTCTTTTTAGTCCTTGGATCCTGATCTATCAGGAGCAGAAGGGAAGACCATACATTTCATAGGAGAAGGCACATTCTGCAACACATGAATATAAGATGAAGTAGCCATTTTTTTCTCCTTGCATGGTGACCCTTCAAGGCTGCATGGCATAGAGCTGAATAATCCCCATTTTGTAACTGCAGATGAAAGTCTCATAGAGCTTACAGAAATGCATATCAACTTTTTCAAATCAGAACTGTGTGGAAATTGAATGTAGTATGCAATGAATTAACATTCTGATTCAAAAAGCAGTGAAGGAAGGATTAAAAAGACTAGACATTACAGAGCAAAATAAAGACACATTAAATGGTGAGGAACCAACAGGACAATTAACAGAAATGTAGTATTTAAGGCTGTAACTGCAAAGAGAACCTAATACTATCTTTGACTTACTATGAAGAGGTTAAGATACAACAATAAACAAATAAACAAAACTAAACAAAAAAAATACTGTTAATTTGATTCAAACTTAATCAGTGCTTATGTCAGCATTTTGGAAGTAAGTAGCACAAATATAATAGGTTGCTAATGAAAAACTATTTAATGCTTGGAGTTAATCTGTAAGCCTGTGAGGAAGGAAGTGACATGCAAATGATGAAAATCCAAAGATATTTTTGGTAAAACCAACAGTGTGTATAAATCACTAAGTGAAGTTTTCTCAAGGTTAGTCTTTATCTTTGAGGATACAGTCTTATAAATAAGAGAACATATGCATTATTTAGTAAGGGTGACCCAGTGTAATTTATGATGTAGCAAGTCAAACCGTTTTTTGTGTCTCTTTCCTGGTTTGCAGTTTATCTTAAATTCCCCCTCTTTGGGGAAGGTTTGGTTTGTCTGCAATTCTGCATAGAATTTGAATGCACACTGGGTAGCAGTGTTAGAGATGTAGAGATACTTTACCTTTAGGGTGATAATGTGTTCTTTTTAATTATTTTTAATTTTATTTTATTTTATTAGATTATCTGCTGTTAAATTATTTTGGTTGTTTTCTTTGTTAAGAGTATGACAGTTGTAATTGACAATACATCAGAGAAGCAATCTTTTTCAGAATATTAAACCACTGTTCACCATTGGAAAATTTAATGAGAACTATGGTCCTATTAACAAGGTATTATGTCAGAATTAAGGAGTTTTCAACTTTACTGCTGCCTGCTGGTGCTCCTAAAGAACTTAGTTCAATGTTCTGGTTTCTGGGGTAGTAGGAAATAATCTAAAAAATAAAAGGAAGTATTGTTATAAAACTGGTTTTAAGGATTAAAACTGAATAATTTACTCAGACATTATATTTCTTATTCCACTTCACACTTAAAGTATGTATGTAGAAGTATCTGTACTACTTCCCAAAAGTATCCTAGTAGTTCTAAAAATCCCACATCATATTCTTTTGGAGGAGGGCAGAAGTGTGTATACGTGTGTGTGTTCATACATGTGTTCACTTATTTTTGTCGGATATATTGGAAGAATGAGAAAAAAGAAAAAAGCAATCTAAAGTACAAGATTTATTGGCAGTATCTAGTTATTTGGACTGTGACAGGAAGGATTATGAGGACAATGTTTGTGTTAGTAAAACATAAACAAAAAAATTAATCAATTAATTTGCTATATTGTTGTTTATTATGTTATTTATTATTATGAGTGTGGCTCATTAGTATAATATTGCTAGAGGAATTTTTGATGATGTTATGGAATTGGAATATGTCCAAAAGCCCTAGGTGAACCCTAGGTGAGCATATTTGCATTTGCATATTAAGACATGCAAAAACATTTTTTTTCTAGTAATCAGGTGCTATCAAAAAGTATCTTTCTGTTATTCTGATTCCTGTGATATCAGTTCGTATGCTGAGCATAATTGCACGGATAGTGACTCTGGGAATAAGTACTTGATTTGAGCAACAGCATCACCATTTCTCTTTGCATTCTTCCTTTTATTTTATTGCCCATCACAGCCTTCTTGAAAGAAGGGTCTGGGGAGGTGGATAAGTCTTTCATCGTGTTGTCTTTTGTCATTGTTTTGCTGTGTAAGTGAATTGTACAAAATTTAAGGTTCCTATTTAAAGCTGAGTGTATAAGTTCTATTCAGCACGGAGAAAATATGTTTATTAATGTTCAATTTATTCATAAGTGGGTAAAGAATAGAACTAAATCGTTTTTCTTCTGGTATCTCAGTTCATGAGATAATTTCTAAGTGTGTATGTACAAGTACAAACACACAGACAAAATAAAATTATTCTCAGCCTGTCTGTATTCAAGCTACCCTCTCATAACCTGAAGTGTAGCCCTAAATAACTAGTTTGTTTTAGCACACAGCTGTAATCATTCTCCACTGAGGAATGAAGGCTCAAATAAAGATTGAGCATAAATCTTTAGGATTTATGCTCTTTAGGATGAGGATAAATCCACATGTGTGTACTTGAAATATTAAGAATCCAAATCAGCCAAACATTAGTAAACCTTAATACCACTCAGATGAAATCTTCATTTAGTTCACAAAATAACAGTGGGATAAAGAAATAGTCATTCAAAATTCTACATAAGTGAATGTTTGTGTAATGATGGAAAATGGTTGGAGAATATGCTTGTGCATTGGAAGACTTACAGTTTCTCAGATGGATTCATAAAGTTTAATAATTTGACATGTGAGCAGGGAAAAAAATTGGCTCTTTTGGACAGTGGAATTAAATAAGGTCTTGTGTTAGGCATTATCAAAGATAGTTATTTTAATCACTGAAACATTTAGATCTTGAACACTCTTCTATTCACCTTCTTAATGAGTGATCCTTGTCCTTGATCTTTGCCTTGTCCTAACAGCTATTAATACAGCTATGTTTTGAAAGCATCATTCTTGACTTTTAGCTAGTGCTCAAGGAAGTTGATTTATATAACAAACGATATGTGCTAGCTGGGAGTGAGGGGGAAAAAAGGCCTCAGTCCAACTACAACTTTGGAACTGATAATACACATTTGTAATATGATACCTAATCTGTCTTCTATGTGGAGCTTTCTGGATAGCCTTTATGAATCCTTGCTTTAGTCATTTGATTCTCCATTAGCTGCTTGTCTTTTGCAGACAAATACTGTGTTGGCATTTTTTTCTACATACTCCATCCTTGGAGTATCCTCCAATCTCTTTAGTTTGAGAGCATTACTATGTAATTTCTTTTATACTTAACATATTATTTGTTTCTTGTTCTTACTCTCCTGACTTCACAAGATAAGCAAAAAGTTTCTTTATTTTTCTCTTTTCATGACTACATAACTTACTTTTCAACTGCATATCCATAATGCTGAATTGCTGTCATGAATGATGAGTTCTAATTTCTTGTACGATTGCTAGGACATCTTAGTGGTGTACTTCGTATTGTATTGTTGTACAATGACACCTTTTTGTTTACAAGATTTCACTGTAATATTTTCTGACTTGTTTAGGAGGACTTGCATATTTATTCTGGAAATAATAAAATACTGCCTAATAAAGTCAGGAACAGAGGTTCTTGATTATCTGATCTGATTTTTTTCTGTGAATTTTAAATGAGTTTATTTCTGTAATGTTCACCTCTAAGGAAATGTGTTGCTAGAAATTCTGTGTTTCAGACCACTGTGATGAAAAAACTTCTGCAGTTTCAAAATGCTGTATTTTAATTCTGGAATGTTTCTGCACTTCTGAATAAGAAAAGATTATAGACATATAGACAATATAGACAAAAATAGACAAAATTTAAATATATTTACCTCATTGCTATGTTTTTAAAGTTTACTTCTGCACCTTGTAGCATACCTGTTTACATCTGGTGCAATTTTTATAAGTTTAATGATTTTTATCAACTTGTAAGCAAAATTGTAAATTCAGTGACAAAATGAAAGAATATGCTGTTGATAATGCTAGCACAATCTGAGAAATGTTCAACAGAGAAACACTAACGTTCTGCAAAATATAGGATAAAAAGCTTGGTGTGTTGTATAGTGAATATATGTACAACAGCATTGAAACAGCTGCTTGACAATAGGTGGTCAGTCACCGTGAATAAGATAAACAACCATTATTAATTTTTGAAAAGCAATTAAAGTTTTTTTCTACATATCTATGTATAAGTTGCAATTCCTAGGATACATTTTATTTAAATGTATTTTATATGTGCAGCTTGTTTTGGTTTTATAAGCTCTTGGTTTGTGTCTCTTGTTACAAGAAAGTGGTCCCCTCATCAACTTTTGTCTGTGTGTTTTTGCAATGGTTTTTGTGCCAAGCTCGAACTTTGCATTTTGCACAGCCCACTAACCTCAACCACTTACTCTGTTACCCTGGAGGTAAAAAAAATAGAGTCTTCCTGCCAAAAAAGAAGAAAGTTCAAAAAAACCTGATGAGACAGCAGTTGCACTGAGAAAAAGACAGATAAGGTGGGAATTTTAAGTTTGCAGCCTCATGCACATATATACAGTTGATCATCACCTTATAACTTATGTGCAATGGGAATTGCTTTGCTTTTTAAATATACTGGAATCCACATCCTTACAGATTTTTGGCAATAAATATCTGGCCTGGTTTTCCATGTAAATCTGGTCTGGTTTATGGCTATTTCACATCTTTTGCCTCAAAAGTTAACGTGTGGATGTTTTTCCTGTGTGGAAATTATCATACCCAGCCTAATGTTAGTAATATGATCTGCTCTCAAGCTTATAAATAGACACCGAATTGGTACTAAAATGACTTTTTTTTTTTCTGCTCTGGAGTGCATTTTGGAGTTTGGGTGTTGAAGTCATCCATACTGACTTTTACTGGAGGAGGCCTTGACATTGAAATCTTGGTATTCAAATCGTAAGTGATGCACATTTGAGTCTCCTTGCAGTATAGATAAGATATATCCCTATAGAATAGGCAAATCAGCCTTGAATAGGCACCCCATCGTAGAATTTGAAAAAATAGGGAAGTCAAAAATCCAAAGCAAATGTCCAAGGAAGAAGTATATTTTATTTTACTAAAGACTTTGGTCTTTAGTTTACTGTTTCCTTTAACTGATATTGTGCTATAAGCCAAGTACACCTTTCCTGTTTACCTTGCGCACTCAGTATTTTTTGACCAATAACCAGAAGTTTCCTCCTTTACCTAAGAGAATTTGAACTTAATTCCAGAGCTGCGATGGGTGCATCCGGACTTAGTTTGTAACATGTATCAGCTTTTATAGCAGGAAAGTTGATCACAAAGGTCAGACTAAATATGATCTCAGCTTTTAGAAGCTTAGGGAGATTGGCATGCTGAAATGGTATTGAGCCTAACTGTACTCTATCCATAGCACCAGGTATCCTGGTCAGTAGTAACTACACTGATGGGAAACATCTGAGAGGACAGCAAAGCTGCATTTGTGTGACATAATTCCAGTAATTCGGGCGAAACTGAAAGCAAAATTTAAGGCTATTGAAAGCTTCATGAACAACTGAGTAATCAGTTCTTAAAAATGCATTGATCTGAAATATGATTACAAACATAGTCATGTTTATGGAATAAAATAAATTTAATTTGAAATAAAATTTTAATATGCTTATCAGAATTGTTTTTAACTCTTTTTCACAAGGAAAAGTAGATATTGAGCAAGCAAAACTGCCACTTTGGAATGATTTCTTGGATTTTAGGTATTGCTGATCAACCTCCAAGTCTCACCCACTTTATTCCCCCACCTGATTCCCCCCTTTTCATGAAGATATAAATCCAAATTATAATCTTGTTCATCTGAGTACATAATCTTCCAGTTATTAGTTCATGTATTCTTCATGATGGCCATGATCTTAACAGTTCTTAAGACTTTTCCACTTGAAGGATAGTAACATTTCAAAAAGTTTTAAAGTTTTTTTTTTTTTAATAAGAGAATAAAGGAATTTTTATCTATGATCACCTTCATAACTAGAAGGACATCAAACTATAATAATGTAATATTACTCTTGGGATAAATACTTCTGTCTTTATCAGCTCTATCTACATAGAGTGGTTCATGACACCAATGACCACACTTTAAAGAAAGAAATCCACTTGATTTCATTGCATACAAAGGAAGATGGGAAAAATAAAGGGAAAAGACAAAACTGTTTTTTTTTTTTTTTTTTTTCTTGAATTTACTTTTGTGGGCTAGGAATCATTTGTTATTCAAATAATTGGTAGTAACAGAATTTACCAGAGCCTTTGGAGTATTAGAAATAAAATGGAGAAGAAAAATACCATAATGCAGTGAGATCTAATGTTGGTCATTTCATATTAAATTGTACTGCTAGATTTACTCTCTTAGTAAACATATTGCTATTTTAAAAAGAGAGATAAGGAACCCAGAATTGATCAAATGTTGCTAAAGTAGTATATTTAGTGGTATGCAGCCTAAATCAGTGTACACACTGCAGGACAATATCATCATTTCTCCATATGGCATATGTATCAATAAGCTTGTTTTCATATATTTTGTTAGGATTTTATTACAGGATTTAAATGGCTTCCATTATTCTTTTGAAACATGTCCAGGATGTATAAGGAGACAGGGCAATTTTGGTAGTATTCTGCACAATTAAAGCCTATGTAAAATGTCTTTTTAGATATATAAAAAGAGATCTGTGGTTTGCTGCAGATCAGTGATTCATGGAAAAGGAAGATTTAATTTTGCTGGCTTTGATAAATCAGACTATCCTGTTCCTCACAGTATAGTCCTAGAGAATGGAAAAAGAAGACAGAGGGTATATTTGTTGGTAGCTATACTGTAAGCTCCTGACATCATTCATTTTATTAGACAGCTGACTCTGCATAGTGTGTGAATAAGCTCTGTGTAAGACAAAATCTTTGTGTAATCATTTTAGATTAAGGTTCAAGGACCACAGAGAATGGATCAAATTAAATCTCTACTGAAACAATTATCATCAGTGTTATGAACTGTTGGTGGCTTAGCTCTGAAGAGCTAAGTGTGTTCTTAGTTACATTTATTTCACAGCTGAAGACATAAAGAAAAGACGGCATTTTCTTTTCCTTTTTTTTTAAATAATTTGGGATGCATAGATTGAATATTTCTGTATATTTGAATATTATATAGTTTCTAGTTTAATTATCCTACATTTCAGACCTGTAATTGAATGTATTTCTAATAGAATAAAAAAACTCCTTGTATTTTCTGTTAGCAAAGTGAATTTCATGATATGTAATACACCAAATAAGCATTCAGATAAAGGACAGAATATGGACATATTGAAATGATGAAGCTTGCTACATATAGTTATGCTAGATCTCTGGGCTATAGTGTTTTGCAGTAAATGTATTAAGATAAGACAATATCTGTTTTTTTTTTAATAACTGCTTAGTATTTTTTTTAATTATTGCTTGAATTAAAGTATCTTAATAGAAAAACAGCATCTTTACTACATGCAACATATATTCTTAACTTTTAAAGTGATCATAAGGGTATAAGTGCTCAGTATAACCTAGTAATTTAGCCTTTCGTTCATTTGGAAATAAAACTTAAATTCTTTCATCAAAGATAGTTCTAACTATGATGAGGACCTACTTACACTTGTATGGGATGACACAGATCCAAATTTATTTGAGTTTACTTTTTGTAAATATTCTAAGAGTGTATATTTATTTCTGTTCTGCCTTTCTCTACAGGCTTCCTTATGACCTGTGTGGTTTGCAGACATGCTATAGAAAAGACTGTGTGAGAATGTTAACTTGAATAATCTCATGTTCCAATAGAGAAATATTCCATATCATTCCTATGAACAACTTGAAAGCTGTCATAATTTATACTCAAAAGATAATATGAACTGTAGACAAATAATTAACATTTATGTAGTCAGTGGGAATGTAGGTAGTGATTATGTTAAACTCTATAACACAGACATGTATTGAAAATAATTTGAATGATCTGTTTTCCATATCAAAACATGAGGCAGCATATGAATTTCTCATTGTGAAGGCCATTTCCTTTTAATAGCAGCTAAAGTATATTATCTTCAAAGATTTTTATGATGGGAAAACTATGAATAATTCTGAGAAGTCAAACGCTTTTAAATTAAGCAGGAGTATTCTGGGGGAAACCACTATAAAGGGGAATATTATTTTACAAAGTTGTTCTGCTGATATTTTCCACAGGAGAATTTGTTTTTACAGTTTTTTTTTAAGTCCTCAGAGAAACTGAAATTTAAAATACGGTCTGAGAGAAGTTTTGCCAAAACACATTGTGCCTCAAACAAACATATGTAGCAAGTACTGATTTATAGTTTTGCTGAAAGAATCATGAGACACTGCAGACTTTTACAGATAACTGGGGAAAAGAAAGTATATCTCTTCTATGGGAAATATTAAAGTTTAATACATCTTTGACAAAAAAAAATATTTTAGCTGTATTTTATAATTAAGTCAATTGGAGATAGACTGAAATGCCAAAATTCCTTAAAACTGTCTGTAATAATCCAAATGATATAATGTTGTGTTGAAATTAGATATTATTTTGGTGGTAGATTTTGCCTTGATGTCTGCTGGCAAACACAAACATATTTTTCTTAACTCTGATTAGAAATTCTGAATTCAATACTGCTCAGATATTTATAACAAGCTTTAAAATCAGTTGAGTACTGTAGTGAAACTATATATAGCTTCATATTTTTACAGCTTTATGTTTTTACTCTAGAATTTCAATGAAAATATTAGTCACTTTGTTTCATTAATATTATTCTAATCTTTTTCTCTCTTCTGTGTTTCATCTGGCACTTCATGGTTATTTTCAAAATGTTCTGAGAAACCTTAGTTCCCAAGAGCTCCTATGTCAGTATGGTAATCAGTATCATATATGGAAATTTTGCTGCCACTGTACAACCTTCATAGAGTGATATTTGACTTTGATCAAACAAAATGAGCATCTGCTTTACATTATGTGTATAAGTATTGTCATGCACCTGAAGTGTTCCCTGTGTTTTAAATAATTTTCTACATCAAGACTAAAGAGATCACCTTTTGAGATTAAAATAATGCTTTATCGAGATTTAAAAAAAAACCAAAAGCCTAGAATCTTACATTCAGCCATGATACAAACTCTTGAATAAAGGTAGATGCGGAATTTGCTTAGGGAAAGCTTTTTGCCTGGATGTACTAACTTGAGCAAAATTTAACCTGAAAATGATTCATGGAATTCAGTAGAAAGCATTTGGTCAGAAGCACAAAGGCCCTTTATAGAATAGTCAGGAGACACAGAAGGCTCAGAAGTCACTGTGCTGACATTGTGTTGTTATGTGCTTCAGCCTCTTTTTTCATTTCTCTTAGATTTAGTGAATATTTTAAATATAAAGTAGAAATGTTTGGGAGAGACTATTCCAGCTCTCTAGAAATTTCAGTTGGTCACTCAAGTAGTCATGTGAACTTCATATTAAAATCCTGACTTTCTGCCTCTCAGAGCAAGTATGTGTGTAGGTGCCTTTTATATCTTAGATGGGTGAGCTAACTACAGAACTAATTACAGAACTTTCTTTTTTTTTTTTAAGTTGAAAAAGCTTTGTCCAAATGTACTTTGACATCTCAGATATTTATAGGAGATATAAGCTATTTTTTTATGTAGTCCCAAGCACTTTAAATATAAATAAGAATCTTACAGGGCTTTTGTTGCCTCTCATCCTTCTACTGTGCATCTTTGAGAAGATTTGGCTTAATGTTTTCTATGCCTTTCCACTGGGTAGCTGTGGATAGATTAGGTCTCTCCTCAGTCTTCTCTAACTAAGGTTGAAAAAACCCAGTTCTTCCAGCCTCCACTCATGTGTTCTAACTAGCTGAATATTTTGGTGGGCCACTGCAGAGCTCATTTCTGTATATACTTTTTGTAATGACTAGTCCAAAACTAGATATGGTACTTTAGATGATAGTGGTTTCTCAACTACTGAAGAGAGGGAAGAAATCACTTCCCTAGATCTGTTAACTGTGCTCTTGCCAGTACAGACCAGGATGCAGCTGGCAGCCTTTGCTGCAAGGGCGTGCTGCTAACTTCTTTCCAACTTGTCTGTGCGAACCCCCAGGTCACTTTCTGCAGAGCCACTGTCAGTCCACTGGTTTCTAATTTGTACTGTCACATGTAGGATTTTGCATATATCTTTGCTGATCTTCACTAAGTTTCTGCTAGCATATTCTTCCAGCCTTAGAGATCTCTCTGAATAGTCTTACCCTTCAGTCTACTGATTGTTGCCGCAGTTTGGGATCATTTGCAAACCTACAGAGACTGTATGCTATCCTATTATCCATGTTGTCAAAAAAGATTTTGAACATTATTGGCCCTGAGGGATGTTACTAATGGTTATTCGCCAGTTGGGCTGAAGATCACCAGACTCTGAACCCAACAGTCCAGTCAATTTTACACTCATCTTATTGTCCGCTTGTCCCATGTGAACTGGATTTTACCAGCTGGTTATTTTGCTTTCTCTGTTACAGAACACAATGATTGGTCAATCATGTTTGGCTTGATAAATCTACTCTGACTGTTTCCAGGCACCTTCTTATCCTTCATGGGAGTTTTGAAGAGGATTTGCTCCATGACATCCCCAGCGGCTGAGGGCAGCGTAAGTAGTCTGTAGTTTCTCAGCTGCTACTGCTCCAGGGAGGTTCAGGTTGGGTATTAGGAAAATATTTCTACGTGGAAAGAGTAGTCAAGCAAGTGGAACAGGCTGTCCAGGGAAGCAGTGCAATCACCATCATTGGCCGTGTTCAAGAAATGTGTAGATGAGGCGCTCAGGGACATGGTTTAACAGGTACGATGTTGAGGGGCTTCCAGTTGGACTCAATGATCTCAAAGGTCTCTTCCAACCATAATGACTCTATGATTCTATGATTCTTGTCCTATTTGAAGATGATGTGATATTTGTCTGTTTCCACTCATCGTGAACCTTCCCCAGTCTCCATCACTTTTCTAAGGTTATGGAGAACAGATTTCCAAAGGCATTGGCCAACTCCCTCAGCCCCCTCAGATAGCCTGTCTGATCCAGTCTGCTTGTAAGTGTCCAACAGACGTAAGTACTCCTTAACTCTACTCAGGATATTGCAACATTCCCACAGACCCTGCTAGTAGACTCAGGAAAGTGTGAGGCCAGCAGGCAAACTTTACCCATAAAAGCAGAGGGGAAAAATCAACTTATTAGCTCGGTGTTTTCTATGTTGTTTGTCACGGGGTTTCCTATTCCACTGAGCAGGCAGGGGCTGGGGCTGGAGAGGAAGAGCACATTTTATTTAGCCTGTCTTCTGCTGGTAGTGTGCTTCTAGAAACATTTCATGTTGCCCTTAACATTTATTGCTAATTCCAGCTCCATTTGAGCTTTGGCTTTTCTAACTTTATCTGTGTACACTTCAGCAATGTTTCTATATTTGTCTTGGCTAGTCCATCCCTGCTTCAGTGGTCTATCTGTTGTCTTCAAGCTCAGTCAGGAGATCCCTGCTACTCCGTGCTGGCCTTCTGCCAGGTCTGCTCAGCCTTCAGCACATTGGCTGTTTCTGGTGCTTTTCAAGCGCACTCTCTCACAGGATCCTGTCTAGAAAATCGCTGAAAAAAGCCAAAATCTGCCATCCTAAAGTCCAGGAATGTAATTTTATTTTCCTTATTCACTTCTATCAGGATTTTAAATGCTTCATTCCGGCTTTTGAGAGTTGCAACTGACTTTCAGATCTTTGACCAGTGCTTTTATTTTATTTTATTTTATTTTATTTTATTTTATTTTATTTTATTTTATTTTATTTTATTTTATTTTATTTTATTTTATTAATATTATTTTTTTGAAAGTAGCCAGTCCAGCAGAGCAGCATCTTTCCTGGTTTCTCATGGATCACCTGCCTCGAGAAATCAAGAAATTGTGTCCAACACACTGTAAATCCACGCAGTGCTTGTGCCCAACCGTATTGTCTTTCCAGTGGTTGAGCTTCCTGTCTCTGCATGACTTCTGACTAACATGATGACCAGTATTAAGAGACGTTTATAAGAATGCTTTAAGATCTCCCACAGTTATCTCTGCAGCTGTTACATATCCATTAGGCTATCAATTTTTCTGTTCTTTCCATTTAATTTATATACATAGACCAGTAAGTGTGCTCTAAATGATCTTTAACCACAATTAATATCCTATATAAAGGAAGAGCTAATAGCTGTTTAATGATTCATTCAGTTCAGTTTATTATCAATATTAGATCTTACCAAGACATGTAGAGATTTCAGTTGAAACTAATTGATTATAGCTGTCAGACCAGTGATTTTTAAAAATGAGCATTTTAAAATATAAATAGCAATTTATTTGATATTTTGCCTATTTCGAGTCTGAAAGACTGTTATTTTCAACATAGGTTCCTTTCTGTGAATTTAATATTTATGGACCAATTGACAAAAAAAGGTAGGGTTATCTCTGATCTGTGTCAACATATTTGAATGCTGTTGTTGCTGCTATGATATCCTGTTGTGCAGTTTTTAAATTCTAGTTTGGTAATATATATGAGATGGTCCTCGATAAAAAAGTAATTTTTTTTTTTGCATTTGCATTGCAACTTCTGAAAAGTTTGTTTATTTTGATAATGACTTCAAGTGATGTAGAGAATATCAAAATATTTCAATTATGAGATGTTTTTGCCTACATTTCTGGTCTTGAAAATACCTAATTAAAATATTCCTGTGGTCTATATTGACATGGATCCATAAGCAATCTTGAGAAAGTAAACATGGAAATAATCCTGGTAGTTGGAAACACCTAAAATATTTATAGTTTTGTAAGTATCATAAGGCACTTCCAGACACCAGTGCTGCTTGTGGTTCTAGGAGTGAAAGAGCTCTGAAAAGACTAAGATGAAACACAAGAAAGACAAAGACCACAATTAGATAAAGTCAGTATATGAGAGGTTGTCATCTTATTTTCCTCTCTAAGACTATGAAGTATAAACTGGTTTATTCTAGAACCTGCTATATTTTGTCATTTTTTTCAGCTTGAATTTCATTTCACTGAAACTTAATTGCCTTCATCATCTTTGAAAGTAATTGCTCTCTAAAGGTCAGTAGGGTTACAGGTATTATCACTACCCAGTATAATTTTCCACTTTGAAGTAGCATACTCCTAATTATACTTACCCAATTATTCAGTGTTGTGCTATCCCCAATTAAAATATAGGCACTATGACATTAAGTGCATAGATACAATGCGATGTTTGTTTTAGCTTATGACCTTTTTTTTTCTGTTCCTAATATTTGGCTGACTTGGGATTTCTTATATGTTTATGTATATATGTTTGTCTTTCTTTAACAAAAACACTTTGCTGAAATATTATATTGTGTATTCTGTTTTTCATTAACTGATGATTGCAAGTTGCTATTCAAGTTAATGTTTTGACCGTGTTTTTCTGTTTTTCTTCCAGGATTTAACTATCTGCGTATTCTATGCTTATGCACTAGACTGTTAAAAAAAACTGTTTAAAAAACAGTTAAAAAGGCATCAAAGGAGAAATGTAATTTTTTTCTTTAAAATGAAACCTTTTTACTTTGATAAAAAGAAAGGAGAAGATATACGGATAATTGCATTCCCCTTTTACAAAAAAAAAAGAAAGAATTGGGTCTAAAAACCTGCTAAAACTCTATTATATATTTTTTTTTGTAAAAGTTTGTTAAGAGGTAGTACTAAGAATAAGAAGGTAATAAAAAGTGGGAAAGATCTAATTTCTCTGTTGGAGTACTAGTCAAAAATAAGGTAGTAATTCAGTGATTTAGAAAGGTAATGTTATTCAACTGCTATTAAAACTTTGGCATTTATGCTAGAGCGATTGTGATGGAGACCTCTACAGTGATAATTTTTGACCCCTAATAAAGACATTTTAGATCCTTTAACGCCTTTAATCCTTTAATTTGAATTGAAACTATTAAATTTTCAAACTCTTCAGTCTCACTGTCGGAGGATCATATTGTTTTTCTTCTTCAGTTTCTGTTTAATAGACAAATCATCGTAACTTATTAAGTGTCAAGATTTCCTGATACCTTGTCTGAAAAGTAACTATTTAGGAGTTAACTGTCTTTCTTTAGAGAGATCAGAATGATGGCACTGAAGTGGCAGTTTTACTCAATTATGTTTTAAAGATATAGATTAATTGTGTCCATAGGACATGGTTTCCAGCAGAATAATCAGTGTGGTCTTGAACTGCACTGCACTTTTGCTCAAAGTGAATTTTTCTTTTCATTTTAATTATAAGGATAGGTTATTAAGTTCATTGCCCTAGTGATTATTCCAGCATTGCTATTAACAGTTCAGTAAAGCAGTCATGCTTTACTGCTATCATGCATAGTCTGATAGAAAAAAACCTCAAAACTGATCATAGAGACAAGGTGAAGGAAAAGTTCATTTGGGGGTTGAGGTTTTGAGGTTTTTCATAGATAAGTTACAGAATGTTTAGCCTTTATTCCTCTGATTTTAAGAAATTGAGTTATTAAGGGAAGAATTGAAAGCAGGTAACATTGTTATTAAAGCAGGATTTAAAGGTTCTTTATTTAGTACTCTGACCTGCTTGATTTTAGTAGGTTTTCTTTTGTATTTTATGTCTTTAATTGGTGAGTGGTGACTAATATGGCATGGAGATCTTCCATCAATAAAAGATTTTCTGCATAAAATACATTTTTCTTTTCAATTCCATTCCATACCCAGAACAAATTAGTGCTGACATACAGCAGAAGTCTGGTAAAGTCATGGGCATGAGCTTCAAATGCTTCATAGGGCCCTGGTGGCTTGATAACTTGTTAAAATAGTTAACTTATTTGCATTACATGAATTAATTGGGAACCAGTTTGGCTAGCTGAGATGCATTTGCAGCTCTTGGAAGGTGAGGAATTTCTTTGTTTCTAGTGGAATGACTTTGCTGCGACTGGTTTGGAGATTTACATTTTGATATTGTACTATACATCAGTTGGATTATAATTTGGTAGTGGATTGGAAGAATAAAAGCCAAATGTACATAATGGTGAACTCTGCTAAAACACAACTTTGGAAATAAATTTATTTTGTCATAAAATTTGATGGTCCATATATTTGTAGAGACAGCACTTCATTCAGCCTTCAAGAAAGTTCATTAATGCTGATGTTTTCATCCACCGAAGATTTTAAAAATCAGTTTGTAATTACTAGTATTACTTAAAAGTAGATTGAAGAAAGCATTTTTGCATATATAAAAGGCATCCATGTTAGCTTACCTATCAGAAGCCATGAATTTGAGATGGCAGGGTGTTTTACCCTGTGAGCAGTGTACAGTCTTAGGTATCACTTGAAATGCTTATACAAATCATGGCTTCACCCTTATAAATCAGATTTTCATTATAAATCAGACCTTCATTTCATAACGCTAATTGCCCTCTTTTAGTTAAATTCAAGCGTAACTTCTAGTATTTCCTGCCACTTTGAATTGTGCTTTTAATGTGGAGCACATGGACATCATTGGAAGTTACTCAGAGTATTGCATTTGCACCCTGCACTTGCCTTCTGAAGGGAAAGTTTCACTGACCTTGGGGAGTGCAAGTGAAAAATCGTTTCCACAGAAATTGAGCTTGAATTTTCTAGGAGCCTTTAGATAAACCTTATGAGCTTTTGAGAAGTTATTAGATGCGCAAAGCTTTCTCATTCTTGAGCTTTATCATCTAGCTGAAGCACTTTGAAGTAGTCCTACAGATTTGTGTGGCAGAGAAAAGTCAATTACAGCCTTGAATTATTAGCAGTTGGAAACTGATATATGGTCAGATAAAGTTAGAGACCTTCAAATTAATAACTCTTTATTGCAGAACCAGCAATAGTCAGCAAATACATGTATCTAAATACTTCCATTAGAAACTCCCATTGCCTTTTTCATGGCTGCATCCAAGTTGCAATGGTTTTAAAAGTAGATATTAATTAAACATAGCTTAAATATACACTGTTATGAGAAATCTATTTAGTTTACCACAAGAAACTAAATATATTTTTAATATTTGGATAACTGTATGCTAGAGACCTGGTATATCTTGCAGACCTGCTATAGGCAAAGACACAGGACATATTTTCACTGTAGCCACAGATGCTCAATCTGGCTTCAAACAAGTTGTGTCAGCACTAGACTGTACAGTGCTGTTCTGTGCAGATTAATTGCTTTGGGTCCCCCAGTCCCTGTAGACCAAAGATATAATAGCATTACTGCTTTGAGTCCCACAGCAAACTGAAATGCAAACTAGATGATTGATTTTTTTTCTAAAATGGGCTACCATATGCTGAGGTTGTTATCAGCTCTGTTGCACACCGTTTATGTCATCAATGCAAAGTACTTTTTTTTTAGTTTTTCTGTAAATCAACATAGTGCAGTTTAATATATCTTTACTTGGTGTATAGGAAGTATTTGGAAGTGTATCCCTTGCTCTACATAAGTTGGTTGTGTTGGCATGTTCCATCTTACTGCTCTTGCTAAGATGGAACATGCCAACACATCTTGCATCTTACTAAGTGACTAAGTGAGAAGAAATAGTCAGCCCTGGTGAGGTCACCCCTGGAGTGCTGTGTCTAATGCTGCACGTCACAGTAGATAAGAGCCATGGACATACTGGAGCAAATCCAGCAAAGAGCTACTAAGATGACTGAGGGACTGGAACATCTCTCTCATGAGGAAAGGTTAAGGGATCTGAGACTGTTTCGCCCAGAAAAGAGGAGACCTCAGCAGGGGGTCTTATCCATGCCTTATCCATGCGAAGGTGTAAAGAAGACAGAGGGAGACTCTTCTCAGAGGTGCCCAGTGACAAAAGGCAGTGAGCAAAAAATGACATAGGAATTTCTGTATGTGTATGCGTGTGTATACATATATACATATATATATACTACATATATATATACTTTTCTTTACTGTGCAGATGCCCCAAAACAATAGAAAAGGTGGCCCAGAGAGGTTGTGGCCTTGGAAAAATTCAGAAACCGCCTGTTCATGGTCCTAGACATCCTGCTCTAGGTGAGGGGGATAGGACTAGATGATCTCCAAATCTCGTCCAACCTCAACCACTCTGTGATTTCATGAATAGGGTGCCTCTATTATATATTCCTTCTCTACTGAACAAATTTATACTTTATTTCATATTATTGAGTAAGAAAGATTTATTATGTTTTTTGAAATTCTGTTAAAGGTACCTCCCACAATGATTTATATTCATCTCAAGAAAATTGGCACCAATAGTAATTTCTGCTCAGTTCTATCATAGAGGCAGAAAATGGTGACTTCTTGATAATTACAGAAAGATTCTATTTAATTTTGAGATGTGATGGCCAGTGCGAATTTAAATCCAGGACGAATAATATGAGTAGCTCTTCACAAAAGGAAAATGCAGTGAAGTTAAAAGCAAATAGAATCCAAAACTATGGTGTATTACAATAATGCTGTATTCAGATAAAATGCTATAAATGAAGAGCAACTCCAGCTAAGAGCAACTTCAGCTGTTTAAACAGATAAATTTTGGAATTATTCTGTTGCTACTGTTATATGGATCTGTCTTTGGGTTCCTTCATTATTATGTGTCCTTAGTGACAAGATTTTCTGAAACACTGATAACAGCCTTTGGCTCAATATGTTCTGTGCATGCTTAAGGAACCTATAATTACATTTCTAAAAATAGAATCTTCACAATTCAATACTACAATGTCTTTTCCTATCATGAAATTCAACTGGCAGCTTTCTGGCAAAAATGAAAAATAAATCACAGTTGAGTTATAACTGGAGAGTCTTGGATTTTGTATTGGCTTAACATTCCTACTATATACAAATATACATTATTTTTAAAAAAGTCAACATTTTTATATGCTTGATATTTAAATGGTGTAATCAGAACTGACTAATTCAATTATGTATCCTTTCCACTTACAGCTTATGACCAAACGGAAACCAAGCAGAAAGCCTCCTGACACTTCCTAGAATCTCCATGGGAATTCATATTTCTTTGCCGTGCTTTCCTAATTATCTACCATAACTTCAAAATTTTTGGACCTTTTCTTTTTTACTGATATTAACAAAGCTGTAAAAGTCAATTGTTTAGCAAAGTAAAAACTTTTGAAGGGCATCTTGCTTTTCATCTTTAGCTTGTAGGTTTATATACATACAAAGATTCCAGTGATAATCAGAGCCTTCAAAAAAGAAAACTAGAAAGTAATTGCCAAAAGAAGTAAATTTTCTCACCAACCCTCTTCATAAACCAACAGAGAGAGAACTCATGCACTCTGATATGAATGAAGGTGTAAAGATGTGAAGATTCTGTCCATCAGAACAGTTTCAATCTTTACGGGACACCTCAAAACTGCAGAAGATAAGCATATTCTCTTGTTTTGAAAAAGACTATCTAAATAAAAAGATCATAGTTGGTCACAATAGCCTTAGAAGAAATTTCTTTAATGGTGAATTTTCGAAAAATTTGTTTACATCCTTTACTTCTTCTGTGAAGTATTAAGTTTTTCTGTTTTGTTTTTGTTTTGTGGTTTTGTTTTGTTGTTGTTGTTGTTTTTATTTTTTATTTTTTAAACTGGAAACTTTGCCTCTTGATTTTGTTTCTGTTTTATTCAGAAGACTGAAGAGAATCATGAGACTTAGGTTATATGCTGTGTATTAACTCTTCCTCTTTTTCTTTCTTCTTTATGGAAGATTGGCAAAGCTCTGCAGTATTGTCTCCGTTTACTTTTCTGGTGTTTTTAGTAGGAAAGAAATCAAATTTAAAGAAAACAATGCACCCAGGAAATGGAAAATCACATTTAGACCTTTATGGGAAGGCTCTGACTGTCTTTGTAATGTGGTATAACACCTACCTGTAAGAATAGCGGACACCGCATTTAGAATGACTAGTTCTTCATCGCACTAGACTGACTGGTGTTAGTTGCTTAAGGATAGCAATTATCCTTAATTGTGGCCTGCACAATAGACTGCAACTTGTGTGCCAGCCTCTTTCGATTTCACTGTTCTATTCTTCTGGTGAACCTTCAACAATAATAAAAATGAATAATAATAAATTATAGGAAGTAAGAAAAAAGTTTTCTTTGGAGCAAGGCCTTTCTGCCATGTTACCAACCATCCTTTGCCATTGTCACCCATGATAAGAATGTAGTTTTCTTTATCAGCAATTCAGCTTGTACATTTTTCCTGAAGTCGTATACTCTGGGATTACTGAATTTATCAAACATTGACCTATTCCTCGTAGTAGTTGTATACTTGCATGCTCATTGCATAGCTGAACATTTACTACTGTTTAAAAAAAGTGGAAAATCATTTCACTGCAAAAACACCTGTAGCTTTCCTTCAAAAGTTATGCTTTTTGTGGCACGCTTGAACATAATATGCCTATTGCTTAATACAAAATCATGTTGTAAGTTCTCTTTTTGGAATAGGACAATCCTTCTTTCTCTTGCAGTGCTTATTTTCCTTTTAAGATAAATAAAATGAAATGGGTATCTGGAAAAGCCATAGATACCACTGACTTCTTCCTCCAGTTCCACAGAAAAGAAACTGAACCAAAAGTGCAGTGTATACCATAGAACAAAACATATATTATTCTTCAGTTTTATTGTATTATATTCTGGAAATGGTACATAGGAGACAGATTTTTTTCTTAATATTATTAAATCTGGAAAAGAGTCTCCAATCACACTAGGAGAACACAACCAAGAGAAGCTTCCTCTACATAATCAATATTTTCTCAGGGCAAACAGAGATGATGTATTTGTGGCAAAGAGTAAATTCCAGGTGCAGTTATATAAGATAATTTAAGGAAACCTCAAATTTTGAAAGCCTATTTGCTGGCAGGATTATATTTGTGTGATGGCTAACAAGAGAATTGAATTCCTGGCAAGAAAAAAAATGCATGTTGCAAACATTTGATATAGGGCATTTTTAATGATCACTGTGGAGAGGATGCACAGGAGTGAATTTCTGCCTGTACAAATCCTGCTCAGTGCCAGGCAAAACAATTGTCCTCTTGGCAAGTCTAAATTAAAGGATTTAATACTAGGGAGAGAATAATCAAAAGCTGGGTGTTATTTGAGAAAACAAAGTTAAAGATTGATAAACATGCTTTGCAAATACAGGAACTTTTTTTTTAAGTAACTAATGTACACAAAAGAACAGGAGAAACTGTTTAGTCTTAATTATAGCATTAAACTAGTCAATAGGTATAATATGGTGTAGCTGTTTGCTTATTGTTGCAACAATCACATCTTTATTGTGATAGAATAATTTGAATTGTTGAGTTGTGCTTTTTCCCCACTAGTAGTCATCATTCAATTTATTTTTATTTCTGTTGTAGAAAACTGTTTTCATGTGGAGTGAGACTAGAGTGGTCGTGAAATAACATTGTGTTTTTATTATCATTCATTTAGACAAAATCATACCTCGTGCTGCACACAAATGGCTCAGCAGTGTCATTTCAGGATATTGTGGAATGGGCCATGTGGAATCACGTCATGCCTCACGGAGAAAAAAGGACCTTATGGCTGCAAATGTGTACTATGCTGTGGAGAGCTTAGTGTCTAGCCAGCATCATTAGTCAATTCACAGAGCCTGAGCTCATTATCCTGCTGGTCATAATTTTGGAATTACTGGGAAACCTAAGAAAAGAATTATTTGTGCAATTTGAGGGGTAAGTGCAATTTAGTCTAAAGAAGGGGGTTTGATGACCTGAGGAAAGAAATAATGAGTCCAAGAAGAAAATTCAGACATCTGATAATATTAAAGTGTGCTCTAACATCATAACTAGCCGTGTGTTCATCCACATCATATTTGGAAGAGATCAAGAGAGAACAATATTGAAAATGTAAATCAGAGATTCATTTAGATCATTTTAGAGTTTTAAATTCATTTAAATCCATTTAAAACGTAAGTTCAAATGCTCACATAATGCAAGATGCTTAAATTAGGTTTCTCAACTAGCAGATAAAAGTGACAGCTAAAGCAAAGAGAAAATGTCAAATGCTCTTTATATGTTTGCGTGAGAAATGTCCGTATACTTTGGTTAAAGTGAGTGGGGTTTTTTTTTAACATATTCTTTTCCCTCTCTCTCAGTGATTCAGATGTTTTCAAAGATGTATTGAGTAAATACCAAAAGATTTCCTACAAAACTTGCTGCATCCATCCTCCAAGTTAGACATTCTCCAAGTCCCTATTGTTTTCCAAAGCACTTTCTGTAGAAATTTGTTGCAATTTTTGCTGTTTTAGATCTGGGTGCCTGCTTGAACTGGTTTCATGCTCAAATATGGGGGAAAATGTAAACCTGTAAATCTTGTAGGACTTCTGGGAAAAAGCTGCCTCCCATTTTCAACTGATGTATGGAAGAGCACTGTGCAATGCGGCAATGATAAGATGGCAAAAAAATAACATTAGATAGATAATAGTATGCATCAGTGAATAACACAGAAGAAATGTGGGAACATATTAGATTCAACCAGCTAGACTTTTCACTTTTGCCACTCATAATTTCTCTTGACCTCTGTGTAAGTTTTTAAGAATTTATAAATAGACTGATTTTTATGTTAATTTTTATTTTCCTTCAGAAGTAGTTTGATCCTTATCATATACTCTTTGGGAAGAGCTGATGGAATCAGAAGACTTTATAGTAAAGCAAAGCAAATTCTTTTGTTTCTGCTCAAAATTTAGAAACAAAGGTTTCAAGGGACTTTAAAATGTTCTCTGTGATTTATGGAAAGGTTCACAAAGCAATAAACTCTCACTCTAATATTCAGTAATGAGGAAGAGGAAAGATGACTGAAGACATATTTATTTAACCTAAATAGAGAAAACAAATATGTTATGTGCCTAGAAGTCTCAAGACAGAGAACTCTTAAAGAAAACAAAAACAAAACTTTAATTATTCGAAGTAGTAGAGCCTTTGATGTCATAGCTGTAACATAGTAGACTAATAGCAAACAGGGGAAGAAACTGGGGAAGAAAAATCCGTTTTTATTTTGCCTTCAGTTCTCTCTGACCAAACATATAGCATAATAGCATATAGCCCTTGCTTCCTGGACAGATGTGTCTACCAATATTATAGACAGACAAGATGTGCACGGAACTGCAGGTGCTACTTTTTGTTGTTGCCTTAAAGGGCCAGGTAGTTGGAAATGTGCAAGCAACAAGAGCCTGACTTTGCTAACATACTGGACTGTAAGTACTATGCTACACTGTAGAAGTGAATATTGCAAATTTCTTCCCTGCGTATGTTGCTATATGTTCTGCAGACAATGTATTAAAACCTCCAGAACTTTTCTTGCTGAGCTGTTATTTCTACATCTCCCTTTAGCTTAGCTTCTGCCTAAATCTGGAGTGTTTGATTGCAGCACAGACTGGAATAGTCATCTACATTTAATTGAGCTGTCATGGCCAGTAGTGTGATCAGGATTCAGGATTCAGCACAGAGGAGCAGCTAGACTACAAATATATAAGTCATTTCTTAATTAATATACCTTTTGGATAACTTTATTCAAAAAAACTGAATAATGCTTATCACTCCTTCATTTTACAGTCCTCAGGTCAGTCCAGTGATAAAAACAGCTTTACCTATTTCCAGGGCATGCCTTCTTTATGCTCTGTATACTACGGAGCACATTTTTAGTGGTGCAATGGTTAAAGTTGCATTCCTAGTATGTAAAGAACATTATTGGTTGAAGTAGGCTATTTTTGCTCAAAACACTTAAATTTTTGCACAATCAAATGTGACTTGGAGAAAGAGAAGATGGGATGAGAGCTGGTGGAAGGCAGGCAATGGAAGAGAAGATAAACTGGCAGAATTTAAGGAAAAAAGTCATAATTTAACAAAATAATGTTCATCTAGAACTTTGCTTTCCTACTCTAATTTCATGAGCAAAGGAACAATTTCAATTCTTTTTTTTCAGAGTCCTTTATATTTAAGACTTTTCATGGTCATAAACATACAGTATTACAGCCCCCCCCTTGTAATTTTCCTTTCTGCCTGCAGATTTTGTGCACTGATAAAACTCTTTTTTTCAGAAAGTTTTCTTTACTGGGACACTTAAGGGCAGGTGATCTGCTCTGACTGCATTCTTGTAGCACAAGTTTATGGGACAATTGTGGTATAACATGCCAGTAGTCAGCATGGGCAAGGATGAAGGCTGTGGGATTGAGCTGGTAGATTTACCTTTGCAGCCTGTGAGGCATTTATTCTAGTCTGAAATAAATATTTTTGCTTCCCTCCTCTCAGACTTCTCAGACTCCCAGTGGAATTTTATGAGGTGCATTGAAGATTTGTGGGGAGAAGTGAGAGAATGAGATTGGGAAGGAGAAAGAGAACAGGAAGGGTGCATGGGAAGAAAACTAGAAATACTTCATTTTGACATTTCCATTTTCTGATTCAGAATGATGTCTTAAAATGAAATTTGGCCTTTTTTCTTTTTTTTTTTTGTAAGAAAAGTAAGGCAGAAAAACCCCACCCTTTATTCATTAAATCCAGTATGGACATTTTACTTTTACCTAAAATTATGTGTTATGAGAAGAAGAAGGTTGTTTTTGTGAGAAAATAGAAATTCTTTAGCTTTGTATCAGTCCTAAATACTATTATTTTTTCAATGTTTTTGGTTTAGCAGACAAATCAGCACAACCAGTTATTTACACAGCTCCACTTGCAAAACTATTTTTGTAATCCTAATGCTAAATACCTCTTTCTTCCATAAATAGCACATGGCTAGAAAATGGTACATTTTACTGTAGGTAAATTAGTATAACTATATTGCCAGATATTGCAGAAACACATTACAACTACAAGTGTTACCTGTCGAAACTCTTTTGGATATTGTGGCCTTCATAATGGGTACAGAATATGAGGTACAAAGGTTGTACTCTTTGGTGGGAAGTAGAATTTTCCTAAGTTAACTTAACAAGATTATGGAATACAAAATTGTTCCAGGTAGCAATTTTAAAAATAAACAGTGACATGAAGTCTTGATCCAGCTAAGTACTATATGATGGAGGATACAGATGTCTTTTTGCTCAGTTTTACTCAGTGCAGTGCAAAGCCACCTAGCTGGCTAGTTAGACGTATCATTGTTTTAGTGATAAGATTTATTCAGAATGAGGATATGTCATAAAAATCTTTCCTACTAAATTATCTATAAAACAATATTAAAGGTGATTTTGTTTGCAGTGCCAGAACAGTAGTTGTCAGAACATGTTATGCCTGCATAAACAAAATATTCAGCTTGAAGTTTGAAGCACAAGGGAAAATGTTGCTTAGCTTCAGGCCATCATCTCTATAACTGTTTAAATTATCAATTTCTATGAAACCACATAAATGTATTTTGGACACTAGCCTTGTGAATTTCAACCTGGCAGGTGTAAAAGATGCTATTGGTAGCTACCTAAAAGATGCTATTGAAGACTTAAAGATGTTTCCGTGTCATATGATGCCTTGAGAAGATTTTTGTGTAGGGATTGACTTAGTCATGCTCATTTTTTCTTTACTGTCTTTGATGGGGTTAAAAGAAAAAATTTACATGGTAGAACTCACAAAAAAATATACTGTTGATAGGTGATGTGAATGTATAGTATATTGCTTGGATCATTACTGTGAGTCCAGTTTAGCCCTATTTTAGTGATAATGAGGAACAACAAGTTCTGTCTTTACAAACCCAGTAGCTCAGGACCTGCCAGGTATCCAAAAGCATCAATGCTGCTACTGCCTCCTGTTTCATGCTCTATCCCACTATTAGAAAAATTAGGCCGTTCTTCTGGCTGGTAGGTGCAAAAGAGGCTGACTGGTAGCTGGAAAAGATGGGAATAAGGCAATGACCTAGCTTTTCTCTTTCTTCTTTAGTTGATTCTGTGTCTTGAGAGAATAGGGAGGAATTGAGTTTCTTTTCTGCTGTAATTCTAGTTTTCTTTTTGCTCTTTGTCATCACAAGAAAATAATGATTTAAACCCTAAAATAGGATATGCTGCACTGAAGTATTGTCAAAACAGGTTTTGTCTGATGTTTTTAAATGTCACTTAAATAGTACTCTAACTAGCTGTCAACAGACACTTTACATGAGCACTGAAGTTGAGAACAAACATTTCCTATAAACAGAAAGGTTTGGGGATTTCTGCTTTTTATATTGAGCATATACACTTTTCCATTTTCTAAAAAAAAAAAATAAATTAGTAATAAACGTGATTTTATGAATCTATGCCTCTGGTTCATTTTATGAACCAGAGTAAATTCTTTTAAATGTGCTTGTGGTTGTCCTTTGAGGTTTACCTTTCCTCTCCCACTAAGGTCAAAATGCCTTTGTGTGCCTTAAACTAGTTGTCTGGTCAGAATTTATGCTTAAGTAAGTAGATTATATAGTTTGGGACAAGAAAGAAAAGCATTGCTGGATTTCACAGTGCAGTTGAGTGAAAATGTGAAACCATAACATAGCATAATATAGCCAACTAAAGTGTAAGCAGAAAAAGAAAGTGAAGAAAGTGGCTTTAAGATCTTCCCATATATTTGTAATGATGAATTTTCTCTTTATGCTCTGTGATTGCTAAATCAAAGTCTCCTGCAAGTTCTCCTGTTCCTCCTTGCATTCATAAAATAGAAGCTAAGGTTATCGAAGACATCTAGATAGAGTGAAAGAGAAAGTGGATATAGAGATAGCTGTGAGATAATCTGATGGAGATGATTTAAAGAGAACAAGCAAACGTTGTTCTCTAAAAGTTAGGCATCTTAAAAAGTGCCAGGCTTGACACTCCCAAATGAGGCACCTGCAAGTACATTTTTCTTGAAATTTTTAGCTATCTTCAAACTACATGATACAGACTTGATTATGCAACAGTTACTGGTGTTCATTGAGGTGGATAAATATTTGCTAATGGTCCCTTTTCAAATGTGAGATTTAGCATCTCTCTGAAAGGAAACTGGGACTCAATTAGCCCAACTGTATGCATAAATACTATCTGCAGTCATGTGTGCAAGTTTTCAAGTACAAAATTAGATAATGAAAATTCAGACAAATCTTTGAAAGGGTATGATAATTTCCTAGCATTAATATTAAATTTGGAACAAAAATGTACTGTGTCTTCTGGAAGCTCAGAAGTGATATAAAGTAACAGGACAGTCAACGAAAGAAAGTACAAGCCTGAGAATGAGAGTGAGGAAATACCAGATTTTGAACATAGTAGTAAGAACTGGCGCTGAGAATAGACCATGTTATTTAAAGAAGAGATATAATAGAAATGAGTATTTCTAGTACTTTAACCTTATCATTTTTATACATAACAATAACATAGTAAGATAATGTAACAGTAATAGCATAGTATATTATCATAGTAAGTCTCTTATTACTTTTAAATAATTTTTTTTTTCTGGAAAGAAAGGGAAAATTTTAAATAAACATCTATCCACCTTTTTTGTTTGTTTGTTTTTTGTTCACAGACAGCTTTATTCTACTTGGTTTTTGCAGATGTGCTTTTTTAATTATTGAGTTGTTTTTGTAAAAATGTAATAAAAGGAATTCTTACTAATAATAAAATATACTGTAACATATGGACTTTTTCATTAGAGTTATTTTTCACAGAGAGGAAACAGAACTAATTTAGAACACAGCAAAAGAAGTCTGTATGGTGAATACATTTTTAGGTCTTGAGTACGACAGATTGTACATCGATCTGAGAAACAAATGGAGTAAAATGTCACTGCATTGAAGTCAGAAAAGCAGAATATGCTAGTCTCTGAAATGCAAATCAAATGCTCACGGGGAAAAGAATGGATTAGAAGAGGAGGTATGGATCTTAAATAGTTTGATGAGTATGGAAATAAAGTGGAAGATAGATATAATATTTATAATGCAGTGTAGACATTTTTGAATGTTATGTTTGGTACACAAAACTTTGTGTAAAAGTTGTCCATTACTTTGTTATGCTTTATCTAACAACTTGAAAAAGTATGTTTTCTAGGTAGTGGCAAAGAATTTAGATCATTACAGCTGAACTACATTTATGAATCCTTGGGTTAGATAGCTTCATATGGGTAATGCAAACAAGATTGTTTCATTTATTCTGAGTGTTACTGATTTACTTGATTAATGCCACGGTCCTGCATCATTAAAATTGGTAGGATCTTTGTCACTGATACCTGTATGTGTGACTTCAAGCTGCAAAGGTAAAGTCATCAATATGTATTGCACAGAAGCAGAACAGCCTAAATGAAATTCTTCTATATGGTAGACATAGTTAAATTCACCACTGTCAGGAAGAAATGGTTTTATGTCTAAATGTACAGGGAATGTCCATATACGGCCTAAACTAATAAATACTCATTGTGTTCAGTCAAAGGACCTATTTATCTTCCACATATACATTAAACTTTTCTCCTCAAAAAGTTCTGCTGATTCAAATTTTGAAATTTGAAACATATTCACTTCATACTTTATGAACCCATTGGTCAATTGGCTTTCAATTTTCGCATTGGAAAACCATATAAAAAAAAATGGAAGAATTCAAAATAATAAAGATATATTATTTTACTGTAACATAACAATAATAATCTATTAAAGATTTATGCATTTAAGTGAGTTGTGATATATACAAACATGACTGAGTTAACACTTACTTAAGAGAAAACAAGATTAGATAATTAAAGAGATTACAGTAATAAAATAGAAACTGCTCGCAGAACCATATCATTCTTACAGAATTAATAAAAGCTGAAGTGTGCTTTCTTAGAAAAAAAATGCAGAGGAAGAACATTTTATAATTGTGACCTTGCTTCTTTCTTCAAGGGAAAATTTAAAAATCACTTTGCATGGTGTTTTCAAAAATGCTTTAGTTCCTTTGCCACATCATTAGGTTGAAATCTGAGATTGTAAAAGTCATTTTAAACCCAAGAGCACAACTATATACTAATACATATTAGCCTAGATTCAGCCGAAAAGCTTTTAGTGCTATACTCTTATCTGGATTCACCAAAGGAGGTAGCATGTGTTTCGTGTATGTATATGGGGTATAGCAAAGCATCTCTGTGAGTCTCTGTGGGGCACTTGTGGTTGGCCTGTGGCTGTGGGGAAAGGCCATAGCAGGGCTTTGCCTGTCATTGCACATTTGCTGGCATTTTTGTGCTGCTCTCTGCTGAGCACACAGGGCTGTGCCCAAAGGGGTATTTTAAGCACTGTGATGGTTTCATGCCTCTCTAGATTTGTGCAGTGCTTCTTGGGCAAGCATCTGAGGTCAAAACTCAGGGAAGGAGAGTTAGCTGCACCATAAGCTGTGCCAGGTTCTCTCAAAGCATGGCAGAAGAAGGGGAGAAAACAAACCTTGGAGCCATGTGTGTGTTTCTACTGCCTCAGGTCAAACCTGACTTGCTTGCCTTGTGCTTTGTGTCTGAGGGCCTGGATCAGGAAGGCTTAGAAATTCCACTTGGAACCTTCCTGTGTGATACTGAGAAGGAGCCTGTGCAGTTCTTTCTCTTGAAGGTACCGTGGGTCTGTGTGGGCAACACCAGGGAGGAGGGCTGGCGTGCCAACCATCACGTGGCTCAGAAAGTGTTCACAGTGCCTCCCTGGGGGACAAAGGGGCCTGACCGATGGTCGAGGGAGACATGTGGGTTTTAGGGACAGAGCAGTGTCTGGCAGTGAAAGGAGAGCGAGGGCAGGGCATGTGTTTTTCTTAGCAGCACCAGTGATTGCAGAGGGACATATGCTGATTGCTGTTGTTGCTGTTTATATTCCACTAATACTGTTTCTTGTTCCCATTTTTTGTTGCAGAATGAGCCTTATAAATACTTTCATTATATAAAACTAAATATATTGAGCAACTGGGGCAACAAAGAATACATTTACCTTTACCGTTTTAAGTTGCATGGCAAAAAAACACAGCCACAACTGAGTTTGGTATCAAGAAGACTTCCAGGAAAAAAATCTGTGATTAAGAAAAGTAATAATAGTAATAAAATCTGTGGCTTTTGGTTTTGGTATAGATTGATGTTGTTTCCTAGACAGTTTCAAAAGCAGCCAAATTCTTTCTTTCACCCACTGCATTGCTCCTTGGCCTTTTCCCTTTTGCTGCCCAGTACTGATCTTTTCCCAATAAAACCAAAAGAGACAATGCTCCTAGGGTCTTTCTTTCTCCTTTGTCACCTGGTGCTGGACTAAAGCTCCCGCAGTGCTTTCAGGAAGAAGCTGGAACCTGAAAGAGTTTGGGAATAGCATCTTTCCCTTCCAAGTGCACCATAGCTCTGCTTGTCACCTGCAGAAACCATGGAAGATGATGGACTCTGACCCTGTCAGGTCAAGCACTCCAAGGCAGAATCACAGAGTGATTGAGGTTGGAAGAGACCTCTGGATATCATCTAGGCCAACCCCTCTGTTCAAGCAGGGTCCCTGACAGCATGTTGCACAGGATCATGTCCAAGTCTTTTTTGAATATCTCCAGATATTCAAAATGTGCCCAAACATCTTTGAGTAGCCTGTTTCACTGATCTGTTACCCTCACAGTCAAGAAGCTTTTCCTCATGTTCAGGTGGACCCCGTGTTTCAGGTCCTCTTGTTCTATTGCAAGGTATGACTGAACATAGTCTGGCCCCATGCTCTTGGCAACCTCCCTTTAGATATTTGTATGCATTGATAAGATCCCCTGTCAGCCTTCTCCCAGTTGTGTGTCATCAGCAACCTTGTTGTTGATACATTCAGTCAGTTCTCAATCCATCACACTGCCCACTCACCTAACCTACACTTCCCAAGTTTTTCTATGTGGGTGTTATGGAAACAGGTAAAAAAGCCTTGCTGAAGTCAAGAAAGACAATGTCCACTGCTCTTCCCTCATCTATGCAATTGGTCATCCCATCATAAAAGGCTTTGAGATTGCTTATGCATGATTTCCTCTTGATGAACCCATGCTGACTATGCGTGATAACATTCTCTTTCTTCACATGCTTAAAGATGGAATGCCCACATTTGTGGTTCCATCATCTTTCCAGGCATAGAGGTGAGGCTGATTGGTCTACAGTTGCTCAGTTCCTCTTCCTTGCTCTTTTTGAAGACACTAGCTCTTCAGGTACTTGTCTTCATGACCTTTCAAGATGATGGAGTCTGGCTTAGCAATAACATCCATCAGCTCCTGCAGGACTTTTTGGAGGTATCCCATCAGGGCCCATGGATTTGTTACCCCAGTTTGCTTAAATGATCTCTAACTTGATTCTCCTCCAACAAGAGAAAGTCTTCATTTCTCCAGACAAAAAGAATTATCAAAAATGGACTCTGAATCTGAAAAAAGGTCATAAGAGTGCTTTAAGGAGTTGATGCAAAAATACATAGCCAATAAATAGATGATGAGATTTTATTCTAAAGGGGAGTGATATCAGAACAAATATTTAAAGGACCCTACATTAAGAAGGAAAAGAAGAGCTGAAGCACTGAAGAACCTGTATGGGAAATGAGTGTTCCTCTAAAAATGGTTACACAATTGGACTCAAAGAAGAGACCTCCTGTCAGGTTATTTTCTCTGTGTTAACAGGACCTTGCTATATCCTTTTTTTTTTCTTGATAGAAAATGAAATGCTCGTATTTATGTCACTGTCTATATTTCATATATATATGTTCATGTGTTTTAGGGAAAGAGGGAGGGGAGAGACAGAAAGCGCATGCTCCTAGTGAAAAAGTGTATGAAGATACTGTTTGACCTTATGTTATTATTGATGTAAGCAACTTTTTCAATATGATTTCTATAATTAACATGATTAAAAGTGATGTTGCATTATTTACATATGACCAGTAGATATAGTTAAAATATCTGTAGAGCTATGTAAAATATCTGTAAAGATATCTGTAAAATATCTGTAAAGACCTGTAAGGCTATGTAATGCTTTGCTGGAAATGATAAACACCTAGTCTAAAATGAAAATTAAGTGTAAGTATATATCAATTTTCCTTTGTTTCTCCAAGCATAAAACCCCAAATTGTCAAACTATCAGTGGAAAGACTTGTTACGGTGATTATGGGTGTTCCCGATAGTGGCACAGTNTGAAAAAAGGTCATAAGAGTGCTTTAAGGAGTTGATGCAAAAATACATAGCCAATAAATAGATGATGAGATTTTATTCTAAAGGGGAGTGATATCAGAACAAATATTTAAAGGACCCTACATTAAGAAGGAAAAGAAGAGCTGAAGCACTGAAGAACCTGTATGGGAAATGAGTGTTCCTCTAAAAATGGTTACACAATTGGACTCAAAGAAGAGACCTCCTGTCAGGTTATTTTCTCTGTGTTAACAGGACCTTGCTATATCCTTTTTTTTTTCTTGATAGAAAATGAAATGCTCGTATTTATGTCACTGTCTATATTTCATATATATATGTTCATGTGTTTTAGGGAAAGAGGGAGGGGAGAGACAGAAAGCGCATGCTCCTAGTGAAAAAGTGTATGAAGATACTGTTTGACCTTATGTTATTATTGATGTAAGCAACTTTTTCAATATGATTTCTATAATTAACATGATTAAAAGTGATGTTGCATTATTTACATATGACCAGTAGATATAGTTAAAATATCTGTAGAGCTATGTAAAATATCTGTAAAGATATCTGTAAAATATCTGTAAAGACCTGTAAGGCTATGTAATGCTTTGCTGGAAATGATAAACACCTAGTCTAAAATGAAAATTAAGTGTAAGTATATATCAATTTTCCTTTGTTTCTCCAAGCATAAAACCCCAAATTGTCAAACTATCAGTGGAAAGACTTGTTACGGTGATTATGGGTGTTCCCGATAGTGGCACAGTATAATATCTATAGTTTTCAACTTTTGTTATAATTGCTGCAAACTGTGTCCATTACAAGCACCTGTCTTTGAAAACACCAAAGATACAATTTCATAACTTTCAAGAAGCAATTCTTTTACCAGTTGTTTGTGTGTAGAAAGTATCCTGGTTTTAGACTTTACTTTTTTCCATAAACTTGCTGAGAAAGGGAAGAGAGAATAATTAGTGAATTTGCCATTGTTTCACTTCAAATCACATGCACATCATAGCAGACTTTTTTTTTCAATTACAAGTCTCTCTATATTAATTAAATCATTTAGCACGATATTAAATTATTTACTAAACAAAGAAATTCAACTGCTCCATCACAACAACAAGAAATATTAACTGCAAAAAAGAAGGCCAGCAGCTGGCCTGAAAGTGGTCTTATCTTGCAAAACAGATAGTGAGACTGATTTTTCAGACAAAAGCAGTAACAAATAATTTTTTGAAAAACTCCCTCTTTCCCTTGGGAGACCCCTTGTAGGGGTCATGAGGTTGAATGTCCCCAGATTTTATAACAGTCTCTGCTACCTGTTCCTAATATACTTTCTTAGTTATTTTTTCTCTTTCATTTTTAGCTGATTCCTGCCAAAGGAATGACATAGTAAAATACATTTTTTTTTTAATACGGAAAACTCTGCTTGACCATATCCTTCCTCCCTTCCTCCCTTCCCTTTTTCTCTTTCCCTTTCTCTTTCCCTTTCCCTTTCCCTTTCCCTTTCCCTTTCCTTTTCCCTTTCCCTTTCCCTTTCCGTTTCTCTATTATATGGTACTTATTTGGTACAGAAAATTCCAAAAATGTTGAGGAGTCCTGCAGTTTGAATAAGTTATTTTCCTGTCTGATCTTTGCTCTTATAAAAATCTTATCACTTTAGACCCACTGAATTGCTTGTCTCAGACTACCACAAGGACAGAATTATATCACTTCTTTTTCTACTGGTACTGTCTCTGAGAAAGTGTATTACATGCTTCTCACTGCTATCTGCCTTTGAATGTTATATATCCATCTTAGACACAAGCAGGCTGTTGAACCTTTTTGATTTTGGTGAAGTTCTGCTGTTCCAAAACCTGTGTGGTCATTCATGCCTACAAGCTGTGTTGTAAATAGAACTTGGGAAAACTTTAGTCTTCAGTAGGCTTTCTTTCTAATACATTGAATTCTTAGAGGTATCTATTGAAAAGGAACACAAAGAACAATTATTTAGCAATTGAGCAAAATATTTTAAGGATAGATTTTTTACTATTTAACCAGTTTATCTTCAAATTAGTATGATCAACTCATAAAAATATTCTATAGTCCCTTCATTACCTTGTTTTATATACTTGTGTTCACAGAAAGCTCATTTTGAAAGTGTGTTGCAAATTTGTATTTCTTTGTTCCTCTCCTTTTTGCGCCTACTTTGTGAGTAAGTAATTTTCAGTGACACCAGCCAAACTGTGCAGAACAATTCACAGACTTGATATGGCTTCAGGCTCTCTGAAAACTAAGGAACCTATATTTAAAGCTCATTATACTCACCTCCTGTTACTGTTTTGTTGTTGTTTCTCTCCTTCTCTCTCTATCACAGTCATAATTACACTGCCTTCACTCTGTTATTGTTGTTTTTGTAATGAAATCTATAGATACTTAATGACAAAAAGTGTTTTAGTCGCTTTGTATAACTCTTGCAGAAACATTGATTTAGGACATTATTTATCTTTTTAAAAATAAAAGGAAATAAAAGGGGAAAGCAGGAACACATTTCTCTTATCATCAAAGCTGTTTGAAACTTCTTATTCTCTCTAATAATGAACGATAAATGCACCATTAACATTCTTCTTTAATCCACTGATGGTACATTTTAGGAGCCTTGATTGCTTTTCCTGGTCTTGGCAAAAACTTACATTCTATTAGAAGAAGCCTCAACTTGCCTTGTTTGCATAAGTTTGTTCCAATTTAAAAAAAACTCAGGGACAAAGTAGTGAGAAGAGAATAAACTAGTATGAAGGAATGAGTGAAGGTGTCCAGGAAACTCACAGCAAAATGCAAACCTTTAGTTTCAGATTTTGATAGAAATTCTAATTTCTATCAAAAATTAGAATTTTTGATATTCTCTCTTATATTTTAATAATCTCTCTTATATTCGAAAAAAATATGAGAGAAGTGCATCTTATACAAATAGATCTACAGAGACTTCAATTCAATAATGACAAGAGAGGCCTGTAGCTGTCCCCAGCAGTCACTTCTGGGTCCTGTACTGTTCAATTTACTCATCAGTGACCTGGATGAAGACACAGAGTGCGATCTAGCAAGTTAGCAGATGGTACAAAGGTGGGGAGGAGAGGCTGATGCAATGTGGACATTCAGAGGGACCTGGACAGGCTGGAAGGTTGGGCGGAAAGAAATGTAGTGGAGCTCAAAAAAAGGCAAATATAGGATCCTGTAACCCAGGGAGGGGTAACCCCATGCACAAGAACAGGCTGGGCCTGACGTGCTGAAAAGTAACTCTGCAGAGAGGGACTTGGGAGTCCTGGTTGCCAACAAGTTAACCATGAGGCAGCAATGTCTCATGTGCCCTCGTGGCCCAGAAGGCCAATGGGATCCTGGCCTGCATCAGCAGGAGCGTTGCCAGCAGGTCGAGGGAGGGGATCCTCAGGCAGAGGAGCTGAGCCTCCTCTTCTCCACGACATTACAGCTTTGCAAATAGAATTTACCTGGAAAGGCTCTGGCAGTCACATTCAGTCCAGGCCTACCACCAAAAACTGAGATAGGCATCCCAAACCAATACACAACAAAGAAAGCAACAACAAAAGAGAAACAGGAATAAAATTCAATAGAATGACTGAATTCAATGATATGACACGACATGGACACAGCTGTGCTGCCATTCAGAGGGACCCAGACAGGTAAGATAGTTGGGTAGACAGGAACTTTGTGTGGTTTGACAAGGACAAGTTCAGGGTCCTGCACCTGGGGAGGAATAACCCCAGGCACCAGGACAGCTTAGGGGTTGATGTGCTGGAAAGTAGCTCTGTGGAGAGGGATTTGGGAGTCCTGTTTGACAACAAGTTAACCGTGAGGCAGCAATGTGCCCTTGTGGCCAAGGAGGCCGATGGGATACTGGCCTGCATCAGAAGGAGCGTTGCCAGCAGGTCGAGGGAGGGGATCCTGCCCCTCTCCTCAGCTCTGGTGAGGCCACACGTGGAGTACTGGGTGCAGCTGTGGGCTCCCCAGGACAAGAGGGACGGGGAACTTCTCGAGAGGGTCCAGTGTAGAGCAACAAAGATGATTAAGGGACTCCAACCTCTCTCTTATGAGGAAAGAGTAAGAGTGAGCTGGATCTGTTTAGCCTGGCAACGAGAAGACTGAGAGGGAATCTTATCAATATGTGAGGGGAGAATGTAAAGAGGATGGGGTCAAACTCTTCTCGGTGGTGGACAGGGACAGAACAAGGGGGAATGCATCCAAATTGAAGCACAGGAAGTTTCATCTCCACATAAGGAACAATTTCTTCACTGTGAGGGCTATAGAGCACTGGAACAGGCTGCCCAGAGAAGTGGTGCAGTCTCCTTCTCGGGAGATCTTCCAAACCCACCGCGATGCGACCCTGTGCCACATGCTCTACGTGTCCGTGCTGGAGCAGGGTGAGTGGACTAGATGATCTCTGGAGGTCCCCTCCAACCTCCACCATTCTCTGATTCTCTGATTCTGCAATTCTGTAAATTGAAAGGAAATGAAATGATTTAAAATAAAATAATTTAATATGAAATAAAATAAAAATGATATTGGGAACATTTAAGTGTGAGAAAAGAAGCAGGAATAGGGAAAGGAACGAGAAGCGGAGAGGCAAGATGTTGCTAAAGGGTTGCGGGCCCACGGCCTTGTCCTCCTTTGAGCAGCTGTACTTTTACAGAGGTGGAGTCCAGAAATGCAATGAAAATAAAATAAATCAGTCATCAGCTAGGCAACTGCAACTGCACAGAGAGTGAAGCAGCAGCTTCCCCTTGGTGTCCAAATGCCAGTGACAAAAGAACAGCGAGTCCAGAAAGTCATGATCAGGAAAGAGCTGAACAGGAAAGGGTTTTTGATAAGGAAAGAGCTTTGCCTGGGAAAAGAGCAGGTGAAATGCTATCTGAGTCTTCCTGTTGAAGTCCTCAGCAAAAGAGAAGGTAGGTAACTTCTGGAGAACCCCACCTAGTAGTTGTTAAACTTCCGTCTGTCTGTCTGTGTGTTTGTTTGTTTTGCCAAAACGTACTTTGCTTTTCCAAAGGCATGCACTCCAGGCCTCTCCCCAAGAAATGAGATAGGCAGCACAAACATAAAAACAACCATGAAAGCAAGGAAGAAGGAGTCTCATGAGAAGAAAAAGGACATTTGGAACAGTGAAGTGTGAGGAAAGAAGTGGGAGTGGGGACAGAAATGAGAACTGGAGAGGTGCAATCCACTTCTTCAAGAAGAAGTTGCTCATCTATCAGAGCATCTTTTGCTCTGGTGCAGTCCAGACACTCAGTGCTTCCAGAGTTTACCTACTTCTGCACTCAAAGCTTTGTCTTTCAACAGTCCGAATCTATTGGAGAAGTGTGTCCCATGGTCTGTTGCCGTTTCTGAGGGAGCCCTCCTCAGGCAGTAAGTCTCTGAGCCATGACAACAGACGATAGACAAAACAGGTCCACACTTAGACATTTCAAGCTCCTCTTTCAGAAAGCAACTTTCAAAATTCTTCTGCAAATCAAAATCATAGCCACTCTTTCCAATCAATTCTAAGGACCTGAAAAATGGCATCAGCAGCATACTGTGACCAAGTAAGCGTCGTGTGCCAGCAAAGACAACAGGCAGGCACCCACTGCTCGTGTTTGCCTAGTGCACTGTAAACTCCACAGTCTCCACGGTGGCTTGGGCATTTGGGCTGGGTGAGAGGTCCTTCAAGAAACACTTTTGAAGAGACTCGTGAGTGTAACCTTGACGGAGAACTTCTTTCCTTCGAAAGACAAAGTCAGAAAGATGACAAGAGAAGTAGAAAAAGCAGAGGAAATTCACAACAGCCGCAGCCTGTTACAATGCAAGAACTCACTTCAATCCCTCCTCAGCAAGACAACTGTGCAGCGGGTGAAGCACCACTTTCTCCTAGATGTTCGAATGCTTGTGATCAGAGGGAAAGCGAGTTTAGAAAGGCATCATCAGGGCACCCAAGAAGAACAGGTCCTGGAGAAATAGTGGGCACAACGCAAGGTAGCTCTTGAAATCCTGAAGCCCTCAGCGGAGAAGGCGGCAGGTAACTCCAGACAAATGGCACCTCGCTGCATGCAGAGGATCCTCCTACGGAAGCAATATTGAGGCAGTGTCTGAGCAGGCAGGCAAGGCAAAAGCACACCTGGCCTTGAATGTTCTGAGGCACGTGAGGGCAATAAGAAAAGCTTCTCCAGAGACATCAGAAGCCAAAGGCAAGCCAGTAAAAGCACAGGCCCATGGCTCGACACGTCCAAAACTGGTTGAGGTGTAGCAGCATGTCCAAAGAAGGGCAACAAAGCAAGGGAAGGGGCTGGCGCACAGACCTTGTGGGAGTGGCTGAGGGAGCTGGGCTTACACAGCGTGGAGAAGAGGAGGCTCAGCTCCATCTCCTCTCTGACCTAACTACCGAAAATAGGACAAGAGGGAATGGCCTCGAGCTGCACCAGGGGAGCTTCAGCTTAGATATTAGGAAAAATTTCTAGACGGAAGGTGTGGTGAAGCATGGGAACAGGCTGCCCAGGGAAGTGGGGGAGTCTCTGTCCCTGGCAGGGTTCAAAGAACATGGAGATGAGGCCCTTTGGGACATGGCTTAGTGGGCATGCTGCTGATGGGTTTTCATTTGGGCTCAAAGATCGGAAAGGTCTTTTCCAGCCACAAGGATTGCAGGATTGTAGGATGCTAAATGTGGCGTGGGTCCTGCTGACAAAGGACACAGAAGAGGCAGAGTGTCTGCATGTCTTTTTTTTTATTTCAGTCTTTGTTGATGAGAGAAGCCCTGAGGAATGGCAAGTGCGAGGGGGCAAGTGTGGAGCAGAGAAGAATTTGGTGTGGTGAGGACAGGAGAAGGAAGGCATCCTTGAGGAAGCTGAGTGGGCTGCAGTGTGTGGGCCCTGCCAGAAGGCCCTTTCAAGTGCTGAGGGCCCTGGCCAAGGTTCGTGTGTGGCAGGGTCACTCCTGAGCCCCTTGGCGAGGTCACAAAGCCCTGGGCAGGTGTAGCCCCGCACACAACAGGGCAGAAGCATGCGCTGGTGGCGAATGTCTCTGTTGGCAGCATTGGCATTGGCCGAGCAGGAGCTGTGTCGCTGGCGCTGGCCTCACAGCCCCTGTGTCATTGGCGCGAGAGTCGTGAGTGCGATAGGAGCCTGCAAGCTGCAGGGTGTAAGAACCACATCCTTCCCTGCTCTGCCTGCGTGCACAGGGAGGCTGCAGGGAACCGGTCCGGGGTGGTAATTTCCCCAGGGGAGGCTAGTGGGACCTGAGCATGTTTGAGAGGTGGTGGGAGCTCAGTGATTGCCTCAAGAGTGCCCCAGCGGGCAAGTGGTGCACTGCTTTGGCAGAGAGAGAGCTGAGGGCTTATGAGCTGACCTCAAGCCTCTCCCCTGTTCTTCCCGGCTGCTGGCCTTGCAGGTAGTGGAGACTCAAGGGTGGGAACACAAAGGAAGAAGCCCTTGTGGAGCTCTCGCCTCTGGAGTGGGCAGACGCGTCACTTGCGGGACAGGTGAGAGCTCTGCTGAGCTGGGCTGGGAGTGTCAGGGGTTACTGGCAAGGAAAGCCCTGGGGGCAGCTGGAAGGAGCCACTTGTGCCATGTGCCCCCTGGGGATGCCAAGAGCGGGNCCTTGTGCCATGTGCCCCTGGGGATGGCAAGAGCGGGGGCACTTGCTCTCAATCTTGCGGCCACCTTCATGCCTCCTGCCTTCTCCTTTGCACAGGTTGCGTGGAGCACCGCACGAGCCGCTGTCCGCGTGGGCAGGGGAACAGAGAGGCGCTCGGAGCCAGCAGCTCTACTTCTGAGCAGGTAGCG